>OX637648.1:12139684-12430258 GCA_951802225.1 Euspilapteryx auroguttella | reverse complement strand
CCCCCCGCCCCCGCCGCCGCCCCCTCGCGATCTCTGACAAACAGAGCTGGGCCGGTATTCTCTCAATTTAAAAAACACACCAACGTATTATTATTGTATGACAACTGTTATATTTCACATTACTGTAATACTTATTGTTAAATATTTCTGTATTTGAGTACAATAAAGTGTATTTTCATTCATTTATTCACATTATTACAATTCCCTAAGGCCCGTAATATCCATCTAGGTTAAAACCTAACCGTCGCATCTGTCACGTTCTTTCTAATATAAACAATAAGGTACATCCCAGTTCAAATTTCCAAAACAGTTTAAACTGCGATGTATATTACGGGCATAAGCAACCAATTCATCAAATAGCTATTGTTGTCGTAAGGCAAGGCAAACATTTGTTTGCCTGAGTCCATTAGTGGGCACCCTAAACTACCTCGCCTCTCGCAGTATAGGATACTTTACGAAATAAGGTATCAATATTAATTAGTCTAATTGACTTTCAATAAGTGATATCTTGTATCCTATTATATTAGCATAGTATGCTTTTTTTTTTTTGCTGGCAACACCGGCGGGGCAACAGCTGTTCTGTTTGCTCCGTAAATTATTTAATTTTAATTATAGTATTTTAGAGTTTAAAACCTGTTGATTTGTATTAAAATAATTATTAAATACGTAGTACAAAGTTAAATAAAACAAAAAGTGACAATAGTCAGTTTTTAGAACAAAACCTGCGAGCGTCTCGTCAACGTTGGAACAAACATCAAACAACGGTACTCAAACGGATTATTTTTTGAATCACAGGTGAAGTTTTTGTTAATTTTAAATAGTATTTAGTGCTATTTTAATGATTATAACTTGACAAATAGATACTATCTAAGGTAGGGAAATCTGACCAAATGCTTAGACAGCTAATAGTCTTACTTATAAGTAATGTAAATCATACTTTTGAAAATTAGGCACAAACATATTTATTTAAGTAATTTAAAAACCAGTTTAATTAGCCCATTTACCTTAGCTTTTCTTCTTTTAATGTTAGTATTACACAGGCAGAACAGTCAAGTTTAGTGAAGGTAGAAAACTCATATACATAGTCATAGTAATACTTAGATTTGAATTTTTAATTTTGAAAAACAGAGCACTTTCCATTTAAAGTGAGGGAGTACCTATCTCACCATAGGCAGGACAGTTTAAATAGTGTAGACACTCAAAATTTAGTCAGGAACTTTTTAATGTTAGTAGGCAGGTTGCCGTTTTTGGAAATAAATAGAAGATACTGCCGTTTCCCCCGGTTTCTGTTTCAGAACAACCACTCTCACAATGATGACCAGAAGGACTACTCAAACTCAACTTGAAAACAAGCTCAAAGAAACCTTGTTACAACTAAGAGCTACTCGCGAGGACCGAGATAAACTTCTTGATGAACGCACGGAGTTTGAACTGGAAGTCAAAGAGTTGGTTAATAAAAATACATCTCTTAAGAGTCAACTAGCACTAGGAGACATAGAGCTGGAAGACATCCGAGGGGAACGTGACCAACTAGTATTAACTCTGAATTCTTACAATCAATGTAGCGACACCTATGAGCAGACTTTAAATCACAACAAAGAGTTAATTATTCAACTAGCTGCAGCTCGGGAACAGGTAGAGAGCATGAAGGCTGAACGTTTAAAGCTAGAAACTGCAAG
Source organism: Euspilapteryx auroguttella (assembly GCA_951802225.1). Classification (NCBI taxonomy): domain Eukaryota; kingdom Metazoa; phylum Arthropoda; class Insecta; order Lepidoptera; family Gracillariidae; genus Euspilapteryx; species Euspilapteryx auroguttella. The sequence continues at coordinate 12,428,579 of OX637648.1, read as the reverse complement.
CACAATGTCGCTGTATGCTGAGCTTATGAACCACAGTCATGACACTGAAGTGATCAATGAAGAGTCTTTTTCTGAGTCTTCCCATGTATTTCTTCATGGGAGAAAACTGAAGAAATATATTAATACTAAAAGGAGACTTAGAAAATTACAAAAAATGATCAAAAAGAGCAGATCAGCCGTAACTTCAGTTCAACTTAGAAGGGAAAAGCTTGAACTCCACAAGGAACTCAATGCCCTTCAAACCGTGGTTGAAAACTACCAGCTCGACAGTGGACTACTGCAATCAGAGATTAACAGACTTCAGCAAATTGTACTTGAGCTCACCGAGAAGTACAATCACAGCGTGAACCAGATGAGAGAGTACATGCTGGCTATGGACGAACTGATTCGTGACAGACAACAGCACACGAACACACAGCCGGGCCTCTCCACGCCTGGAGCTCCTCCTGGGCGGGCGGCGGGGGCTGCGGGGGCGCGCCGCGCCGTGCCCGCGCTCACGCCGCTCTCCCGCGCCGCGGCCAAGCGGCTCGCGGCCTCCGCGCTGGCGGCGCGCGCCCGTCCTGCCGCACCGCCCGCGCCCTCGGCGGCAGCGCAAGCAGCTACCGCACGTCCGGACCAGAGCCATGCGCCGGCGGCGGCGAGTGTGCGCGCCGCTTCAGATCAACCATCAGACGCGGCAGAGGGAACACGACGATCAAGAAGGGCGCGCAGGAGGGCGGCGGCAGCGGCCAGGCGGCGGGAACCCCCTGCTCCCGCGAGGGTGCAGCGAGGCTTGCCGGAGCGCTCTCGGGCGCCCCGCGCGGCGACGGCAACTACGGGCGTAGCGCCGGAATCCCCCGCGGCATCGACGTTGACTGGCAGAGCGCCGCCTGGCTCCCCCGCGGCGACTTTGTCAAACTTTCAGTTGAAAGCACCTGTGAGGTTGCGTGTGCAGAGCTAGACCGCTATATAATTCTATGTGTGTACCGTCCTCCCATTTCTTCCAACTTCGATAATTTTGTAACTGCAATGGAAGACGTACTGGGTAAAGTAAGCTGTTCAAATAAAACAGTAGTCATTTGTGGAGATTTCAATGTTGACTTACTTACAGACACGACCCAAAGGACCACTCTATTAGGCCTATTCCAGTCTTTTAATTTTAAGTTTTTGTTCAACGAACTCACTAGAATAGCGGGTACGTCTGCAACTTGTTTAGATAACATAGCAATGAACGGTAATTACTTCAAAAAATCATTGTTAACTTCTTTAAGGTCAGATCATAAGGGTCTAAATGTTTTATTGTACACAGTTGAACAAGAAAAAGAAAACTCGTTAGTTTATAGGCCAATGAACCAAAGTCGTATGGAAAGATTTTATCATAGTCTTCAGATGCGCCTTGCCTTGCTGAGCTTTGAGGCAGATGATCCCAATACACTATATCAAGAGTTATTTTCCGCGATACGGATTGAATTCGATCTTATATTTAAATTCAAAAAAGTTTGCAGTAATAAAAATTCAAATTTTAGTACTTGGGCGACGCCGGGAATTAGGAAAAGCAGAGATGCCCTATATGAGTTATATGATAGGAAAACTTTTGATCAAGACCCTTCATTTCTTGAACATGTTAGGAGTTATTCTAAATTATTTAAGATAGTTTGCACCAAAGCTAAATCTATTAATTTAAATAATAAAATTAGAAATTCGAAAAATAAAAGTAAAACTGTCTGGCGTATTATTAATAAAGAAACTGGTAAAGCTAACGGTAAGGAAAGCATTCAAGCTTTAAACTTAAATGGTAAAGTCGTAACAGATAAGTCGGAAATTGCGAATGAATTCGAATCATTCTTTGCTAACATCCCATTTCAAACCACTAAAGACCTTAACGCATCTGCCAGCGCCGCGGAATCTATACTTAAGGAACATGTTGACATCGCCCCGCCTCCACTCACGTTTCGCCATGTTGGACCGCAATGCATTATTAAGATATTTAAGGAACTCAATTTAAAAAAGACAGAAGACTTATGGGGGATATCAATTAAAGTACTTCAACCTGTTATAACACTAATAGCGCCTCATCTAGCATTAATTTTTAACTCTTGTATCGAAAAAGGCATTTTTCCAAATTTATTGAAGTACAGCAAAATCATTCCAATTTTTAAATCTGGAAATACCGAAAACCCCACTGATTATAGACCAATCGCGGTTCTTCCAGCCTTAAGTAAAATATTTGAAAAACTTATTCTTGTACAATTAGCGTCTCACTTCTCAGTCAATAACTTCCTACACAAAAATCAATTTGGTTTTAGGAAAGGGCGGTCTACCTTAGACGCAGGTCACAAACTCATCAGCGATGTCTATGGAGCCTGGGAGGATTCTCACGATGCTATTGGGGTTTTCTGTGACCTCTCGAAGGCTTTTGACTGCGTTGATCATGAGACTTTGCTACTTAAATTACAGCACTATGGCTTACTTGATAAATCACTTGATCTACTTGCCTCTTATCTTACTGATCGCGACCAACGAGTGGACGTGGGTGGTGCGGTGTCTGCAGGTTGTCCTATCAAGATTGGTGTACCTCAGGGATCGATATTGGGGCCTTTCCTGTTCCTAGTCTACATAAATGATCTCCCTTACATGTTAGATAAACTTACTGATGTTGTCCTCTTTGCGGACGACACCTCTTTAACATTTAAAGTTAAACGAGGTGACTCACTCAACTTAGATATAAACAAAACATTAGTGGAGATTTCTCAATGGTTTACTTCTAATAATTTACTTTTGAACGCAAAGAAAACTAATTGCATTAAGTTTTCCTTGCCAAATGTGACTGCTTATGATACAGACATACATTTGGACAATAACAAGCTTAATCTGGTAAATCAAACTGTATTCCTTGGTATCACTCTAGATTCGAAACTTCAGTGGGGCCCCCATATCTCAAATCTTGCGGCAAGGCTCAGTTCGGCTGCGTACGCAATCTGGAAAATCAGAAAATTAACTGATGTTTCTACCGCGAGACTTGTGTATTTCAGTTACTTTCATAGCTTAATGACCTATGGCTTGCTTCTATGGGGAAGAGCTGCAGATATTAACGTCATTTTTATACTACAAAAACGCGCAATTAGAAACATTTATCAGCTTAAAGCTCGCGAGTCCCTCAGACAAAAATTCAAAGAAATTGATATTTTGACGCTTCCGTCCCAGTACGTCTTTGAAATTATTATGTATACTCGTAAAAACTTACATATGTTTGATAAAAAATGTGATAAAATTAAAGACCTTAGAACGCGTAGCAAAAACAAACTAAGTATTCCACAGAACAGACTAAAACGGACAAACAAATGCTTTATAGGAAACGAAGTAAGATTTTATAACAAGATCCCTGAAGAGATTTTGATCCTGAATGATAATGAGTTTAAAACTCGTATCAAAAAAGGTTTGATTAAGAAAGCTTATTACAATGTTGATGATTATGAAAACGACAAAGACGCATGGAAGTAGTCTAGCTCTGCACGATATTTTCATTATTTCATGTATGTACTTTAAATCTTATTAATTTATGTTCTTTGTATTGTAAATTGAATTGTAATGTCACATATATAAGAACAAAAAAAAAAAAAAAAAAAGAGAGAAATTGTAAAGTAGAGTTTGTTACCCCTTTCTTCTCTACGCTGTAAAATCATTGCGAAAGGGAGTAGAATCATTTGACAGAGGAGGGCTCGTTTGGGGTCTCCAGGCGACCATTGTCGTAAGGCAAGGCAAACATTGTTTGCCTGAGCCAATTAGTGGGCACCCTGAACTACCTCGCCTCTATCAGTATAGGATACTTTACGAAATAAGGTATCAATATTAATTAGATTAGTCTAATTGACTTTCAATAAGCGATATCTTGTATCCTGTATTGAATAAATCATTTTTTACTTTTTTTTACTTTACTTTTACCTATATTGAATATATATATTTTTTAATATACTATTAAGAATCGCTGTTGTATAGTATGACTATTGACTTGCACTACAATAATTAAAAGTCAAAATAAGAGAATTCCGTCCCGGTTTAGTAAGAGTTGCGGTGCAAAAGGAAAAATCAATTCGCAGCTCTGCGCCGCGCCGGCCGTTTTATAAAGCATGGCCTTTGAAAAGCCTTTTGAGAACTAGAACCTCCTAGAACAAGCTCTGATTTTTTGTAAGTTTTTCTGCTTGAGCCGTATGTAACCAGAGGGCGCGAGTGAGGAGCGGCGGCGGCAGCGGCGGCCCTCCTCCGATGATAAATGGCACTCTTACATATTTTACATATTTGCTTGCCCTCGTCTTATGGAGCCATTAGTAAAACCACTCGATATATGAAGTCTTAGTAGCTATCTCTGGAAACAACATGTGCTTCCGAACAATGGCAATGAGAACAATGCGGCCCGGTGTAGTGCGGTGTGCGCTGAGCTTACAATATCACAAATGGAACAACGAGGCTGAGAAAACTGAGCCGACTTGACTTAGTTTATAGAAGTACCTAGTATCGGAGTTACTGGAACTGTCTACTATACAGGGTGTCCCTCACAAGTTTACAACTACGTCGTATTGTAACTACTCCTTTTTGTCGCAATGGATTGTATCTGGGATTCCAAATAAAGCGCTTTCTCTTTTCTTAGTTTTTATTGAAGAATACGTTTTAAATTGAAGACTAACTTATTATAATTAGATGAATTCTGTTTTTTATAGTAGTAGTAGTAACTGTGATACACACCAAACTTTTTAATTACACAAGTATCTATCCAAAACAATGAAAATAAATATTATGTGTCATTGTGGTAAGTATAGCTTCTCTTTTACATTATTTCTGCCATCATTATAAATTAAGGAAGGGCAATCCGTGTCCATATTCCTATTACATTCTCTCTCGTGTACAGTCCGCTGAATATGTGTCGAGGCCGTCTCGCCATCTCGATATTAGCGAGCACGCAGCCCGCGCCCGGCAACCAGCCACTAACGACACAAACAACTTTTATTCACAAAGCATACATCTAGATATACGCCGCCACAGAGCTATGAATCTCCTCTGAAACTTTTTCCCGTAGTCCCGTCGTAACTTCATTTGCCATATCTTGGCAGCGGCGCTCGTTTCCTGAAATATTGGCCTTTGCATGTGTACGGGGCGGGAGCGGGGCGCCGGGGGTGTGGGGGCCGAGTCTCCGACATGAGGTAATTAACACTTGCGGTCCGAGAAACGACCGGACACGGGGAAAAAGTTGCGAGTGTGCGACCCGACCTGCCGGGCGCCGAGTCCGCTCCTTCAACGCAATTGAAAAGTTGAAAGGCTTTACGACTGGTCGCGGACAATGCGGTCGCTGTCGCTGAGCTGCGGCGGGCGGCGGGTGATTACCTCCGCAATAAGGGCTTGTGGGATATTTAGGAGGCTCGTGTCGCGCGTTATTACATTTTTGCGTGTCGGCGGCGGCGTGACGTCACGCCTGCTCTCGACACTTCAGCTCGCTTCAGCGGCCGTTTGTTTGCGAGCCGAGCGCCGAGAACGAAATCAATTAAAAGTTCTTTTGCAAAGTTGTCAGAGGGAAATGATGCTCCAGGCAAAGCGAACCGCATTTCGAATTCAGTCTTCGTTACATTTGTCCTTTGCATGAACCGACTTTGGCAGATTACGACGACTACGTTAGTTACAACTCTGTATGCTACTATCAATTAATTATGAGCTAGTGGTGGCCCCCGTCGCCCCCCGTGGCTCCGGCACTGGCGTTCTGCCACATCACTCGCTCCGCAAAGGTACTATATGTGAGCAAGCCGGATATAAAACCCTTTGAATGCTGAATTAATTGGCTCTGAGTTCAAAAGCTAGTGGGCAGTGTGAATCACAACTATGGCTTCCTTGGAGAACTCCGCAGGCGAGCGCATAGAATACAAGAACGTGTGTGCACCGCATACAAAAGTGCGGAGTACTACATACAGCAAAACAAATTGCAGATTCTGAAGGCGCCGTAACAAATGTCCCGTCCCGCGACGACTGCACATCTCAGACGCGCTGCGGCGAGGCTCGCTCTATGAATATTGTAGACGAGCCTCCCACTCGGGGGAAGGGGAGGCGAGGGGAAGTGTAACGAAGAGGAAATAAAACAATCGCTGAGCTCTCAATTAAGAGTCGAGCAAGTCGGAGACAAGTCACTCAGTAGCCGGGTCACGCGACGCAGCTACACAGAAACAGGCCGCGTGGCTAGAGCTATTGTTATTATGTTATGAATAATTTCGAAATATGATTCGATTTTCTGCCGCGCTAATTGAGTATAGGATTTTAGCGTTTATCGAGCTGATTGGGTGCCTTTCCCGTCCGTAACAGCTTTTATAAAGAATACTAATGGTACTATACTGAAGTGGCTTTACACTAATGTCATTGCAGCACTTTGCAGATCAAGTAATTATACCGGGTGTTTCTAAAAAGGCGATAAATCAAAGCAGGGCTTTCGCTCACCATAACTAACAACTTTCCCAAAGCAACATAGGTCGAAATCTCAAAAACTTGTCAGAAACACCCGATATAAATGTGCGGCAGATTAACTGAATGTTAGGTTACTTAACACCACAAAAAATCACTAAAAATAAAGACCCATTTTAACAATCATCACACAATTGAAAAAAGGGGTGACCCGACTACATAACATGAGATGCCACAGACTTACTTTTATGCCCTAAAACCAAACTCTATCAGCCTGGCGGGCGGTGACGGTGGCGGGTCGGCGGCGCTCCGCTCTCCCATGAACTGCTCATCAGAACTTTGTTAATTTTATGTTTCTCTAGAAACGCGAACTGAAAACTGTTTCTATGAATCCGTTGAAGTTTTAATGAATAATTTATTTAGGATTCAATGAATCAATTTCAAGTTACTTGAGTGTGTGACTATGCGTGTGTGTAGGTAGTTACAAGCATTACGTGTATGTTCTGTAGCGTGTGAGTGTGTGAGTGTGTCAGTACAGTCATTTCTAGGAAGGAAACCTTTAAAATTAATTTATTTGTAACTTGCTGTGGTAAAGACTGATCTATATTTAATGATCTGCATATATTTATGATAGGTATATGCGGATAGCAATAAAAACAGACAGTATTAAATACAAAAAGGATGTACTTGACTGATTTATTCGAAAAGCCACATGTGCCACTTAACTCAAGACGCAACGCAACACACTCATAGCCCCTAACTAGGAAAAACCTTTATCCAGGAAGCCCTAAACATATTAAACAGAGACGAACAATACACCCAGACCGGAAACAAACATGGATATTCATCATCGCCCCCGCCGGGAACTGAAACCAGTGCACCCTCGTCTCAGTCCACATCACTGTCAACTAAGCCACAGAGCAGACGGAGAAAACATCGGTATATATCGATAATACAAGCTTTCATCACAGGTAGGGGCGTATTCACGTACAAAGCTGGTAACAAGCGCTTGTTTGCGCTGGATCGAAAAATTTAGGTATAGAAAATACAATACCTACGCGGACATAGACGCTTGTTCCAGAGCGAATGGCAGCGCAGGTATTTTCTATATACATTTTTCGAACCAGCACCAACAACAAGCGCCTAAAGCTTTGTACGTGAATACATCCATAAGCCATATATTCTATAGCAAGACGTGCAACAAACACAGAATGCCTAGAGAGCAATTTTTCAGGCCGCTCGGGCTCCGGCGGCGGCGGCGCCCCTCGAGGAACATTCGTCATCCGAACTTACATATTCATTCATAGACTTCATGCAGTCTGCCCTGCCCTGCCACTGTAGACAACTTTATTTTTACCGACTCTTTACATTCGTAATTTTACTGTTGTCCTTGAGGAGTTTGTCTTCAGGTGCAGTATACATGAAGAAGCATGCATAGTGCAATAGGCATGTTACATGTTAACTGGGAGCATTGACCTTAAAAACAAAATGTTCAATCAAACTAGAGTAAAGCGTGTGATGGCTTAGTGCCCGAGGTCCCTCTGGTAGCTCCTTGTCGAACATACAAAGCTCTAAGCATAAATGCAATCAATGTGTGCTGCATAAAGAGAAAGGTGCTCCAGAAACCATGTTTCAAGAAACACATTGCAATATCCCAAATGGATGATGTTTTTAGTATAAAGGCACTCGTATTACACTCCAAAACTGAAGGATTTGATCCAAAATAATTCAGTTTTCCTTCTAGTATCCATAACAGAGCTCAAACATTCTGCTACCGTAGCAAATAATGTACGAGTAGATGCCGCAATAGATTAGAGCCGCAATGAGGGCCGTGAGCGCGGCGTTATTACACGCTACACTTATAACCTTTTTTTACGAGATGAAGGGATGTGGCGGCAAAAAATGTATAAAGGGAAAAAAACATGTTTTTGCTCCGCGGGCCTGAGCTCATCCCTCACCCGCCAGCCTTCGCTTCTGCCTAGCGGTATACGCTCATTAGACACTGCGTGCCTCGATGAGCGCGCACATTCTATCGCTCCACATAATGTTAGATAGGAACTGTTTTATTTAAATAGTTATTTGAATTTGAATATAAAAAATAAGAGTTTTTACTAAAGTTTTATTAAACAATTAAATTGCTAAATAATGCTTAAAAAATATTAAACAGCACCATAATCTCACGCCTTATATTCCCCGAAGGGTTATGCAGAGGCACCAAGCTCAAGAGCCGGAAATAATATTTATTATCTTATCTTAAACGAGCTTTCCCGGCTTACTTCGTTACGCCATAGAATTTAAGATACTACAAAAGACTTGGCTCTATAGACTATGTTCTTTTGCCCGCCCAGAATGGCCGAATAAAAATCAAACAACAACAACAAACCACCTGTCAAAATATGTAAACAACGGAAAAAATATTGCACCTTGGGTTAAATTATTTGAGTTTAGGTAAGGATCCCTAATTTTTTTGAAAATCTAATATAGCCTATGACACTCGGGGTTAATGTAGCTTCCTACCAGTGAAAGAATTTTTCAAATCGGTTCAGTATTTTCGGAGCCTATTCGTTAAAACAAACAAACAAACAAACAAACAAACAAATCTTTCCTCTTTATAATATTGGTATAGATTAAAAAACATTATCCACAGATCTCGTAAAAACTCATCTTATCCATAAATATATTGAATACAAAAAATTTACCTTTCTTTGGTTCTATACATTTTTAATTTGATCTCATAATATTCTAAACTTGACTTTCAGTACAATTTTGCTTCGAAACACAGATTTCTTTAGCAGTCACTTAGGTACTATTCGTAGCGTGCAATCAGCAGTATTTCTGCAGGAAGCCGCGGTGGAAGTGGCGGAAGGCCTGCATCATGCGGTGGAACTCCTCGGCGGGGTGCAGGATGGTGGTGCGGAAGTGGAAGCTGCCTGGCGCCTGGCCGAACCCTGAACCTGGGACCACGCAGACACCTTGCGGAAGAGAATGATAATGTTCAATGATGGATTATAACATAATATAACGTCATATGGACATTATCACACATAGACAGACACCTTTGTATTTTGAGAAGTGGAAGCGATAGCTAGTCCATTGCAAAATGATTGATGATGATCCATGATCGATCATAAAGTTACACCCTTGACGTGATCTGCAACAAAGTTTGAGAAGTGGCCAATACCGTGTCACCTTGAAAGCTCTTTTTTAAGAAAGACGCTATATTTCACCTCAGTAGCTGAATTATTCAGAAGAGAAAAGAAGATCATAATATATATTATGGAGCAGTGGTAGACTTTAGTACGCCATGCGGTGGCGGCATAGAATACCAATACTCCATCTCCCGTGTCAGTATCGTAAAAGATGACTGAGATAACACCACTGCGATCGCCAACCCGCCAAGCGTGCCGTTTAGGGTTAAACTGTGCGGGAGACTCATATCTAAATGGCGCATTTCGATTGTGCTAACTAGTGTCGTTACCAGTTTCCTCGAGCAGCTGGAAGCAGTAGAACTCGTCGGGCGCCAGGCCGCGCCGCGCCGCCTCGCGCTGCGCCGCCGCCGGGAGCTCTACGCGGGGGAACGCGAACATTGCACCCTGTACACAACATGATAACATAAAAGCACAGTGATAAAACGCCGTTAAAGTTTTGGTTCTTGGATGAATTCCGAAACTTTTGAAATAAAGAGGTTTATAGTGGGTATCTTCCCAATATTTGACGGATCCATCAAATGGTAGGACTTTCGAGAATTTGGTAAAATACTTTGAGATAAAGAATATACAGAAGTGTCCCGATAAGACGGTAGGAAGACAAAGGAGGGATTAGCTCACCACAAAAATCATCGGTCCCGTATAGATCCCGTCAGCCGATCGAACCAATGTATTGGAACAGCTGTTTTTTCTTATATCGACCGACCGATGATACTTGAGAAAAATTTGTAAGATGGTAATCTGAATTTGCCAGTATAAAGGCACTCACATCAATAGGGTTGCAGGAGAACCCAGGGATGTCGTTGAAGGTGCGGTGAGCCTCTCGGCAGCGGTGGCGCAGCGTGGCGCGGATCTCCGCCAGCTCCGCCGCGAACTGCGGGTACGACTCGTCGCCTGGCTGCGGGGGGGCCAGCTGTGGGTGCACACAATATTTAAGGCCGTGTGGAGGCGGTATTGATACCACCACCCCATCATCTCCTGTCGTAAAAGCCGAATAAGGAAACAGCTGAAGGACGACCAGCACCAGCGTCCTATTTTTAAATACTTGAAGAGCGACAACGATCCACAATGTTTGTCCTTGAGGAAATCTGGTTGGGGAGATTTACGTTCATCAGTGGACGCCTATCGGTTGTAATACTTGTAATAATGAAAGGTCCTTAAGGTGGTGGTAAGATAAGTACAATTTAAATTTGTTCGTATTATTTTATTTATTCTGGCATAATGTAGTCTTCGTTTTTAATGAAGTTTCTCTCACATGTAGCTACAGCGTTTTTGGAAAACAGAGTTAAGCGGTTATCACACTGCCACGCACCACGCTGCATGTTGCGTTTCGACGCACCTACGCGCGCGCGCGTGGATGCATTTTCAGTGTGTTGGACTGCGCGTGTTTCTATACAAATGGAGGTACTTACAATCAACGTTAGAATACGCATTCACGCGCCACGCTGCGTGATGCGTGGCAGTGTGAAGATCGCCTTACCGATTTTGTGTATTTTTATTAAACTAGATTTTTGGCCGTTTTACAAAAATACACAAAATTAGTAAAGTGCCTTGCTAAAAAGATTTATCAAAATGTGGGAGACGTCCACGTCACTGTCAACGTACTCTACGGAGCAATCAAAGAGTCCAATGATCAAGAAAAAACAGAATAAGAAGATGAAAAAGCCATACCACAACATCCAAGGCAATCTGCCCCAACACGGAGGGGCACTGTCTGACGGCGCGGGCGGCGAGGAGGGCGGCGCGGGCGCGGGGGGCGCGCAGCAGCTCCAGCAGCCCCCCCCGCGCGCCGCACTCCGCCGCCCACCCCTTGGACGCCGTCATGAAGGAAGCTAGCGGCATCTCGCTGTACGGAGCGCCCATCTCGTGCAGCAGCTATATTAAACCACGGATAACTAGTACTAGAGTACAGAAGAATCTTTCCCTGGAGTAGTTTTAGTTAAATATAATAGCACCTACAGCGATAGTAACCTTAACCCCGTTCTTAAAACGGGTCATTATCGCATCCATGCGATAATGACCCGTGTCACTACGCGAGAGCGCGTCTTTTTGTTTAACCGTGTCAATCATGGTCGTTCAAGAAGTTCGCCAAGCCTCTTGGGCGAAAGAATATCCGAGCCTATTGCAAATTCCCTCCGTCCAATTACGTGTTAATTTTATACAAAAGCAACACATTTTCTTCAACAAATCTTAATTAATCAAACCTCATCTAAATCTATATTGGGCATCATTGTTGAAGAATAGCATAGTCATGCTAAAAGTAGTCCATTTGTTGATAACTGTGTCCCTGAGTAGCACACGCACACAGCTTACCCTCTTGAAGGAGATGAAGGGTTTCTCGACGATGTTCTCCTGGTAGACCTCGTCGGCCATTAGCAGCAGATTGTGGCTGTGAGCGAAGCGGGCTGCCGTCTCCATGCACTCACGAGACATCACCTGATTAACATAATAATATGTATCTGTTTTATTAACAGACTTCGCAAAAGGTTATCAGTTTGACCTGTATGTGTGTCCTCGATTATCTCGCGTTTGGCTGAATCTATTTTGATGCAGTTTTCAGTAAAAGTATTTGTTACATTCTGGAGAAGGTTTTGGTACCCATTTTAACGGACTTCGAAAATGAGAAAGTTAAATTGTCAGTTTATGTTTGTGTCAGTATATACATACATACATACATAACGTCACGCCTGTATCCCATCGGAGGGGTAGGCAGAGACAATTGATTTCCACTTGCTACGATCCTGACACACTTCTTTCGCTTCTTCTACAGTCATAAGCCTTTTCATACACGCACGTCGGTTTCGTGAACTCTTCACGCGGCCTTTCCTCAGAGCGTCACCAATTTGGTCGGTAAACGTTTTCCGTGGCCTACCTCTTCCAACCGTGCCTTCCGCATCCGCTCTATATATTTCTTTTGTCAATCTCCTGTCATCCATCCGCTCTAAGTGACCAAACCACCGAAGCATACCCTTTTCAATATATTATTAGAGGCATTATTCATATTATCTCACAACCGTGGCGCCCACTGCTGAACATTGCTTCCCCATTATATCACCATAACGAAAAAACCGTTCGGCCCCAGAGATCATCTATTCTTCGAGCTATATGCCCTGCCCTCAGAGCCCTGTCTGTATTTTTACATGAGTTCATTTATCACAATAATCTTGTATGTACACTAAACTTTAATTTACCAACGCGATTAAAAGTTTCATTAAACATCATGAAATAGGTGCTAAGTTTTTGAACTATGTTCGATAACGTCTCATATAAATTTAATCTCGACACTCTGTCGATGCGTTTCATTAGAGCTGCGCGCGTCACTCGTAAACTGCCCGCCATTAGGAACCTAATAAGACTGTTTATGGCCCAACGCGGACGTGTGAGTAGCTCGCATGTCTCTCGCATGAGGCTTGGTTTGGAGTCTTTGGTAATATACTCTAGTTTCTTTTATCCATGAGAGAATTTGGCAACAACAAGCCTTTTATAGCCACGCCCCGTCCGTAATATTACATTATTTTCGGTTTGTCAATATTTTCATTAATATGTCTCTTTATCATAGTCTAGTTATTCTCCTGCAAAAGCGGCCAGCTGCAAAAGCGCAATATAGGCCCACGAGCGTGATTTAGTAAATATTCTACAAATTTTCAGTTTTTTTTTTATTGGACGATTCTTATTTTTTGTTCAACAATAATACTAAAATTATTTAAAACCATCCCAACACGCACTTGTCCAGAATCCTCATTCTCTTATTAAAAAAAAAACAAATTCATTAATATGATACGTCAAATGTCAAATATCACGTTGTTGGTATTCTCTAAACAAAAAATCTATAGAAAAGATACGACGGATCGCTGTTGTATGACTTTAACATTGACAACAGTGGCTGTGCAAATAAGCGAATACGGCCCATATACCTTTATAGACGCACTCACTCAATCAAGTTCGCTCACAAAACGTACGTAATGCAAACTGCGATCATAAAGTGTGTGTCGCGCGAGCTCGCGCTAGCAAAAAGTATACAGAACACGGACGTGAGCAAACATACACGCGGCAGGCACTCCGTGTTTGTATAAATAAAACAGGGCGCCTTCTGCCAGAACACAATATTGAATTTAGAGAGAGAATTTCCGTTTAAATTTTCCGCGCGTATCATCAGAGATATGCGGCGCGCGTGCGATGACTGATGCAGCGCCGCGCTGAATGTATTGCCTGTGATTTGTTATAGAAAATCTCCTGAAGATGCCTAGAACAACTTACGGATTCAGCTTGCTTCTTTACAACTAGTTTGAGCCAAATTTTACATGGATAAGTTGTGTGGAGTAAAATTTTCAAATAGATTTGTTTTAACCACAAAGAAAAAAAGTGAATTTTGGAACTGTAGAAAGTCTGGTGACATAGATTTTAACTCTTAAGGCTTGGTGCTTCAAAAATTTGTGTTTTTGAAATTTTTTTAAACAATCTGAGACATACAAAATTGATGTCTTCATTCTGAAAAAAATATATGTGTTAGTTAAGGATCTGATCTAGTCATCATACTAAAGGAAAACCGGATCTAATTAATTTTAGTTGATAGAAAAAAATCTCAAAGTTACCCCTTTTTGTTCCGTTTTTTCCATTTTATTTTTAAACCGCTGATTGTTTTTATTTGATTTTTGGAATGAAAATTGCTGACCTTAAATTTTAGACATACTACTATAGTAAGAATTTTTAAGTTTAACGAAAAAACAAAAAACCAGCAAAAACTAAAAAAAAACATCGTTTTCGCGCGGTCCGATGCCATGCCGCGCCGCTCCCTCAGTGTTGCCACCTTAGTGGATTTTCCACTAAATCTGGTGGTTTGGAACCCCCATTTAGTGGCCATTTTTTGCGTTTAGTGGCTAGTGGATTTTTTTAGTGGAAAAATCAGACCAAGAACTGTTGCAGTTTTTGAATAAATTGGCATTGCGGTATGCTGTTACAAAGCTTATGAACTAAAGATGTTTTAGACAATTTAGTAGAATTACAACATTTTTCATTTTTTTTTTTCAATTGAATACAAAGTCGTTGTATTTTTTTTTCATATAGTTGTCCCTACTTCGAGGACCCTTAGTTTTCTTTGTAGCTGTCTTGAGCACCTGATTATCGTTCAAGATCTAGATGGCATTGGCAATAAAATTTTAAGGTTGCGAATTGGTTAATTTTTAGAAAAAGGTCATCCCTCTCGGTATGGTGCAAAATAAAAAAAAACGCGATTTTTACAGTGTGGGAGATGGTTTCTTATTTCTTACATAAGCGAATTCATTAAAACTTTATTAAATTAATACTTTCGCTAAAAGAAATAAAAAACGCGAAAAAATTTGAATTTCTCGCCATACCGAGAGGGACCACCTTAAAGTTTCAAGTTCAAGTTATGGCTCAAGTCTTAAAAATGGAACATTAAAAAATCCTTAAAAAATAAAAGGGCCCAGGGAGGCAAGTTTCTTAACTGAAAGCGATTGGCTCGTAATTGTCTTGTTCTTTTTGGCGACTTCGTTAACCATTGCTGTTTTCTATGGGCGTGTAACAGATATCACATTTGTTAAAGCGGCAATGGTTAACGAAGTCGCTAACAAGTAACAATTGCGAGTCGATCGTTTTTAGTTGGGAAGCTTGCACCCCAGGTCATATTGGTTGCCCATCAGGGGTAGAACGCATAGCAAAGGGTCACCACTGTATCCTATTTACGTATGTCCACTCATCTGTCATGCACCCTAGTGTAAATTTTAGTGGTTTTCAGAGGGGGACATCTTTCTGTTAGTGGTTTTCTGGTGGTTTGAGGAGCCTTATCTGGTGGATTGCTATTTCAACCGTTGGCAACACTGCGCTCCCTACCCCGTCAGTACCCTTGTGGCCACGGCCGAGGCCGGTTCTGTGTCAAATTTTTCTTTTCGCGCTCTCGTATTTCGTTTTATTTTTATTCAAATGTAAACAAATTTTGACAACAGATGTCAAAACAATGAACCATAACATCTGATTAGGATCTGTATGGAGCTGAAAGAAACCAATTTTGATACCGATATTACATTTATAAAACCGTCGCATTACAAACTTACCTTTTTTATTCCCACAAATAAAACTTAAATCATAGGGTACTTATATAGTTATATCATATCTTTGTTAGTTCTGTGGCGCCGATAACACAATATTAATATTACATTAGCACAATATTACGTGGTATACTTACTCAAATTACTTTAAGAAGGCAGTAATTTATGTCTTAATAGAAAATGTTTCCTTTTTATTTAACGCTTTTCGGTTTTTTCGGCTGTTTCATTTTTTGATGAAAAGATTTTATTTTTTGCTTTTCAGTTTAATTTTTATGGAATCCCCCCCCCCCCTCACTTCAAGGTTCACCTTCACCTCAAATCACCCTCCAAACGCTGGTCTCACACCCCTGAAGGTGGTCAGACGACCTGGTAAAGGTTGCGGCCTATGTCCAGCAGTGGACGCTATCGTGTGAGATCGGCTGCTTAAAATCAAAACCTAGTAACTCGTTTTAACAAAAATGTTCAGGAGTGCCAAAAAAAGGGGCGACCACTTTAATTCGTTGCCCCGAAGAAACCAGACGCAATAGCGATTTCGGTGTTTGACCAAAAGTTTGACTATATTGTTGACTATAGTCACACTTAAATCGATCCCACTATTTTTTTTTTTAATTTACCCAAATATGACAATGAAAAAAATTTTGAAATACAATCTCTGAGTTAATTCTCTACTTTTTAAAGCATTTTATATTTTTAGTTGTACGTTTCGAATGAAAAATGTTTTTTTTGAAGTGCATTCATTTAAAAGTTATACAAATGATTTATTTGTGGCAGAATTAAGTTTTGTTTACGATTTGGTTACGACTCGTGGTTAATTCAGCCAAATTTGTATACTGTTTTTGTAACTTACTAAATTCCTTCAAAATTTGATTGATTTTATAATCGGCGCCAAATTCAAAACATAGTAAGTCAGCTTTCAAATTCATAACCTAGTAAGTCGGTTGAGTTGCTAGGTTTTTTTATTTGTAATCCGACATGCGCTATGTTAAGAATATGTACTTCATGGAAATTTCAATAACTTTTCCAAATTGGGTAGACTTGCTAAATTTTATTTTTAAAATTACGTAAGAAACTGGGTGTTTTAAGGTTCATATCAAATCTATACCGCCTAGTCGAAAAATGACAAAAACGGTTTTTTTTGCAAAAACACCGTTACTAGGTTTTGAATTTGGGCAGCCGAGATGATGATGATGATTATTATTATATTAGTCGGCGAGGCGCTTCTCCAGAAGTCCCCCAGAGTCCTCCAGAAGAAGGCAGGTAGTCGCCACTTACAATGGAACTGGTGGGGCGAGTGTTGAAAATTTTGCGGTTTTTGTAATCCAATCGTCGTAGGTCGCCAATTTAGAGAACTCCTATGTCCGCCCGCCTGCAGTAGAAATAACTCCAGAGGTTGAAGAAGGGATGATATATTTACACATGGTTAGGTACACTATTTACAAGAAAATGAATGCATGTTAATGTGTACAGCGGCTGAGATGTACTGCCTAGTTAACAAAAGTCTTTTTGAAAGGTAACAATGTCAATTTTAAAATCTTCTTCTATAAATTAAAAAGTAACAGTATCAAAAATTAGTTTGGTTACAAAAAGGTTGGAGGAAAGGCACAATTTACTTTTATATAAAAAATATATATACTTATGCGAGCAGTTCTCATGTAAATTACAATATGGCACGTGGCTTTACTAACAACACCGCCCAAGTCGATTTTTGGCGGTTTTGACATTTTGATGCCATTGGATAGATCTTTTTTTCGCGCGTCTTTTAAACTCATCTGATTGGTTAGTTGTTTAACAAGAACTGCCTTTATTTTAAATTATACTGACACCGCTCAAGTCGATTGGTCTTGAAACACCGCCCAAGTCTGTCAAATCGCTACGGAAAACAGCACGCGCCGACACTGTGCTCCATTATTTAGTGATATTGTGTGATTTTTTAGCTGAATAAACCTAAAAAGTTTGTGAATAGCTACCTGAATGGTATGTTTTTGTATTAAATAACTAGTATTGATGTTTCATTGAGTAATATTGAAGTTTTTCAGTTCTAAAATAAGGTCTTGGACTTAAGCGGTGTTTGGAGATTAAAACTACCGACTTGAGCGGTGTTTTTGTATGTGTTTGCAGACGGACGATACAGATTTCTGGCTTTTATAATGAGTTTCTTAAGAGATTGAGAATAATGTTAAAATCTATAGTTAAAAAAAAGGTGCACCTTGCATAAACTAAGGATAAAAATCATCTAAAAACAAGTACAGATGTCGAAAATATTGATTTATCTGTCTAAAATTCAGTGCTTTGAATGAATTTAGTTGGTGCTTCAAAACATAAATGAAAGGTGTCATTCCTTCTTGGTTCTTTTTAAAAATATCTGTGTGGCCTAATAACGAATCTATAGATATCATAAAATGTGACTAAGAGAACATTGGAAGATCGGACAGAAGTTCTTGAAAAACTTAACAAGCCATACTGCGATCACCAGGGACCAGAGGGTTATCATAAGGGCTGAGAAAGCTGCCAGAGCCGTTGTCACCTTTACCAGCGATCTGGCATCGCTGGTAATAGCGCTGAAACTCAATGTGGGCACGAGGGAGGGCTATGCAGAACCAATCGGGCTTCAATGCGGAGGCAGGGTTCTATGCGGGCTTGAGAGAACCTACTGGTCCGAAAGGTGCTTCTCTTAGGGTCTGCACGGGCTCTAAAGCACCCACCAGCAAAGCAATAAAGGCTTCCACGAATGAAAAACCCACATAACTACATCAATCTGGTGACTGCGCAGGAGGTCTGTGTGGGCTCTAGGGAGCTGCTAAAGGTACGTAATGGCTCAAAAAGGACTCCGCCCGCGGGTCACA
Organism: Euspilapteryx auroguttella; assembly: GCA_951802225.1. Lineage (NCBI taxonomy): Eukaryota > Metazoa > Arthropoda > Insecta > Lepidoptera > Gracillariidae > Euspilapteryx > Euspilapteryx auroguttella. The sequence goes on along the minus strand of OX637648.1, from coordinate 12,410,051 downwards.
CCTGGCTTTAATGCATCAGCTGGAGTCTACACGGGATCTCATGCACCCTCCAGTGTAGCAATAAAGGCCACTGAAAAATACACCACATCGGTATGCAATGATAGTGGAAAATAACACAAAAATTTATAGCAGCCAACCATAGCCCAGCTGACCACCTGCAGTTTTCTGATGAATTTGGATGGCTGCAATAAATGAGGGGAAATGCACAATGGCTCCTAGCACGCGAGCTAAGTGCAGGCATTCCTCTACCCCCACAACTGGAGAAAAAGAAGGATAATAATATGATCACCAACCCACTTACCAAGCGTGGCGATTAAGGCAAAACTTCCCCTTCGAAATGTTTGTCCTTGTGGCAATCTGAGGGGGAGGCTTATGCCCAATATTGGAAGTATCCCGGCTGAGATGATGATAAAGAAGACTGAGCTATCTTTTTATAATTTCTTTGTAAGTATTGACAAACCCACCTATTAGTGGGCGCTAGTGACAAATCGTTAACTAACTACTGCAAGTCTAAAATATATACTTACACAATTTTTGGTCCAAACTACATACATACACGAGTTTAAGTTTCTGTAGAGTTAATAATTAAAGTAAAAACGGCTTTTCTTTATATTAAATAGAGTTTTTCGTTCATAATAAAAAAACTTATTTTCCTATCAACACCGCGTAAGTCCACATTTTTTACTGATGAACACCGCCCAAGTCATTTTTAAAGCACAATATACATAAAAATCACAATTTAGGTGTCATTTTCGGATTCATTATTCTTTTATAATCACTTTAGTGAAAAAAAAACATAATTTGGACAGTTATTAGCTAAATTATGAAGTTTTTATTGCCTCCTGAAAAGTTAAGAAAAATGACTTGGGCGGTGTTGTTAGTAAAGCCACGCAATACAATCTGGGAGTGAATAAAAAAGGCATCCATATTTTATCCACCCTTAGGCCGCATTTGCAGGCCGCACGCAGGGCGTTGCGCGAGGCGTCGTGCGGGGCGTGCTGCGCCCAAATCAAATGTATAGCAATAGTATGAGACCGTTTAAAGAGACGCGCATAGGCCTATGTTCGATATCGTATAAGGAAACGCGTCGGCTCCCGCGGCGGCGCCCGCAGCGGCGGCGCCCGTGGTGGCGCCCGCGTCGGAGCCCACACGACATCCCGCACAACACGCCGCGTCTTCGTAAAGGAGGCCTTAGGGTGTGATTTTAGTTCCAAATAAAAAAAGTTATCAACTCAAACTATATCGTTATTTGTTTAAAATTAAAACAACCAGTGGTGTTTTATTTATATTGAGAAAACACTACAAAAAGGGTTTACTTTGATATTTATTTCTACAGAGTGAAATTCATTACATCTTGTTACTTTTTAATAACTTGTCTAAACTAAATCCTACATCTATATTTTTCAGAATTAAGAAATCTGTTTTATATTTCTCAGATGGTTTAAAAAAAACTCGTTATTACAAATACCTTACCTAAACGCAAATTCTTGTTAGCTGAAACGAAAATCGGAAAGAAAAATTGTGCGGTAGGTATAAACATCTCGATTTAACTTCGGCTTGTATGAAAAGTAATAAAATTTAAAACTGCCGCGACATTTCGCATTTCGACGCGCGCATGTCACAGCTGCGAGGGTGGGGGACCCTCATACCTAATTAGGTAAGAAGCTTCAAAGTACGGAGTCTTAATAAAGCATAGATAAAAAAGACTAAGGGAAACGCAGGGTATCTCTAACAAGGCGGAAATAAATAAAGTACTTATTCCTACCAGCTCTGCAACCCTCAGTCAGGAAAGGAACCACCATTTTCCAAACACACTTAGTACTTTGATATGTAAGTAATAATGTGGACCTCAGAAATCACAGATTACACCACGAGCAATCAAAAATCAAGTAAGGAATATCACCTGTCCAGTAGGGTTCCCGGGGTTGATGACGACGAGCGCTCTCACAGTGACTCCCTGAGTGACGGCAGCGGTCATAGCGCGGTTCAGCTCGGGCTCCGTCAGCGCCCAGTCCGCCGCCTCGTCCAGGTAGTAGCCCGCCGCCGCCGCGCCCAGCTCCGCCAGCGCGCCCGAGAATAGCGGGTACTGCGGGATCGGGATCAGCACGCCTGGGAGAAGAACAATAGGCTAAAAACAGGCATTATTTTGAATTTGAGTTAAAGAGGGTTGAATGTTCCGATTAGATAAAGTTCTCTGGTTTGAACTGTCACTGTCACTAGCTGCGAGGGTCAACATGAGGAGCAAAATCCAAACGAGCCCTCCTCTGTCAAATGATTCTACTCCCTTTCGCAATGATTTTACAGCGTAGAGAAGAAAGGGGTAACAAACTCTACTTAACAATTTATCTCTCCCTTTTTTTAGTTTTGTGATATTACAATACAATTAGGCGACAATACAATGAACATTATAGTTAGTCATATTAAACACTTCTCTGAAAATTATTGCTCAACAAAACGCTCCTACACTTGGAGCACCGTGGGCTGGGATGGAGGAAGTTGCCTAAAACAGGAGCTAGCTGCAAGCTTTACGGATAGTCCTATGACCATGATAAGTGAACATCACCTGCTAAAACTAGAAATTCATAACTTTATTTAGTAGTATAATCATCACCATCGTCATCACAGCCGAAAGCCGTTTACTCCTTGACATAGGCCACCCTCACAGTCCTCTCATCTGGGGAACTCACGCAGCCTTCACCAGAAGGGTGTTTATAAAAATGGATCAAAGTCAAAGTCAAATTCTTTATTCAATATAGGATACAAGATATCACTTATTGAAAGTCAATTAGACTACATCTAATCTAATTGCTATTGATACCTTATTTGGTAAAGTATCCTATACTGTGAGAGGCGAGGTAGTTCAGGGTGCCCACCAATTGGCTCAGGTAAACAAATGTTTGCCTTGCCTTACGACAAACGGCCCCCAAACGAGCCCTCCTCTGTCATATGATTCTACTCCCTTTCGCAATGATTTTACAGCGTAGAGAAGAAAGGGGTAACAAACTCTACTTTACAATTTATCTCTCTCTTTTTTTTTTTTTCCTTTTGACTTGTGATATTACAATACAATTAGGTGAAAATACAATGAACATTATACAGATTAATAAATGAATTGACATGAAATAATGAAAAATATCGTAAGTGCAGAGCTAGACTACTTCCATGCGTCTTTGTCGTTAACATAATCATCAATATTGTAATAAGCTTTCTTAATCAGAACTTTTTTGATACGAGTTTTAAACTCATTATCATTCAGGATCAAAATTTCTTCTGGGATCTTGTTATAGAATCTTACTTCGTTTCCTATAAAGCATTGTTACTAACCAGGCTTGGTCCCATCCTGCGTGTGCGCAACAAGATGCAGCACAGCTCGCACGAGGTCGGAGGCGCCGGCGCCGAGCAGGATGTCGTCCTCGTGCGCGGGCAGCTGGTCGCGACGACACAGATACTGTACTGCGTGTCGGCGGACCAGGCGAAGACCCGTCGACGGGGAGTAGGCGCCTACTGACCCAGCTCTGCCCGTATATAAATTATTAAATTGAGCTGTGTGGTAGTTGCAATGAATATCACTACCCTATCTCTTGCCATTGGTTTCGTAAAAGGCGACTAAGGGAACACCCAAAGGAAGGACGGGCTGCACTGTCTTTAGTTGAAAAACTTGACGTCACGTCACGTCACGGCGCTCGCGGGAGACGTGTTGTGAACGCGATTGATTTGGCTTTATTAGGACACCGGGATATATGCTGCACAAGACACATTGAAGGGCTATAATAATATTTCTTTCAAAGGTGTCGGCAAAATTTATTGAAACGGCCGCAAAAAATACTACAGAAGATCAATAATGTTACTTAGATATTTCAACTTGGTCATCTTATTCTATTTATCTTTAACCCAAAGTTTAAGTGCATTATTGAAAGAAGTCTTTCTCCTAAAATGCAGAGATTGGCAACTCCAGGTGAGATAATAGAATCATTTATCCGACTCTAGATCAATCATATTCTACCTAATGACACTAATTAATTACACTCCCCGCAACAGTGTGTCTTTTGTATGTTCATCGGCCGGCGCAGACCCGGCGCAGACCCGGCGCTCGGAACTGTTTGCTTCGTCATTGTTGTCCTTGCTAATACACGTCAGATGCGCTCGTTAGCAGATACTGTTCTTCCCCCCCATCACCTGAACTCATAACCTATAGATCCCCCTCAATTACCTTCAGCTGTAAATGCGCAGCAGCCGGTTACGATGTGTTTTGCTTGATTAGTCACGACAATAATTTTTAGGAAGCATTTTAATATTCACACCATTTTTTTTTAAGTAGCTTATTGACCTACTGCTGGAGAAATGCCTAGAACAGAGTTAGGGTTAGCTGTCTTATTCTTCGCCTCCCTTCTCAGTAATGATATTATTTCATTTAAAGGCTGAAAAAAAGGATTCTTGTCTTAACATTAGACAGCATTTAAACACCATACATTCATTATTTGTTTTTAATGCTGTAAAATGCCAATAATCTTTAATCTTGACTTGCGTCACAGTGTGTTAAATGACTTTGTTAAAGTATGAGAAGTGAGGGTATACTGACGTGCAGTCATCGAGCAGGTCCTGCACGCGGCGGCGCACGTCGGCCGGCACGCCCGGCGCGCCCAGCAGCTGCGGGCACGCCGCCAGCGCCTGCACCTGCAAGATCATCATCTTCATTATCTTACTCGGAAGACGGACGATTGCTGGACATAAGCCTTTTTGACGAATCCTGCACAATGTATACTTACTCTACCACATGCCTGCAAATGTATATTAAAGAACTCTAAGGGTTTTTTCGGGAAATAAGGTAGCTTCGGCTCATTATATACAGTATATAGACAGTAAAGCTTATAATGTGTTACTTAATTATAACCCTGTCAAACAAGTCTTTCGCTATTGCACGTACTGTTTTAATTTTCCGTGTTAAAAGGATTTCATTAAAAGTTACATGGTCGGTTAAAATTAAAAATTCAGAGTAACATTATTACATTTTCGGAGCGCGTGCAGCGAGCATGACATTTTAGTCAAGCTCGTAACGTTACATAAAATTAACCGCACAAACAAATAGAAGCACAATAATATGTCGCCGGGCGGCGCGAGCTCGCGAGTGATGCGGTGCGCGGTGGACAAAGAGCATATAATATTTTTGACAAACCGCGGCGCCGCGTGCAATCAGCGCGGTCCGCACTAAATTCTACAAACAACACCCAGCGTTCCTTTTGCGATGCAAAAATGTGCAGCGGCAGTGGCCCGTGGCCCGACGCCGCTGGAACACGGATTAAAATTGTTTTCCTGCATTCCCGAAAAGCTTTCAGTTTTTTTTTCGTAACCTTTTGTAGCGTGAAAGAATGAACCCCGACCCGAGCGGAGCAAAATAGCGAGCTATTTGGGTTATAAGCATATTGTAGCAGTGAGAGAAAGAACGTGGCAGCTCGATTTATTACATTTTGCTGTTTGAAATTGCCTGTTCGTTTCTTAGGTTCAGAGGTGGATAGGGCTGCGAAGCTGAAGCTTAGGAGATAGTGGACCTTTGTGATGAACTTTCTATAATTTTTTTTTCACTTTATAAGGTCTAGTTGACACTAATAGCAGTGACTTTTTGAGTGTAACGAACCTGTCGGAGGAAGGTGATGGGTTTCTGTCCGGTGGCGTGGCAGTCGCCGATGTTAGCGCGCACCACGCTCGGAAATGGCTTCGGTACACCCTGCGGAACAAACGAAAAACACAATAATTCATAACTGTTGGACACAGGTTTCCCCCACAGAATGTTATAGGGACAAAAATTATCAATTTAAACGCAATATATAAAAGTATCACCACCAACGATAACGAAATTTAAACCAAGTCTTGAGTTTACCTTTGATGAAAGGCCAGTTATAAGATAACCCAAAACTTGAGTCCTTAATTCGTATACAGGATCATGTCTAATACCCGTACTCCTAATATTCCCCGCGGCCACTACCGGCAACAGCGCGTCACTCCCGCGGGAGTGATCACGCGGCTTCATTACCGGCTACACGGCGGCGGCGTGTCGTGTCGTGTCGTGTCCCTGCCCGCTAACTACTAACTACTTGGAGGACTAGTCGATCCCTGCAAACTTTAGCACCGCCAGGAGTGCCGTAAGTTTTACTTTGTGCAAGAACCGTGCTTCGAGGTAAAATATGTGGTTTTTATGGTTTCTTACATCTACAGAAACTATGTAACGTTGTCAGTCTGTTTTCCGTGTACACTAGAGCAGAAAGATGTGGTTCCTAATAGATTTTTCCTTTAACGCAAAATCAAAGAGTTTTCAATGGAGGTAGAGATAACGAAAAACTTAATACTAGTGAAGCCGTATTTGGATAAAATCATGATACAATACAATCTAGTGATAAATAATTTTGTGTTCAATGATCGCGATAGAAAAGCCTACAATCAAATCTCACTTGATTATTCAAAGCTTTCAAATAGACCTAAACTCAAAGAGGTTGGAAACCGCCGCTTGAGCCTAAACTGGTGAAAAGCAGCCAGTCGTCGTCAATATCGTTCAATCCTTCAGACGCCGTCACCTCCGCGCCGCCAGTCATTAGTCACGAGACTCACGAGAGTGTCAAGGCAGGGGGAGGGTGAGGCTCTCATCCATCGCGCCATTACCCCGCGATGGCAGAACAATGGCTGCCGTGAGGTAGGCCGCGTCGCTGACTGATGATGGAGGGTTAGCGGCGACTGCTGCGGAGAGCGCGACCCTCTACTGGCCAATGATTGCGAGGGTTTGTCGCCGTTTTGTCGGAATGAAGGCTCATTCGGAAATTTGATCAATGATGTTTTATTGGATTTGATTGATTTTCTAATATACTTACCGTCTTATTCATAAAAAATTAACATGGCCTTAAACCACACGTTTAGCCTAAAATGGCGTGTTGTCAAAAAAGTTGGATTCATAAATGCTCATTAGCACTAAAACGTCGTTATAATGCCTCCGTAAGTTAAAGTAGGCCCGACCCTACTTTAACGCACTAACACACTGATTTTTGCCAAGATGGCGCCTGCTGATCAGCTGTTTTTGTTATTTTCTCGCGAGGTCGCGAGGATGTGTCGTGACTCGGGAATGATGTGAAGTGAATTTTGAAAATGCAAGCGCTGGTATATAAAGAAGATAGATAGCTGTGGATGTTAGCGAGCTAGTTGGAAACCAAAACCCTCCGCACTTCCTTGACTTCGAAAATAATATAAATTATTATAGGACCTGATTTCTTTGCGCGATAAAGTACGAACGCTCTACAATAAACGGACATCATTTTTTTTTTGTACAGGAAGTCTTGCAATTTGACACAAGGGATTGTGTGTGAGAAATCATTGCAGGGTGTTGGGGATATCGTGAATGTCGTATGTATTGTGTATACTTTTTTACATTTTGAATACCTGAATAACACTATTTTAGCAACGCTCATGGCTATGGGATCTTTATCTTTGATAACCAGAATACAGATACTTACTCAATTAAGAAGGCCCAATTTAATTATTTGTATTCATCTGAATACTTAAGCACAATTTATTTATGATGAGAAAGAAAAACACATTAATCACAAAATATTTATTTTCAATTTATAAATATTTTCTTAACTCATATACCTATACCAATTATATTGATTTTGTTCCTTTTTTCAGGTCGCTCCGACGAAAGTTTTGCAGTTTTCTGGGCTTGGATGTGATCTGAAACAGTTATAAAACGTATTGTAAAATAAAGTTTTGTTCGCACGGGAAATATTTTTGTTGTTACTTGCCTCTAAGGGATGATTCTCCTTAGATCGGGCCGTGTCCAGTGCCGGGCCAGCGCAGCGCGTAATATCTTTTGCTTTTCCATTTTGCAAACTTGCTAAATGCCCTCAAAATACTAAACGAAGTATAATACCTACTTATGTAAATAAAGTTAAATAATTTTAATAAATAATACCTCGGTACCTAACTACCTATGTTTGTATTGTAATGCCTGAACAAAACAAAAAATCATCAGTCACCTCAGCTGACTGAGTCAATCAATCATAACAAGTTTTTTTTTCCTCTAGAATTTGTTGCGCCACTGCTGGGCAAAGGCCCTAAAAATTGTAATTTTTTTTCTTTTGTTAAATGATTGATCGTGGATTGACCGGTGCGACAACCTGAAAATGCAAAAAACTACTATTGGCCTCATGTAGTTATAGCAGGCCTAAATTGCGTTTATGAATAATGTATTTTGAAATCAGTATTTTAGCGTTAGCAAACGTTTTAACTAAATTGAACGTTTAGGCCATTTTAGGGGTTTTTTATGAATAAGACCGTTACCCTTTTATTCATAGTTAAAGAGCATTTTAGTTATTTGACGTATGTCAATTTAGACTGGATGTCACGTATTATCATACAACAAACCAGAGAAATAGACATCCAGTAACGCTACTTAAAATCTACTGGATATTTATGAATAACACGGTTAGCCTATATCCACATTTATCTGCAATTCGACGCCGATATTTGCCATTTTCTATACCGATTCTTTACAGCAATTTCCTAAAGGAAGTTTTCAACAACTTTAATACAATACCTACACTTTTTTACTTTTGTCAGAAAAAATCTGATAAAATACGTTTCGCCTGAATTGATTCTAGGTAGGATATGCGTGGTGATGTAGGACCAAATTCAAGTATGTACATACATAAAATATGAAAGAATGTGAAGCAGAATGGCGTATAAAATGTGTTATTGGTGTCATAACGGAGCGTAGAGGGCGCGCGGGTGTATTATGTAGATTCCGGAGCGGCGGCGGCGGCGGCGGCGGCGGCGGCGGCGGCGGCGTGTAGTTGCGATGCGACGCCAATATTAGGATTCTTCTCGTCGCGGCATCTCCATATCGCCCACTGCTGAGAGTCGGCCAACCAGCCGCTGCCAACATTCTGGCTATACACTCATTCTTCGAAATGTATGCATTTGGTCCCTATACTGCAGAAACTTGAAAAAGTCAGGATTTAAAACTAAGGCTGACATTCACAGTAAGTGCTTTAAATTTATTCGCTCAAGTTTGAACTAGGAGAATTCGTTTTCGAGTGCAGATTAACCTTGCTCGGATCTTCTCATACTTCGTGGAGCATTCTGCGTTTTCGTTCACAGTGTTAAATCGGAACTCGATTGTGTACATTAAATTGAAGCGGAGCACGAGTTAAAGTTAAATCTTGTCAATTTGGAGTACAAACCGAAACTCTGACTGTAATTATGTAGGAAAGTATACCTGTATACCTATACAAAATATTGCATTGGTTGCCTGGAAGAAATGGCTTGTTAAACGACTACCATTTACATTGATCTTTGTAACCATACACCTAATAAAATTTAAAATATATATTAACTTGTTTATTTATGTATTTTTTATGTTTTATCTCACACGTTTGTAACAAAACTTACTTAAGTAGGTAGTTGTTATCTAATTAGATTTTTTTCCAAACATAAGTAAGTACTTAAGTATTTTAAGAAAGTAATCTACCTAGTGCCGCGAGTACCAGGCAAGCAGAGATCCAGGGAGCAGCTCGTTGTCTTGTTAGAGGCTAATAGAATAGAGATGCGTAATGCAATGAGCTCAGGCTTGAGGGGCGGCGGGGCGGCGGGGCGCAGGCAATTTGTCTCCAGCGGACCCTCACTCAACCTGACGCAAGCAAACAGATTACTCTAGCTTGTATCTTCATAGCTATTTATTTTTAAATTACTCATCCTCTTTTAATCCGTCTCCCTTTTACAGTATAATTCTATTAGATACTCTAGAAAAATTCCTAAAGTCCACAACCAATTTAAATATGAGGTAGTTTTAGTTTAGTTTAGTTTACGGGCGAGTTTCCGCAATTTGACAACTATCGTGCCTATTTTGCGTGAAAAGGGGTAGCGCTACTCTAACCACCCCAGCTCCTCCACGAAGCTCAGCAGCGCTTTCACGTTGCCTACTGCCTCGCGTACGGTGCTTGGGAACCCTAGGTACTTACGTCTGTATACTTCTACCTGTTTGCAGTCTAGTAGAATATGTTTAGTAGTTTCGTCCGCCTCCATGCAAGCCCTACACGTAGGACTGTCAGTGATGCCTAGAGTAAACATATGTTTATTAAGAGTGTTATGCCCGGTCAGCAACCCTACATACTTCCTTAGTTGGGGTTTATTAAGCCTCAAGACGTTGGCTGTAAGCTTATTGTCGAGCGTTGGTATTATTTCTTTAAAGTGTTTGCACGTCTCGGCACTTTCCCAGTTGTCCTGGTGCAGAGTCCTGATACGCTTTCTCATCTGGTTGAGCAGCCAACTGAATGGCAGGGGTATTATAGGTTCAGGCCCATGCGGAGGAGTGTCTGAGCCTCTTCGGGCCAGTTCGTCCGCTGCATCGTTTCCTCTTGAGCCGCTGTGTCCTTTTATCCATTGTAAAGTGATTGAATTGTTGTTTCTACATGCGCTAGTCAGCTGTTGATGACACTCATGTATTAGTCCAGAGTTGATCTTATCGCTCTTTAGTGCTTGGAGTACTGACATACTGTCCGATAGTATCTTTATGTTTATGTCCTTTACATGTCTTCTTTGGATCGCGTGTGGTAAATATGAGGTAAGTAGTATTTGAATTTTGAGCTAGTGTCTAATAACTAAAATAAGGATTTAGAAAAGTTGTCGCGCACAAGGTTCGATTCCCGACGAGGGCGAGAGTATCGACTTTTCCCGATCTGGATGTATTTTTTCCTCTTTGTATGTATATGCAATGCACCCTAGATAATAAAGTTATCTAAAAAGGGGTATTTAGTTTCGTCTTCATTCATATTACTAAGAGGACTACAATTTGTACATGTTTGTTTGCAATTATAGGGAACAGTTGTGCTTCACAAGACAACAACGTTACATCAACAAAGCCATTTGCTGAGCAAACACGTGAACTATCTCTACATAATAGAGATACAAGGAGTACTAAACTAAATGATATATCAGGGACTGCCCCGGACTGATCGCGCCCAGGCAACAATGAGGAAGGTCCTGAAGGCCAGCCATTACGTATTCAGTAGGAGCCGCTCGGGGCACCTCATTTCGATGCATATTTGATTTATTGAGGCGATTCCGGTTATTCCCCGGTTTGAGGGCTGCGGGAGCATCAGTTAGTTTAGTTTTAGATAGTGGGGCAGCAGGAAAATGCAGCGAGGCCACGGCTATCTGTGTTATTATCACAAGATTGTATTTTAACTATCTGTGACCCAATAAGAGCAAGATAATAATGAAATATTACAACTAACACCAATCCTATAATCTTTGTGAACGGTATACCAATTGAAAGGGTAACTAAGTGTAGAAATTTGGGACTTGTTATTGACGAAAATCTTCGATTTGAAGCACATGTAACTGAGCTTGTGAAAAACTGCCTATTTAGACTAAAAGTCTTATACAATATGCGTCCGTACCTTAGCGTGGACCTCAGAGCTCGACTTTGTGACTCGCTGGTGCTGTCCAAGCTCAACTATTGTTTAGCAGTGTATGGTCCATGCATGTTCAAAAAAACTGAACGTCTCCTTCAACGCATTCAGAATGCCTGTGCTCGATTTTGCTTCAATATTCCCCCACGGACACATATCACGCCTTATCTAAACGACGCAGGCATTCTGAAGATGGAAGGTAGACAAAATTTATTATTGGCCTGTCTGCTCTTTGATATTGTTAAAACAAAAAAACCTGCATATCTATTCAATAGATTGACCTGGCGCGAGGCGCGACGCAACTGCAGAACATTTGTACCGCCACTTATTACACCACATCACCGTACATCAGCATTTCGGGGCAGTTTTACATACAGTGCAACTAAATGTTGGAATAATATTCCTCCTCCATTTCGGCTCCTTTCCAACAAATTCACATTTAGGAAAAACTTAAAAAAACATCTTCTTCATGCACAAATGGATGCACTGTATGTGAAATAACTGAACATACACTATTTATATTGTCTTTTGCACACTTTCCAATATTTTATACCTCCACTTTTATTCTTTTCTCAACACTCAACACGCTTACACGCATCGCATTATATTATTTATCTTATTTGTTAATTTATATATATTTATTATTAAAATGGACTCTATAGTATTTATTTTAATTATGCATTATTATTATTGTTGTTTTTTTTTATTGCAACTTTCGATAATTTTATTTTTCAATATTTCTATGTGTTCCATACTGCCAATCGTGGTTCTGGCAGAATTACCAGCGTTGTATTGCATTGCATCGCATTGCTTGCAGCATATGCTGAGTCAGAGCCATTTCACACCCACAGCACTTACATTTAGTATCTGTGCTAATAGTTTAGTTTATTTAAAACTTTGTATTTTCTGTTTGTCAGTGTTGTGTGTGTGAATAAAGTTATGTCTATGTCTATGTCTAAATAGCTCGCGGATTTATTAAATATTAACAAAATGTTGTAATTTTCATTTCCGTCAACAAAAAAAAAATAAGGCTCTGAACGCACAGGCGGATGTTTATCCGCGCGGATAAACATCCGCTGTTGCGGTTTTATTTCCGCGTGGTTTTAAAGGTTGTTATTTCCTTTTTAACCATATTCATAGGCCCCGAACTTTCTGGCAAATTTTTATCCGCGCGCAAATTTAACCACAACAGCGGATTTTTATCCGCTGGTGCAAGCACTAACGGTAGGATTAAATAAGTTACATAAAATCCGCGCGGAAAAAAACCGCCTAATTGAAAACGGTAGGTAATTTTGTTTAGTTCACTCTCGACTCTCGACCCCTCGTTCCTTTAATTATTATTTTCACACGCATGTCTTTTCGTAAGAAGACTACTTTGTGTAACATCCAATTTGTGTTTTAGTCTTAATAAATAAGCCTATTCTCATTCGTATTCTCTGCACAAAGTCCAGCACAATACAAGACAACGAATGTAAAACATTCATTTAATGGAGCTCGCTCCATCTGCAGCGCCCAGCCACAGAGCTCGACCTCAGCAAATTTCCCTTGACACGAAAAGTAAACACTAAACAAGCACAAGTAAGATCTTATTGAAACTGGTACCGTTGCTAGATAAACAAGGAAAACTATCAGCCGACGCCAACTAATTATAAAGTTGCCGTTTGATCTCGGATCGAGCAGTAATCTAGTTGTTGACACGAATTATACGCGAATCTTGTTATGATTGCGTTACCGAGACGAGGCCGAGTATTGGCAGAGTTGATGCGAAATATCTGCAGCGGTGAGGGCTCAACGAGCTTTGAAGGGTAAGGGTGCGATCCAAGCCTGTAATTGTAACATCTGCTATCTACGACGACGGGATTTAGTTGGGATTAATTCGTTAATTATTGAAGTTGGGCTGTCAATTTCTAATTTTAACTTTCCTGGGTGTTGTGAACGTAAAAGCCACGACAATCCAGCACTGTATTTGAAAGAGATAACTTTTTTGCAATTAAAATTAAAGAAAACAACAAGAAAATTCAAATTATTACATCAATCAAACAATGCAAAAGGCGACCTTATCGCTAAAAGCGATTCCTTACAGGTAAACAAGCAGGAAATTAAAATTTAGACCCAATCAATGGATAATATGTCGTAGTAAGATTTGATAATTAGGTTTTTTGCAAAAAAAACTAGGGATTTTGCGAAAACACGGATAATTTTATATAAGCATTACTTTTTTTTTCAATTGTACTTGCTGCAACTTGCTTGCTACTTGCTGGTAAACTCTTATTCTGATTGGTTCTCTGTAGCGTCAAAGGATATTTTAATGAACCAATCAGAATAAGAGTTTACCAGCAAGCAATAAACTAGCCAATCAGATTATAGGAAGGTTTCAAATTTTTCAATTATTCTAGGTTTTTTGCAAAAAATCTGCTTTACATCAGGATGATTGAAAAAAAGTAATGCTTATATCAAATTATCCGGGTTTTCGCAAAATCCCTAGTTTTTTTGCAAAAAACCTAATTATCAAATCTTACTACGACAGATACAATCTTTTATCGCAGGCAATTTGCTATTGCCGTTTTTGATAGAAAATACACACGCTACACTCCTTTCACGGGTCAAACGCAGAGCTCGACGCCCGTCAGAACCCTGTGCAAAGTAAACGCTCCGCACTGCGCTATGCTGTTATCAAAGGGATGTAAAAATCGCATTGCTCGTGTAGACTGAAGGTAAATTCCGGGGAGTCCCCGGGGAGGTGGTGGGGTGAGGCGGGGAGGGACGGATGCAATTTACTGCAATCTCATCTCGCCTCGGCGGAGCGGCCGCGGGGACAAGCTTGTGCTGCCGAAAACGAAACTGAAACCTCTACTTTGCTTTTATAAGTACTTTACATACAAAATTAACGTTTTTTTTTGTGTAAATCTTTAGGTAGTAATGACTAATAAAACTTTTTGTTTATGTGATAAACATTATCAGTATTAATCATAAAGTTATTGTAGGTTTTATGTAGCTTCACTGGAGGTTTACTTTTGTGGTTTATTGTATTGTGACATCCAGCCTAAATTAACATTACGTCAAATAAAATTCTCTTTTAACTTTTCATTAGATAGATTGATAGACTCTTTATAACAATCAATCAACTTAAAATATTACAATATTCTTAAATTAAAACTTTATTAATAACAGGGCATTTATTTATACATTTTGCCGATCAAGTTCGGCTTTATCAAATTTTAAGGATCTACAATTGCAAATTTTCTTTAAATACCCATAATTTTCTTGTATGCAAGTTTAGTATCGAAAAATTAAAGTTAAATAAGCAATCCTTTGACCAAATTTTCGGTCACCCGCGGGTCCTGCCTGGCGGCGCGGCGGCGGACGCGTCACGTGCGAGAAGTGACAAAAGATGCACCGGAACTGGCTGTCACCGGGGCGCGCCCGGCCTGGCTACTACCAGCGCTGGCACATACAGCCCTCATCTGAGGGGCTAATTTTGATATCTAATGCAATGCAACAGTGTCCTCTGGTCAACTGTCTTGCAAAAATTGCTCTCGTCTATCTTTGGACATCCATTTCTTTATACTAACAACAAATCCACTCACAGAAAGAAATGCAAGTTTCATTTTATAGATAGGTTTTCAAATCAGTTACTTCTGATAATGAATAGTTTGGTTAGTTAGTAAATTTATATTAAGATAATTAATTATGATTTGATGAATTTAATTGAAGCACGTGACTGTGTTGTTGAAATAATCGGATCGAGATATCGAAGAATCTCGATGGTGAAGATCGAAACAGTGAATAGTTAGTTGTTAAATCAACAACCACATAACTCTTCCGAACACCGTAATCTCTGTCATCAGCCAGAGCTAACAAGCGCAGCAGCGCCAGCACAGACTGCAGCCGCCGTGAAATTAACCTCATGAACAACTACCCCGACTATACAACCCCCGAAAACCACGCATGCAGTGTTTCGTAGGTATAGATATAATTACAGATACCTAATAATTAGAGTTTCCACATTTAGCTGAATCAGCACTCGAGTCAGTTATGAGACGGAACTTGTGTTAGCTTATGAAGGAAATACTACTAAAATAATTAAAATCTGATAACCTACTTTTTTAGCAGTAAATAAAAATAATTACGCATCACACTCAGAGCCCTTAACTAGAAATAACCTGTATCTAGGGTGCCCGAAACATGTAGACTAAATAATAAATTAACCTAATTCCCGCACGCATCAGTAAATTTTCCTCATAATTAAAAGACATCAAAAGCAAATGGCAGCCAGAGCTCGAGTAAACTTTATCAATAGCAGCTTGATTGAATAATAAGGAACCGCAGGATCCCCATAATTAGATTGGTGGAGAGCATCAAGGCTTCTGATTGAAAGCAGCTTCCAATAAAGTTGGCGCACTAATGGCGGCTGCAAATTCCCGATCGGGCCACTAATAACGAAGAGGTCGTAAATCGGGGAGACAACGGGAACGGGAGTGAGCAGTCAGTCCCGTAACACATGGCCACTGGCGACGGTAATTACCGCGCGCTAATGAACGACGCGGCGGGAGGTGCCCGCAGCGCTGCAACGACAGGAAAACTTCTCTGAACATTTTAACGATGTTTCAGTGGACGAATACCTAAATTTATATGTTACAAAGCTATTTCCGTTAGCTAATTATTTACAATCCGGAATTTATATGGATGGACAACATTTTAGACATGAAACCTAGATTAATACTAAAGTAAAGTACTAAATACTAACTAATTATAATGTACTAGTAGGCGCCCCGCTGCTTCGCTAGCGCATTTTCTCTTGAAACACCAAATTCCCAATTTTCCCGTTGGAATTACGGGACAAAAAGAAGCCTATGTCCTTTTTTAAGCTCTAGACTATCCAGATACTAAATTTAATTCAAATCCGTCCAGTAGTTTTGTAGTGAAAGCGAGACGAACGGAGTTAATTTCGCATTTATATTATTTTCAAGTTTTTATTTTTATTTTCTAAGCTTAAAATGAGATTCTCTAAATTTACTTTATTTTTATTAACATTTATATACAAGTATTTACAAAAAATAATAATAAATAATAAAACACATAATTATAAATTCCATATTTGCTCCGTTTCAAGAGGTCGTATCAAGAGGTCAAGCAGCTGGCGGGGAAACGGGAGGTGTGGAAGACGCTCCACCGACAAGAGCCTAGCTCTTAAATTTGAAGAAGAAGAAGATAATTATAAATAGAACACTGCTTCCAGATCACCACCACCCGGCGGCACGGTGCCCAGCAGGCTGGCTGCATTGCCACGTTGAATGGCCAGGCTGATGCGCTGGCCCAGGTATGAGCCAGCCCGCTGATCACCAGTATGGTCGATTAGGCGCGCCGACAACTCTTTGTATAGGCGGCGCGCCTCCGGTCCCCATGGTCCGAGCGTCTCCACCCCAAACGGCACAAACTCATATTGTTGCCCGATAGTTTAGATAAAAACTCCGATATTCACGAGATACCACAGTTTGCTGCGCGGTGGCGGCGGCTACAAGTCGCCGGCCCTTACTTGCCGTGAGTAATGTCATTTGGCAGGCGCCGCAACTAGCCTCCGCCTAGATCACAAACTGAGTAGAGTCCGCAGCATGCCACGGACAGACACTTTCAACGACTCTATAGAGGTGGATCATCATTATCATTTCAGCCGAAAACCGACCACTGCTGGACAAAGGGCTCCCCCACAGAACGCCACAGCGAACGGTCTTGAGCGACCCGCATCCAGTATTCTTCCGCAGCCTTCACTTCACCTTGTGGGGGGTCTGCCTACTCTGCGTCTTCCAGTTTGTGGTCGAGAATTTTTCGGCCCCAGAGACCATCTGTTCTTCAAGCTATGTGCCCTGTCTATTGCCACTTGTATCCATACATATCCAATCCATAGAGGTACCATCTCTACATCTCTGGGCCTCCAACATTAGTCTGATATCTAAGCAATATTTATTTTTTTAACATACGATGTTTATCTTCAGCTGAGACAATTATCTGAATAACCTAATTCCCGATGTCGAGATCGAGTTATAAGTTATTTTGAAGATAAGGTTTCGTCTAGAGCACGTAGTCGCCGCCTCGGGCGGGCGGCGGCGGGCTCGGGCAGACTCGGCGACGTAACGAACTGTGAAACACACCCTGCCTCCCCCCTATCCCCCTCCCTGCCGCTCCCTCAGACCCGCCTCACCCTCCCGCCTGCGGCAGCGCCCTGCACGCTACGTGAGCTCAATTAACACACGGCGGCGCTTTACCGGATTATGTTTAATGCAGAGTCAATATGTGAAGAAATCTTGAATTTTCCGTTTTCAAATGTAGAAGCCGAGAAAGCTTTTTCATTCGCTTTATGATTTTATGAAATACGCGTTGCTTTCACAAACATTATGTGCGTAAAGATACTGATTTCTTTAAAAAAAAAACGCTCAGACCACGTCTGAAATAAATCATTTTCAGATATTTCGCAATCAGTTCATTTGTTTTGAAATGCTTCAAAAACACTGCGTTCAGGAAGTTTTGGCTGCTCTAGGGTGAACAATTAAATACGAGAATAAATATTATATTTGCTAGAGTCAATCTGTAGCCTACTTTTGTAGTAGCAGCCACAGAGCTGTGTTCATAGAGCTAGCAGCTGAGAGCGCAATGTTCGCAGTTGGCTGGTAATCCAGGTCAGCCGCTCCCGGGTCCCGGGGTTGAACCGCGGAGCGCGCCGCTACCTCGCCGCTGCAGCCTGCGGGGCGAATAGGGCCGCCGCCGCCGCGCCGCCGACGACGACGACGAGTACAAACGGCCCGAGAATGGATGGATGTTGTTCTTCAAGATATTGTGTGAGAAATGGGAGGGCTGTGATTGTGATGCCGAAGAATACATAAATTCTAGTTTTTTAGTTGTACAGTACTTATCACTATGATAAGGTCAAATAATAGGCTGTTACCAGTTCAGTAATAGTTTTATCATCATTATAATAGGGGCAAAAACAATAAATTAATTTCAATAAGATAATTCTTCTCGTAGCAAATACAAACCCCGTTTTTACTGATAACACTCTGAGTTCAGTTTACTTATTCTAGCCCTGGTAGGATGAACGACCATTCGTCGAGTCTTTCTGTCACTTTTATCGATCATCTATACATTTTCTCGCATTTAAATGTCAAAAGCAATCAAAAGAGACAAAAAGACTCGACGAATGGTTGTTCATGCTACCATCCCTGGAGTGAAACAGTTATAGCAAACAAGGGTAATATCCCGAGCGCGGGGCGCGCGGCAGCTCGGCGGCGGCGGCGGCGGCAGACAGCCATCGAGGGGTCTGAAGCCTGAATTACTCTGAATAAAGCGGCCATGCATTTCTAAGTCGACCTTTTCAGGCTCCGCACTACGTTACAATAGGAATCTCTTTAGCACCTCCAGCGACTTAGGGGGCTATAAGTTTGGTTGGAGTGTGTCAGAAAACAATGAAAGCAATCCGAGGCCAAAATGTTTTGCGGTTTTTGCAACAAAAATAGTTACTTGCAGCTTGGACACTACTCAGATCTCAGTTTACCTTGCCTCGATAATGAAACGAAAATTATTTTCAATCATCTTAATAATCTAGTCTCATCCAAGAGACGTTCACTTTAGGACATAGTCGTACTCCAAAGATCGCCTCATTAAACATCTTGATGGCGTTTGTTTTCCGTTATCGCCAAGCTTGGGAGCCGATCGCTGTGTTGCCTAAAATGATTAACGAGGAACGCAGGGCAGTCGCAGGAGGCACTAAATTTTTTCAGGACGCTGGCGCCCGCCGTCGTTTCCTTAGTAGTAGGATATCGGGTGGGGATTTAATTCTACCAATACTGCTTTAGTACTAGGTATAGAGTGACTGTACGAACAATATACAAAAGCTATGAGATTGCGTTGGATGATTTGTAATTAATTAAACGTAAAATAATCAATAAGTTAAAATCACGCAGTTACAAAAAGCGGTCAGTAGTATTCCCTGACGTTTTCAAACTGTTCAATAATAAATGACTGATATTTAAAAGTGATTAAAAACCGGTGATTTACTACCGGCTCGTGCAGGCGATGGGACTGCGGGCATTGGCGATCGACAGGGCCATTTGGCGAAACCCCAGCGTCCATTGTTGTATTTTCTATCTCTTTTGAGGCAACAATAGACGTTTAAACTTTTGATACTACCTTACCTACCTCTATGTAAATAATAATAATGCATCACACTCAGAGCCCCTAACTAGGAAGAACTTGTATCTAGGGTGCCCGAAACATATACAGAGCCGAACATTACTGACGGAAACAACAAATAAAAAATAAATCGTTTATTCATTTCATAATTTACAAGAAAATACTAAACATAATATCCAAACTACAGAGCAGTTTGTTGGCAGAGAGTGCTCTCTAAATTAAATTCAACAAACTTCGATACTCAAGTCATCATTACAATGTTCGCCCCGCCGGGAATCGAACCCAGATGCACACACAATGTCACTCCACATCACTGCCTACTTAGCTATCTTGTTATCTTTATATTTTTCCGAATTTAAGTTAGGAAAATAACATTTCTAATAGGTACTAATCGGTGTCCGAGTCAAACCTATTTACTAGACGTATTGCTACGATTACGTCACATAAATACGAGGACTCTAGCCGACGACAACAATATGCCAATAAATGTTGTTTCCTCCTTATTTTCGTGCTGCCACAATATAGGGCAGAGAGCGTGAGGATACAGAGATACAGAGCCGCACTCGTGGAAAAACATGGTGATAAATCTCGGAATAGGGTTGTTTTCCGAAAGTTATAGAACAGGAAAGTCGTGTTTTAGGCTATTTACATTATGTATCTACAAAAAGCAAAAGGTCGTTCTAATGTAGTTCTGTATCAATCTCGTCAATGTGGTAGTATAGTTCTGGCGAATTACCAACGTTGACCTTACATTGCCTTGTTGGAGCATAATATGCTGAGTCAGAGCCTTTTTCACACACACAGCAGACATATTAAGGGTCTGTGTTAATAGTTTTTCAACTGAGTAACAGGATTGTGAATAAAGATGTTTTAAGAACACACGATGGGAGACAAGAAGCATTAAATTCTCAATTAACGGGCCACACGGTGCGAAACTAGCGCCATTTCCGATAAATCAATATATATAACGTTATTGACTGACTGACTGACTGACAGACAACGTAGAGCCGAAACTACTGGGCGTAGAAAGCTGAAAATTGGCACATGGGTTCCTTGGGGAGTGTAGGTGAGTACTAAGAAGGGATTTCCCGAAATTCCCGTGGGAACGGGAAAAAACGGGATTTTTGTGTTAATGCGGGGCAGCCTCTAGTAATTATATATAGAAGATAGATATCTGGAACCATTGCCGAAATAAATAAAAATGCGTTAATGACGCCCTACCTAGATAATAGTTTTGCTTACAATGTTTAAGGCTCTGTTGTGTAGCTTTCAGGATAATGATCTTAGAAATATTAGTTTGTTGCCTAAAGTGGCCACTTTTAGTTTCACTAATTATATTACCCTACATTAATTAGTAACCCAAGTATTATTTAATACTCAAAAAATCTAAAAATTGATCTTATTATAGGCCCACTAGCGCTACATCTAAATTAAGGGAACTTATTCCTACATCGCGCCAACAAAGTTTCTAACGCAGCTAGCATAAATAGAATTCACAAAGTGGGAACGACGAATTGGGAGATATTAGCCAATTCCTCTTTGC
The DNA here is from genome assembly GCA_951802225.1 of Euspilapteryx auroguttella. Classification (NCBI taxonomy): domain Eukaryota; kingdom Metazoa; phylum Arthropoda; class Insecta; order Lepidoptera; family Gracillariidae; genus Euspilapteryx; species Euspilapteryx auroguttella. The sequence continues at coordinate 12,388,874 of OX637648.1, read as the reverse complement.
TCTACCTACATCAGAATTACATAGAGACGCAAGAACTTCGCAAGAATAACGAACGTTGTTCAATAACAGGGCGCCCCGCCGCGCGGCGCACGACGGGCCCTGCGGCGGAACAAAACAAAACATGCTGAAAACTTTCACAAAGGGACTTCATGCACGAATTCATTTTCACTCTAAATATTTTTCGGTAAACAAAACCGTGACGCGCGTCACTCGCCCGCACTCGGGAACTGGGAACTGGGAACTGCACTTGACAGTTCCGCAATTAGTCGCGCGGAACTCGCTAAAGTCGGCAAAAGTCGCCTTTTAGGGGCCGCGCCGTAAGTTTCACTGGCGCTTTCAACTTTATCCGATGTGACAGAAGTACCCGAAACTACTCCGTACGTGTACTTTGGTATTGGTATTTCATTGTTGAAACGTTAATGAATCGTTTATGTTTCGCGCATCCATGCTGTACAGGGTCTTGCTTCCTGTACAGTTAGTTTGATAATACTTGATATAAATGATAGGATAGATCGATCTCTTGATAACACTCTTTATGGTTTTATTACACTTTGATGCGCACAATATCGAGTACAAATTTGAACTAACTTAAGTGAGGTAACGCGATCGCAATATCCACGCGGTCGCGTAAAATGCTGATGCTTAATTTTATACTTATTGTACGAACTTGTACATATTCCAGAGCGAGAAAAATATAGAAAAAATATTGAAAATACAAACAAAAAAGCACTTATAAACGAATTGTGCCTACTATATGAATCAATAAATAATTATGAAAAGTATGTTATTTCAATAAATACGGTAACATTCTTCATATTTTTAACATACTATGATTGGGTGATTGCCCACTATAAACTCTGTTCTCAATACCATGCATTTGATTACAAAACAAATGAGTACCATAACGTTATAAAAACGAAACTGTTTTATTTTATTTGTTTTAAAAAAAGTAAAAATCCTCGGCACTAACTTACTTAGCTAATTAGTATAATAGTAAAATAACCTCCCTTTTTTGAAGTTGGTTTATAATAAAAAGATACCTACAGCCGAAAAGTGACGCACGAGCTCCTAGCTCCCGCATCCGCTTCTATAAAACTTAATCCTCTTTATCCCCAAGTTCGAGATCGTGGTGAGCGGGAGGAGAGCCGCATTAAGAATGGATGGGAGCCGCGGTCGCAACTCTCGGAAGGAAACTCGCCTAATAAAGAACCACTTATTGCGGAAGGGGTGAGCGCGGCCGCAGTACAACTCCTATTACAGTAGGTAGTTATTCTCACAGTTTATTTAGGTCCCGTAGACATAATGTTATCGTTGCGTAACGTAGAAAGATTAAATACTACTTACCAAGAGTACCTATGTAAAAAATAATTGTCAAAACAAATGGCTGATCAGTCATCAATATCATCAATACATAGTATAAATTTAAGTCGCTTCCCGCGTCTTTCCCTATGTAATTATGTATGCTTAAATCTTTTAAACTATGCAACGGATTTTGATGAGGTTTTTTTTAATGAATACAGTAATTCAAGAGGAAGGTTTAATATTATCAAACATGCACAATATAGTAAAAGTTTAGGCGGTACAAAGTTTGCCGGGTCGACTAGTTACTAATAAATTATTATTCTTTATTTTCGCGCCTTCTGGCGTTAATTTAAAGTTTTATGCAAGCGTGTATTACAAATAACGATAACTCTTTTATTGTTCCACACAGAAAACTGTAGGTCAGGGGTAGGCCGTCCTACTGTCGTATTGCAACTGTGGCAGCAGTAAGCCAGGTCTAGTTTATTGAAGGGATGTTCCGAATGTTAAATTTTAGACATTCGCGAATGCGAATGCGAATGTTAGGCATGCGAATGATGCGAATGCGAATGTTGGACAAGGTCAGTGAAAAGAGTTTAGGTATAGAAAAATAATCGCGTTTATGTTGTAATTATTATAATTAAAAAAAAGTAGACTTCTACAAATACAACAAAATTAAACATTTTCTATAAATTTACTTACTTAGTAGTTTTTGTAATTTAAAATATTAAGGGGATTGTCCAAAAATCAAGATTCACACACATACACAAAATCAGTAACTTTGACTTCATTTAAAATTTAATAAAAACGAGTTATTTCGCCAGAATATATAGATAACTCGAAAAAAAAATATTTCGCGCCGGACCATGACGTATCCCCTTAATTCATCTTCACACAAGAAACTGGGTGTCAATGGCGACACATTCGCATTCGCATCACATTCGCATCTTTTTGATGCGAATGCGAATGTTGAAGCGAATGTTAAAATGATGCAAATTATTCGCGAATGCGAATGCGAACGTTCGGAACATCCCTGGTTTATTGTTCCCGCGTGTCACCGCTTCAGTTGTGTTTGTTTGTTTGTTTGCGGCTGTTTTTGACAACTCTTTGGCGCCGGCTGGGGCGCTTGAGCTCCCAACCTCACCCTTACTTATGAATACGGAAGTTGTATGTTTTGAGAACAAGATATAGGTAACATCGATAAGTGAACAGACTTTTCTGGGAAGTAAAGGGACCGTTTACCTTAAAATAATATTATTAGAAAGGAAAAGGAATATTATTTTAAGGTAAACGTTTTTAGAATCGAACGAACCTCGATATTTTCTTTTTTCATGTATAAACATTATTTTTTATCTGTAAACAGAAGTAAACAGTATCTGTATTAAAAAATGTTTAGGTCATGAATTAAATATGATACGCGAGTAAATAAATAAGGACGCTTGGTTAGTAGCTTCAAATACACTTTCATCTGTATAATATAAACTTTTCTGGCTCCAAATGTTTTTTGTACCAACACTTGAACCTCTCTCTAATACTTACTCTTGCAAAAAAAAACCGCGCGAAATGTACGACAGTCTGTCTTGCAAGTGCAAACCCACTTTAGTAGCGAGCGACAGTACACCAGTGTTTTCACTTGCAAGTCAGTAGTAGTTTTGCGAAAGCACTTTTCTACGGGTTTTCACATGCAGTTTGTTATCAATCAGGGTGGTAATTCTCGTAACTAAATTTGATTTGAATAAAGGCAATTTTTGTTACACGCCCAAAGAAAACAGCAATCTTTAATGAAGTCGCTAACTTTTTTTTTCGAATTTAGTCAAGAACGACATCCAGAAGTGAGCACTAACCTTCTCCAGGTCCCGCTCGATCTGCGCAGCGCGCTGCAGCAGCGGCCCGCGCACTGCGTAGTTAATGTCCAAAAGCACGGGGTTAGGGCAATCAGGCCCAGTCTGCTCCTCCGTTTGCCCTTGAACCTGGCCCTCCCCCTGGCCTTGGTCTTGCCCTTGCCCGTCCAGATGCATCCTCTATGTCACTTTTTGTACTTATTTTCTTCTTGATATTTAAACTATTTGTATCGTAAGTGCGTGATTACAACTAAACACTTGTAAAAGTCAATTTAATTCTTTTTTTTTCAAAGTTTTATCACTGACTTATAGTTCTGGAAATGTTAAGAGTCATCATTATAAGTCTCCGATGAAATGCTTAATTTTGTGGTTATAGAAATTATTACTGTTTAACTAATAATTAATAACAAGAGTGCAAATACGTAGCGATGTCGGCGATCGGAGTGGCCGGCGCGTGCGCAAAGAGCGGCTATTTATCAGGTTAACTTAAACGCTGGCAGGAAAATGGCAGATATGCGTTGAAAATTGTTGCAATCAACCCTGTAGCACAGTGTTACCCTATAGCTTTATTACCTACTAGTCGACCCGGCCAACTTCGTACGTTACGTACCGCATAACCTATTACTAGGTTGTACATTTATTAAACTTATAAACTTTTCTCTTGAACTACACTATCTATTAAAAAAATCGCATTAAAATCCAATGCATATAGTTTTAAATATTTAAGCATACATAGGGACAGACGCGGGAAGTGACTTTGTTTTATGCTATGTATTGATTTTTTATAAGTTATCAATATATATAAAACTCTTCCGTTACTGACTGATTGACTGACAGACAACGCAGAGCCGAAACTACTGGGCGTAGCGGGCTGAAATTTTGCATGTAGGTTCCTTAGGGAGTGTAGGTAAGCACTAAGAAAGGATTTCCCGAAATTCCCATGGGAACGGGAATAAAATGGATTTTTGTGTTTATGAGAAATCTCCGCGAGTGAAACCGCGGGGCAGCCTCTAGTCATGTTATAAGTTGTCTGTGTATCTGCGTGAGGTATCGTAGCTCGTAGCTCCCAAACGCATGAACCGATATTCTTACCATGTAGGTTAGTATTACTTATCTTGTTATATTTCTTATCGTAACTTTCATTAACCTATCATACTTAGTTCATGATCAATGTTAGTAAGCTAGCATAAGTTACTGTGTTGTAATTTTGTAATAGATAAGGCTCATAGATTCAGAGCGCATTTATGTGATAACTCTAGTCGACCCGGCGAACTTCGAACTGCCTAACCTTACTATAAATTTGGATCAAAACCCGTTGCATATTTTTAAGATTTAAGCATAGATAGAGACAGACGGGTATTGACAAGTAAGAAACCTAATAAAGTAAACCAATCCAGGTGTATCGTGGATCTGAAATGTCCAGGTACTTACTCCGGTACTTCCCAAATCCCGTAACATCAAAACTATCCTCATTCTAAAGTCAATTGATAGCAGCTCTGTCATCTTCGCTCATCGCCCATATCTCGGGGAATCACCAGAGAGTATATGTAAAAAAGGGGAATAACTTAATATATGACGTGACCCGGGCCAAAAGTCTCTTAAACTTACGATTAAACTTCAATTCTACTACGATAATACTTCGATTACGATTCTATTACGATTCGGTCAAGAAATTCCGATTCTCGTAATTTTGATAGTATTATCATTCTACTACTCTTACAGGATCAAAGAAAGAAAAGAAAGAAAGAAAAGCGTTTATTGCCAAACAGTGACACACAATTAACAACAACACAGACAAACAAAAAACAAAAAAAACTTAATTTTATGCCACTGTTGCAAAGCGCACTGCATCAGCATTAGCTATGGGTGTGAACCCAAAGCTCTGGTTTTCAAGTTACGAGACTCGCAATTTTTGACCGAATCGTAATAGAGTAATAGAATAGAAGTTTAATCGTAAGTTAAAGAGACTAGAGGCCTAAGTCGCGGTGCACTTGACCGCGGCGCGAGGCCGCCCACTCGCAGTATAGCTCCAGTGTAATGTTCATTATCTATTTATCTAGGTCTCTTACATTAATTACTAGTAAAGTTTAATTGTTGAGGAAAATTGTTTGACTTTATTAAGTAAGTGCTAGCTGATCCGGTGAACTTCCCCCCGCCTTGAATTCTCAATTTTTTTGAGAATATTCAATAGCCTATGTTAAATCGGTTCAGTAATTTCGGAGCCTATTCAATGCAGATTGCAGACAAATGTTTTCTCTATAAGTATAATATCTTATAGATGTCGTAGGAAGATTTGAAAATTAGTTTTTTTGCAAACAAAAATACTAGGCTGAATTATCTAGGGAAATGCTGTTTCACATTTTTGATATTGGCCTTAGTTTAGAAGATATTTATTTTTTTCTCAGGTGGCGCTACTTTAGCTGTGCTATGCCTCTTAATCAAAATTTACTTATCATTGTTTAGATTTCTTTTAATGCAATGCGAATCCAAATACGCAATAAATATTATGCCTTTAATAATACAGATTTCACACTTAACTCGATGGTAAAGGCAAGTATTGCAATACCTATGGTTAAGGTGGTTGGTAATAAAGCATAAACTCGGCTAAACGTGGGTCAGGCTCTTGTGCTGGTGCCTCTGCTTAACCTTTCGGGGAATAAAAGGTGCGCGTGCCTCATCGAAAATTGAGTTTTCATTTTACAAAAATGCGTCTCGGTTTCGTATATATATGACACTAGAGGCTGCCCCGCGGTATCACCCGCGCAGATTTCTCTTAAACACAAAAATCCCGTTTTCTCCCGTTCCCATGGGAATTTCAGGAAATCCTTTCTTAGTGCTCACCTACACTCCCTAAGGAACCTACATGCAAATTTCAGACCGCTACACCCAGTAGTTTCGGCTCTGCGTTGTCTGTCAGTCAGTCAGTAACGGAAGAGTTTTATATATATTGATTATTATAAGTTTACAAACTGCATGCTTACATTACAATAGACTGAGAACTTTTACTAAACCTAGACGCATTTGGAAAATTTAAATTCCTTTTCGGGCCCTCAAGGCATGCCGTGTAGGTAGATTTTATCTAATTATAAAATAACTAGTCCACCCGGCGAACTTCGTACAGCCTAACTTATTACTTTTTGTGCATGGATCAATATATATAAAACTCTTCCGTTACTGACTGACAGACAACGCAGAGCCGAAACTACTGAGCGAAGAAAGGAAACGTAGGTTGCTTGGTGGGTGTAGGTGAGCACTAAGAAGGGATTTCCCGAAATTCCCACGGGAACGGAAAAAAACGGGATTTTTGTGTTTATGAGAAATCTGCGCGTGTGAAACCGCGGGGCAGCCTCTAGTTATACTTATAAACCTTCCTCTTGAATCAATAAAAAAAAAACGGTTATTTAGCATCAAACTCCGTTGCGTAGTTTTCAATATTTTAAGCATACATAAGGACAGACGCGGAAAGTGAATTGTATGGAACCAAATACAAATTCATATTCAATTGGAACTTTATTATGGTCGTGTATGTTTTTTTCCATCAGATGGGTTGGTAGTGGTAGGTAACGGTCTACTTTTAAGTGCGATATGAAAATATTGTATACGAGCTTTCCCGGCTTACTTCGTTACGCCATAGAATATAAGATACTACAAAAGACTTGGCTCTATAGACTATGTTCTTTTGCCTGCCCAGAATGGGCTTGATAAAAAAACAAACAACAACAACAAACCACCTGTCAAAATATGTAAACAACGGAAAAAATATTGCACCTTGGGTTACATTATTTGAGTTTAGGTAAGGATCCCTAATTTTTTTGAAAATCTAATATAGCCTATGACACTCGGGGTTAATGTAGCTTCCTACCAGTGAAAGAATTTTTCAAATCGGTTCAGTATTTCCGGAGCCTATTCGTTACAAACAAACAAACAAACAAACAAACAAACAAACAAATTTTTCCCTGTTTATAATATTGGTATAGATAAACATAAAGCATATTTTTTACTAAGAATTTTTATTTAAAGTACTACCAGGGCACATATTTTCTCGTTTTTAGAGGCGAAACGAGCACTTCCGAAAGTATTATTTGCAAGTTATCTGTATTTAACACTAGATGGCGCTGAAAATTTTACAGCGCGCTATGGTTGTCTTGTCGTTGCCGTATAAAGAGCGTTATGTCATTAGATAATTCGGGCATTGGATTGATCCCACTTCTGATATTAAGAATTTTTGAAAGGGTGCATTTAATTGGTACTTTAGTTAGTACCAATTTTTATTCACCACATTAAAGGGGTCATTGCCCTCAGAGAGAGATAGGAAACCGCCGCTCGCTATGCCACTTGTTCCATTGGCCAGTTCCATGATGGAAACTGATAATTTTTATGATCATTTGTTCCACTCAAAATTGATAGGTATCGAAAAAAATGGACCTAGTGTTTTAATTATCAACGAGCATTCCCGGCTTACTTTATTACGCCATAGAATATAAGATACTACTAAAGACTTGGCTCTATAGACTATGTTCTTTTGACTGCCCAGAATGGGCGAATAAAAAACAAACGACAACAACAAACCACCTGTCAAAATATGTAAACAACGGAAAAAATATTGCACCTTGGTTGGGTTACATTTTTTGAGTTTCAAGTAATAACACTAATAACACATAACACCGTTAGAAGCCTATTCGTTACAAACAAACAAATCTTTTCTCTTTATATTGCTATAGATTACCGTATTAGATAGGTACCATGTATGCATTTGGTGTGTTGGCTGTGCTACATTTTTGATATTTGCCTTAGTTTAGAAGATATTAATTTTTTTCGCGAATGGCGCTAGCATCGCTGTAAACTCGTTCTTAAGTGCGTTATTAAACAGAAAAAGAAAATTCAATAAAATTTAATCAGCATTGTGTTTATTGTGTAACAACATGTAACAACTTACACCTAGACTCGAACTGCCTGCGCATCGTACTTTCTTGCGAAGAAAACCTTTACAAAGACAATAACTTTGTAGCGACAAGATTTTATAAAAAAATTCATATAAATTACTCTCCGGTAGGGAACGACCGAAGGTTCGCTTTCGGTTTCGACCAGATTCGGCCAAAAAATCTAGTTTCGGCCACAGTGTTTCGGCAAAACGGCCAAACCTTTTGCCGAAACAGAAACTCGATGTTCGGGCGTCGCTCGGCTCATCTCGGAAGAATTCGGAGATACGAGCGCGGAGCTCGCTCGCACGAGCTGCCCCGCGCTCCCGATTTTTACACGGCCACGTGAGTTTCGGTTACGGTTTCTGCCGAAACTGATACCTAGGCTGAAGGTTCGTTTTCGGTTTCGGTTTCGGCTGAAAATCTTGTTTTGGTCGGTCTCTACTCTCCGGTGCTACAGACCTGCTACAACACTGAACCGATTTTTTTTAATACTCAGTAACAATAAAAATATTAAACAACAAAAACGTCGCGCGGGGAATGTGACAACTCAATAAAGATTAAATACAATTTCCAAGCGCAATAACAAGCTAATAAAGCGTTAAACAGTTTAATACAAAACAATAAATTATGGCGTATACAATTTCAAAATGGAATTTGACCGAATCATCGAAGAAAAACTCATGGCACGGTCGCGACTAGATACCGAAATTCACAATATCGACTAATATACAAAGCTTTGTATGACACTTTTAAATTTAAACTAATTATAGTAATTTTCACTAATTAACTCCTGTATTTTATACAAGAAATGCTTTTTTTCTTATTAAATACAAATTTTACAAATTTCAAATCTGTTTTTAACATGATAGTTTAAGAAATGCTGCTGAGTTAATAATACCTACATACATTAAAAATGCCAATAAGTACTCAAAACATACATTCGTCTGACATTGGTTTGGTCACTATAACATAAACATGATGTCATACTAATATTATAGCTGCGAAACTTTGTGAGAAATTAGTAATTTTCGACATTTACAAAAAAAAAAAATACAGATCGAAATCTATTTAACTTCACAGTACAATAGCTTATACATCATAATACCGCCATACCACCCCATCTATCGTTCGTTATTACCAAGGTTTTACGAGAGTTACCGTATAATTCATAAATACAAGGTAGATTTTAAGTAGCTTTACTGGAGGTCTTCTCCTCTGGTTTGTTGTATGGTAAATACGTGACATCCAGTCTAAATTGACATACGTCAAATAACTAAAATGCTCCATAACTTTTTATGGTTAACAGGGTTACCCTGTACTGACTGTATCTTTATGAATAACATGGTTAGTCTTTAGTGGATAACTTTTTATTAAAACTAACCGATAGGGGGCGCTACAACAAGCTCGTAGGCTATAATTTAAAAACAAAACTGTAGCCATTGCTCAGCAGTGACACTCAAAAAAGGCTAGATACACAATTTTTAATCATTTTATGACAATTTATATTAATGGGGAGGAGCGAAGTTCACCGGGTCAGCTAGTACACTATAAAGCAAAGACTATTGATGCTCAGCAACGAACTTCTTGTGGAACTCGCGGAAGATGTCGAGCATCTCCTGCAGCAGCGCGGGCTGCGGCAGGATGGTGGTGCGGAAGTGGAAGCTGCCCGGCCGCTGCCCGAACCCGGACCCCGGCACGATGCAGATGCCTGCGACACACAAGCACATTAGTTTATATAGGATGGAGAGAATACATTTATTCAAATGAAAAGGATTGAGACAAAGCTCAAACAACACCTTGTTGAAAGTATTAAGCCATTGGTCACTGGTTCATATCCGGCTCGAAGGACCACAATGGCCCGTACAATGTAAATGATAAAATCAATTATAATATTAAGATCATTACATCACACCCAGATCCCCTAGCTACATATTATATTAAGTGTGCCCTAATTAGGCAGAACTGTTATTTACGGTGCCTGTCGTGACACCCATATTTGCTCCCGTCGGGAATCAAACTTAAAGCTTCAAAGTCACAAAGGTCTTTCTTTCCTTTATGTTTAAACTAGTCGACCCGGCGAACTTCGTACCGCCTAACCTATAAGTATTTTGTCCATGTATTATACTTATAGACCTTCCTCTTGAATCAATCTATCTAATAAAAAAAACCTCATCAAAATCCGTTGCATAGTTTTAAAAATATAAGCATACATAGGGACAGATGCGGGAAGCGACTTTGTTTATAATCAATACTATGTATTGATTAAACCTTTTTTTCAATCAGGTATAACTTTCGCAGATTGTCAGCTTGGTTATATTCAGTTTGAGCGAGAAAGCATGAGGCCGTCGCGTCTTTTCAAAACGTTTCCTTTTCTACGCAAGTAAGTTATAAGATTTACGGCATATCTATAATAATAAATAATAATAATAACACATCACACTCAGAGCCCCTAACTAGGAAGAACCTGTATCTAGGGTGCCCGAAACACACACAGAGACGAACACAACACCCAGACCGGAAACAAACATCGATATTCATCATATCGATATTCGCCCCGCCCGGGAATCGAACCCGGGTGCACACGTTTACTCAGTCCACATCACTGCCAACTGAGCCACGGAGCAGTCGATATCTAGGTTATCGGTTTTAGTTATGTATATAAATATCTCCCTTTATTTTCATTTTACTACATAATTGTATATTATTTTCCTCCCTGGTTGCCTGGAAGAAATCGCTTTTAGTGATAAGGCCGCCTATTGCATTGTTTTATGTAATTTGTTTAAATACTTATCTTAATGTTTAATCTTGATTGTAATAAAGCATTCTCTTATCTTATCTTATCTAGACTATAACAAAAAAATGCAGCCTACCAGTTTCCTCGAGCAGTTTGAAAGCGTAGTAGACGTCGGGCGCGCGGCCCGCCTTCTTTGCCGCCTCTATCGCCTTCGGGGGAAGATCGATGCTCGGGAACGCGTACATGGCTCCCTAAAGAACATAATGTGGGAATTCTATAACATGATGATTTAATAGACATACAATATGAATGTACTAGTTGCTTGACATCTGAAGTCGAAAGAAGACGAAAAAGAAAAGTAGTGATTGGGTAAGAATTTGTAGATGCAATGAAGTTTAGGTAACTATTTGTACTAAAAATACTTTAACCTAGCTTACCTTCTTGTATCTCTGAATATGTACTATGTGTCTATATTGTGTGTACAAATAAATCTATGCCTATGTCTACTTTTACTCTGTCAATTCAAAAATTAGTGGAAGATGGATTAAGAAATCACATAGAACTTAACAGTAATAAATATGGTGGTCCTTCGCTAAAAGCTGTGTCTTCAGTTCACTTTTAAATTGATTGACATACATATAAATTATCAGGATAAAATCAAACAATATAATGTACTTAGACATATTTCTGTGTCAATAGTCAATACCTATAAATTAAACTAGGTCAAGAAGAGTGTTAAGGTTTTATCAGATTACGGACGGAGTCAGTCAGTGTCTGTCCGTGCATGACACGCTCAATGTCTCAAGAAATTAATAGACCTTTATGAAACACGAGCTGTCCCGGCTTACTTCGTTACGCCAAAGAATATAACATACTACAAAAGACTTGGCTCTATAGACTATGTTCTTTTGACTGCCCAGAATGGGCGAATAAAAGTACAAACAACAACAACAAACCACCTGTCAAAATATGTAAACAATGGAAAAAAGATGGCACCTTGGCTTACATTATTTGAGTTTAAGTAAGGATCCCTAATTTTTTTGAAAATTTAATATAGCCTATGACACTCGGGGATAGTGTAGCTTCCTACCAGTGAAATAATTTTTCGAATCGGTTCAGTATTTCCGGAGCCTATTCGTTACAATCAAACAAACCAACAAATATTTCCTCTTTATAATATTGGTATAGATTTATAGTGCGAGAATCGAAACTTACCTGCACAGCATTGCACTTGAACCCCTCCATAGAATTAAATGTCTCAGCGATCATGTCGGCGCGCTTGGCGAGCGAGGCCAGCACGGCGCCGCGCTCCTCCCTCCAGCGCGCGTGGGACGGGCCGCCTTCGCGCGGGGGCCGCGCCTAGTTATACACAATACACTTAAGGTGGTAACTCTCGCTATGGCGCGACATTCAAATTTTTTGGTGTTTTTTATTTATTCTGGCAAAAGTATACATTTTTAATAAAGTTTAAATGAATTCGCGTATGTAAAAAACCATCTCCCATATTGTAATACAACGTTTTTTGAAGACAGACCTACAGATTTTGTGTCTAAGGGGTAAAAGGCCTAAAAACAAGTTCTTTGAATATACACAAAATCGGTAACTCTGTCTTTCAAAAACGATATATCACAATGTGGGAAATAGGTTTTTACGTATGCGAATTCATTTAAACTTTATTAAAAATGAATACTTTCGCCAAAATAATTAAAAAACGTGAAAAAAATTTGAATTTCGCGCCATACCGTGAGTTACCGCCTTAAGGCGCCTGAGCAGCTCGCCTGTCAAGTAGACAGCTACTCAGTTTGCTACTGAGCAACGTGCAAGTACAAGTAACTCGTAAGTTCAGTCCAAACGTAGCGAGTTACTGCAGTGCAGCTACTCTTGTAAATCAAACAATAGGCTAACATTTAAAGTCGAGCCGTAGTCCAGTGTAGCACTCTAAAGGGTGTTTTCTTGATGTAACATTTATTAATCGTTTTCCGCTCCAGATTAATATAAACAGTCAAAGTTTGACTTCAAGACAGTGAAGCTTACGCTAGACGGAGTTTGAGATGGCAAAAGGATAATTTCTACTCGAGAACGACTGGTCTGTGTTGAAACTCGAGCGAGTACACTCCAAAAACTTGTGAATGCCAGCCTTAGACATTACCAAGGCATTTGATTTAGTTAATAAGAATATTCTTCTTACAAAATCTAGAAATTTATTAAGTAATACATTTTATAATACTTTTATTGTTCTTTAAAACCAATTCAATCGAAAACTCTCAAAAATTCATGGCTAGAAAGCAAGAGCACGATAAGCAATTTCTGTTGTTCTACAAGGCGTCCACCTAGGACCACTGCTCTTCACTCTAGATAGTGTTGATTAGAATTAGAACGCAAAGTACTAACTTGTTTATTATTCTGTTCTATTTGTCTAATGCCTCTTTTGTTGTGTTACCTTACGTTTATTTTCAATACAATTGGTTTTATTAACTGAAAATAAAGTACATAATCTAGAATAATTCTTCATATATAAATGATATATTCTACACTAGATGACCCGGCGAACTTCGTACCGCCCAAACTATTAGTATTTTGTGCATGTAATATACATATAAACCTACCTCATGAATCCCTTTATCTATTAAAGAAAACGGCATCACAATCCGTAACGTTGTTTTAAAGATTTAAGCATACATAGGGACAGACGCGGGAAGCGACTTTGTTTTATACTATGTATATTGATGATACATGATGTTCAACTCACCACACAGTCGACGGCAGCCTGCCCCAGCACGGTGGGACACAGCATGGCCGAGATCGCTTTATACAAGTTGGCCTGCACTTGGGGCTCCATGTTGACGAGCTCCACCCAGCCGCCGCGCAGCCCGCACTCGCCCATGTAGCCCTTGCTGACCGACATGAACGACGCCAGCTCCACGTGCGAGGAGTATTCTGGGCCGAGCTCCATCAGAACCTGGGAGAACACGCTATCTATATTGTTGCTATGTGTCAATTTTAACGCCGGGAGATTTGTGTGTAATGAAATAGAAAATAATACATTTTATTACACACAACACAAGTAAGATTGAAGTACAATTTACGGGCGACGTCATCGCTAAAAACGATTACTTCTAGGTTACTTGGAATCATTATGTAAATAAAAATTGGTCCAAGTAGGCGATGCTTTTCGGGAACAAAATTAAATAACAGCTGACGATGCAGAACAAACTACAGAAGGCCGAAATGAACACCAAGAGGAAATTATAAATAAAAATTAATACAAATATAGCACAAACAGTGACCCAAAATGCGGTTCATGCGGTGGAACAGACAAACCTTCTTGAAGGAGTGGAACTTGCTGCCGGCCGCGTACACGTTGTCCTGGTACACCTCGTCGGCCAGCAGCAGCAGGCGATGCTTCTTGGCGAACTTTATTATGTCCTCGATGTTCTCGCGGGTCAGCACCTGATGACACAATTCATCGTTAAAACATCTGCGAGAGTTAGGCAAGCTTCGCAACGACACTTGCATGTTAAATCCGCCCTCTTCAATGTTAAGTAAACAATCGTTTAATTAATATGTACAGTGGCGGTCTAGGAGGCCGTAACAGATTTGTCTATGGTTTCGTCAGCCCTAGACTCTATTGCCAAAGAACAAGAGCTATTTTGCAATACAGAAAAACGGGAAGTGTTACGGCCACCTAGACACTATACTAAGTATTAATCTCCAAGCGACGGACGCCGAAAACGCGGCAGACCAAGACGGAGATGGAGGGACGATCTTGATAACTACTTGGGAACTCGAGTGGCCGGAGACTGCGATGAGCAGAGAGCAATGGAAGCAAGCGGGGGAGGCCTTTGCCCAGCAGTGGGACACAAAAGAGGCTATATAAAAAAAGTATTAGGTACTCAATGGGTTAGTATAATTTAGTTTTAGAGTTCTATGTAGGGTTTAGATTAAAATTATGTAGTTTGTAATTAAATGGAACATAGTTATGAATAATGAGTAATATTATCAAAGTCACCTGTCCGGTAGGGTTCCCGGGGTTGATGACGACGAGCGCTCTCACAGCTTGGTCCTTGCTGTTCTCAGTGAAGGCGCGCTCCAGCTCCCGCAGGTCCAGCGCCCAGCCCGCCGCCTCGTCCAGGTAGTAGCCCGCCAGCCCCAGCCCGAACTCCGCCAGCGAGGCCGAGTACAGCGGGTATTGGGGGATGGGCACTAGCACGCCTGTAAGGGATGACAAGACAATCTGTTATAGGACTAAGTTTCAATATTGTTGATAATTTGGAACAAAAAATTGTAATTGGTAGCCGCTGCTTTTGATTTGACAAAAAAAATATAATGTAATATCTGACGACGTAATCAAACTAGCTGGCATCTATCTAGATGACACCAAAGTCAAAGTCACAACCACCGCACCACCAAAAGTGCCAAGACAATAATGCACAAAACAGTGATAGTCGCGGAGAAGCATAAATATCTCTGAGAAATATAGATATGTAATGACTACATCTCATTTCAATGGGCAGTGATCAAACTGTGACTCTGGGGTTTCGGACAACAGTTGCTTAAGACCACAAGTGAGGTGGAATGTCTCAGCTACAACAGGATACAAAGAACAAAAACAAGAAGATGTAGATCATTATTGATGAATATCGATGTTTGATTCCTGGTCTGGATGTCCTTGTATATCTTTGTTAGAGTTTTGAGCTCTTTAATCAGCTTAATAATAACACATCACACTCAGAGCCCTAGGAAGAACCTGTATCTAGGGTGCCCGAAACACACAGAGACGAACATCACACCCAGACCGGAAACAAACATCGATATTCATCATATCAATATTCGCCCCGCCCGGGAATCGAACCCCGCCTGCACACATTTACTCAGTCCACATCACTGCCAACTGAGCCACGGAGCAGTTGACTTCTACCTATATTATTAAATTTTAATCTTTATTAATACAACCAAAGAAAATAATTAAAAGAAATATCATACCAGTATTCTTCCCGTCGACCTTATTGCAGAGCAGCTGCAGCACATTCTTGATAGCATTGGAAGCGCCGGAGGAAATGACGACATCCTCCCACCGCGCGGGGTGCCCGTCGCGGCGCGCGATGTACTCGGCCACGCCGCGGCGCACCACCTCGATGCCGTGCGACGCCGAGTACGCGCCCACTGACTGGCCACTGGGTGTTGCGCAAGGTTGTTAAGGTGGTAACTCTCGGTATGGCGCAAAATTCAATTTTTTTCGCGTTTTTTAATTATGCTGGCGAAAGTATTCATCTTTAATAAAGTTTTAATGAATTTGCGTATGTAAAAAACCATCTCCCACATTGTAATGCAACGCATTAGGACATAACTTGATTTTTGGCCTTTAAGTGTACTAAATACATAGGTCATACTTATAAAAACTCAATAGGAGCTTGAGATATGTTATATTTCGTAAATTCTGGTACTTGACATTTAATTTAAAAAGGTGCAAGACATTCCCAAATCACTAGATCTGTATCAATTCTAAAAAACTTAATAATATAAATCTCAACCAGTAACTGAAAAAACAAGTCTTTCAAATAACCAATTAGGATTCAAAAAAAGGTAAATCGACTGCAAGGTGCACTTTCAAGCAATTAGTTTAGTTTCAAGGAATTCGTTCGTTGGAGTTAACTTAGACTTAGCAAAGGCTTTTGATACTGTTTCAATACCGCGACTACTTGAAAGCGTCTCTGTCTGTACACACAATACATAGTTATTTGACTAATAGAAAACAACTTATATAAAGAAGACAATTCTACTAGAAGTAAAACAGATACTGTACTTTTTGGAGTTCCACAAGGTAGTAATCTAGGGCCTATACTTTATTTTGCACATATTTATCAGTGCATTTCGCGTGTTGTTGTAATAACATACCCGCAGGCAGCGAGCAGCTCCCGCGCGCGCTCCTGCACGTCCTCGGGGTAGCCCCCCTTCTCGATCAGCTCCGGCAGCGCCACGCACGCCAGCACCTGCAAATACACACACAGCACAGCATGAACACACATATCATAATCTGCAACTACACTTTTATAAGCTGTAGCTGTATCGGAGAGCTACAGTCTACTTTCATGACCCGTGGTTCAGTAGGTAGTGATGTCATCTGTGAACTGAGGTCCGGATTTGATGCGATCCCCGGCAGTACTTTGTGACTACATAGATATTCACGTTAGTTAACTGGGTCTGGTGTTGTTTGTATGTATTTTGGGCACCCCAGAACAGGTTCTTTCTAGTAAGGGCCTTTGAGTTTGAGTATAATGCGTTGTATCGGACCTAAGGTTTAAATAAGTAAATGATTGACTATTCTAAACCAAAATTAAGCGGGAAAACTATTTGGTGACGAGTGTCTGCGTGGACAATTCGCAAACTATACCAAACACACCGCGTATAATTTGAAGATATGGTTTAATACTGTTTTAGATATGGTTTAAATGGCTGTTTTGTATGGTCCGGTTTAATTGTTAATTGAAATTTCACTTTAAACACCGTTTAACACCTGTTGTACAGTCCAAAATAAACTACGTGATCGTAGGCACACGGCAGCCCTCTAAATCAATTGTGATTGGAATGTTTCTTTTTTTAAGATTCATTGGACAGATTAACAGTGTTAGATTTCCTTAGCAAGTAACGAAGCGATCCAATGACCGTTGAAGATGAGACCAGTACGTTTACAGACAACTGGCATGATGACGTCAGTTAGTTTGTAGTGATGATGAGAAGAGAACCCACCTGTCTGATGAAGGTGATGGGTTTCTGGCCCATGGCGTGCGCGTCGCCGATGTTCGCCTTGATGACGCGCTTGAACGGCTTCTGCGCGCCCTGCAACACCACAACGCACGATCATTTATCAAAATAGTTTTAATAAACATCAATATATATAAAACTCTTCCGTTACTGACTGACTGACTGACTGACAGACAACGCAGAGCCGAAACTACTGGGCGTAGAAAGCTGAAAATTAGCATGTAGGTTCCTTGGGGAGTGTAGGTGAGCACTAAGAAGGGATTTCCCGGAATTCCCACGGGAAGGGAAAAAAACGGGACTTTTGTGTTTATGAGCAATCTGCGCGGGAAAAACCGCGGGGCAGCCTCTAGTAGCATAATATAATCTTACGCCTATATTCCGTAGGCAAAGGCACAGTTAATTGATTGAGCCAACGAGAAGCATCAGTGCGTCAGGTTTGGCCCACCACAAATATAGATATTCCACAGATATTCACAAAAATTTACTGTAAGTTACACACTCATACGTTCTAACAGATCGAAAAATAGACTACATGTAAATCACGAATTTGTATGACGAATTTGTGTCTTGAACCAAGTCTATAGAACTAAACTAAACTAAACTAGAAACGATTTGGGTACCTAACTGTTTTCGTGGTACGCCGAGATGTTTTAAATTAAAGTGGTCGTAAGGTCGCCACTTATTTTAGGATTTTATGGACTTAGCTCGTTAAAATTTTAGTAGAGGTATTTATTTGCGTAAGGATATAAAATAAATAAATATGGATTTATTAAAGCAGAAAATTTAACACGATTTTTTGCGAGAGTAAAGTCACTAGTTTAATAAGTAAAATTAGATTGTGCTTAATTTTCTTACACATTTGAATACCAATATATTGGCTAACCATTATTCATTTATAACCATGAAACAAATTCAGGTACCTAAGTACATCGATTAGATAGATAGATAAATAAGTAGACACTTCATTGCAATCAATCAAATTAACAGAAACTATACGGTGGGTGAGCAGAGCAGTGCAAATAAAATCATCGATAGTAAAGTAAAAAATGATTTATTCAATACAGGATACAAGATATCGCTCATTGAAAGTCAATACATCAATAAGACTAATCTAATTAATATTGATACCTTATTTGTAAAGTATCCTATACTGATAGAGACGAGGTAGTTCAGGGTGCCCACCAATTGACAATGGTCGCCTGGAGAGGCCCCCAAACGAGCCCTCCCCTGTCAAATGATTCTACTCCCTTTCGCAATGATTTTACAGCGTAGAGAAGAAAGGGGTAACAAACTCTACAATTTATCTCTCTCTTTTTTATAAATCAAGCAAAACGTGTTAAAGACCAGTAAAGACCCATGACATAACTATATAATAACATGACTGCCTAGATAGCTTAGCTTTTTTAGATTTTGAACCTGAAAGCTACACAACAGCACCTTGAAAATTTTAAGCAAGATTATCTAGGGAGTCAATGACGCATATTTTTGATTTCGGCCATGGTTTAGAAGAAAAAAATTATTTATCGGTAGTGGCGCTACTTTCGCACCGTGTAACCCCTTAATTTATAAGATCAATGTGCTTTTAAAAGATCAAATGGAAACCAAAAGAATTTAATTCACATACAATATAGATTGTAATATAGTTATACTTGAGACATTTGAAACGAATATCTCGGTTCAAAGATAATAAAGCCATTAGAGATAACAACACAAGTGGTTTATTATACAATAGTAACTGATAATGATAATGCCTACATAAAGTAGACAGCAATTTATTTTAAATTGAGTAAAGTATAGAGTTGTGGAACTACGAACCAGCAGTAGTTTTGTATTAGCAAAATGGGAATTCCCAATATTTCGTGGCTCTGTATCTTATCTATGAGCTTAATAGCTTATTATCTGATCAAAACAGTTTTATAAATAAATGTAAGAAAATAACATTTATTTAAATTTTATTGCGAACAATTTCGCGCTCATTGATCTACTTTATCAGCATATCAAAATTGTATAAAATATTGCAGATAAGCTTGCTTGGAAACTAATTTTCTCGTAGCTTTTGGTGCAAGAATTATGTTTACATACATTTCATTATAATAAGATTTATAAAATAAATACAGTGCAGTTTTACAATACTAAACTTGTTAATTATTTAGAAACCTAGCCTTAGCTAGCGAATCAATACCTATGACACGACAACCGAGTAATAAAGGTCATTTCAAGGTCAGGACACCGCAATTGAATCAAACGAGGTAGGACCTACCTACATAAGGTGAGGGGGAATCACATTTGCCTATCTATACCAATATTATAAAGAGGAAAGATTTGTTTGTTTGTTTGTAAGGAATAGGCTCCGGAAATACTGAACCGATTTGAAAAATTCTTTGACTGGTAGGAAGCTACATTAACCCCGAGTGTCATAGGCTATATTAGATTTTCAAAAAAATTAGGGATCCATACTTAAACTCAAATAATGTAACACAAGGTGCAATATTTTTCCGTTGTTTACATATTTTGACAGGTGGTTTGTTGCTGTTGTTTGTTATTTTATTTGCCCACTCTGGGCAGTCAAAAGAACATGGTCTATAGAGCCAAGTCTTTAGTAGTATCTTTTAATTTAATGGCGTAACAAAGTAAGCCGGGACAGCTCGTGTAATATATAATCAAAGGTAACAAATGCAGCAAACCTATATCATAAAAACTGACATTATAGTTTTAATTAACCAACAGTGCAGGAATGAGAATGTCTTTTGTTTACATGATAGATAATGAGGATAGGTTTACCTATAACACACAGGTGTTGCCTCAGCCTTTATTATGTACTTAATGAAAATATTAAAAACGTGGCTCTAGAAAATATTGTTTTTGTTGGCTAACACACCCCAAGAGAAGTAACTTGAATGTTTTCATCACTCTTTGGAATAATATTTCTGCTGTAATCATAATATGAAATGTTTCCTGTCCCTCAAAATTATTTAATTTATTACTTTTATAAAAAAAAAAAACAAAATAAATTATAACTAATCTTTAAACTGTTATTCTAAACATATTAATATCATACTCTTTTATGGCATATAATCAAATGCAATTAATGTTACTACAACAGTTTTCCTAGTACAGTCACGGACTAGGAGGTCGTAACAGATATGTCTATGGTTTCGTCAGCCCTACACTGTATTACCAAAGAACAAGAGCTATTTTGCAATACAGAAAAACCGGAAGTGTTACGCCGATCGTGTCCGGCACTGTACATCTTAAAGCTTGTGAAAAATTATCTCTCTGTACAAATGCATTATTCAGAGACTCATTTAGAATGTTTACACAATTAATGTTAATTGAGTGCTACCAAATAATTTGTCCATCTACTATGACAAATTATGAGTGACCTTGTTTGTTGATTAACGTTGAATGGAACAGCAAGTCACTAAATAAACAATTGTGTTATGCTCTACAATCAAAGGTCAGCGGAGAACAAGACTTTGTACAGTGGTGGTCTAGGAACGCATTCACTTCCCGTTTTTCTGTATTGCAAAATAGCTCTCGTTCTTTGGTAATACAGTCTAGGGCGCACAAGACCATAGACAAATCTGTTACAGCCGCTAAGACTGCCACTGTACTCAAATCAATCAAGTCAACATTCAAAAATCATAAGTAATAATTGCGATCATTGCAATGAATAGGCTGGTTTTACAATTTTGTTACAAATGAGCTAAGTGTGCTGGAAAGTTTGTATTTTACACGGAATGCCGGCAAACAATGTGTTAATCAATCACCAGTGCTATTATCACGGATGTCATTGCGTATCACCAATGACATTGTCATGGAGTTTTCTTGCAGTGTTTTACTAAGTTACTAGTCTAATGTAATGTACCTTTGTATGCTAGGCAGGTATCCCTTTATTTTGATAATTTATGGTGATGAAGGACTAGTCAGCCAACCCTTTCCAAAAGGAGAAATTTAGAAAACTTTGAAGGGTTTTCGGTTGTATATGTTTCAGGGATACATATTAAATAATTACTTATTAATTTTACTGCATATTCTATACTTGTGTAATTACAAACATTTCAAAATTTCACTGTTACTGTAACCAAACTTATGACAAAACCTGTATTTGAACAATAAAGTGAAGTGACCTTGAGCACATGAACCGTATGTTTTACAAGCACCTACTTTCAACTAGACACGTCGCGCGCGGCAATTAAAATATTAATAAGCATGTAGGTAACCAGATGGCTGGTAAGCTAAGCTGAGCACATACCTTTTCGAGTTCCTTCTCAATCTCAGCCGCGCGGATGACGAGCGGGCCGCGCACCGCATACTCCAGCTTCAGGATGTTCGGGTTGATGTTGTCAATGTCGATGGCCTTCGCGGACGCCATGGCGCAGCTGTTCACAGACACGGCGCGCGAGGACGACTGCGGGCCCGCCGCCGCCGCGCCCGCCAGCAGCCGCCCGGCCCGGCTTATCAACCTCATCGGCGGCATTCTGCAATCAATGCCACTACTCTTTTATACGTCACAAGGTCCCGCCCCTCGCTGGACCAACCAAAATTCACAGGATTTTTATCTACACTGAACTGATGGAGGTTATTATTTGGAAGCACTAGGGAGCATTGTTGCCACGGGATTTTTAAGCAAAGGGTGGTAAATAGAGGCGGTGAATGAACCGTAAAGGGCGACGGATCGATATTTTGGAACTTGCGAACTTGTTTTGTTGGAATTATCACCGTCCGTCGTCTTTCTCCGTCGCACTGTCAGTATCAACAGCTGATCTGATCAATTTTATCAATCAATCACTAACTAGTGAAGTGCAGCCACTTGCGCTAAAGTTTCATAGTACACTAAAATACTAATTTTAATGAAATGACCGATTGCTTCCTTTATAAAATACAATATCACACACTGTTAGTTTAAGGTTACTGATAATAATTGAACTCTTGTTTAAGAGTAGGTATAAGTAATTACTATTCCAAAAATTTGTTACACTTACACGTGCGTTCGTATACAAGCTTTGGATTATTAAATGCGAGTCATGGGCATGGGACTAACAAACAATAATATAGGTACTTATTTACTTTTTAGTGAGTAAAAAATTGCTCCAAACTAAAATACTAAGTATCTTCTCTCCGACCGGCCGAATGAACAAACACTGACTGATTATGCAACAGTTATCATGTGGCAAAGGAAATCTACTAGCGACGACGCTAACATCGTTTTTGGCAACGTCTACATAATCAGACACTATTGTCTTGGCATTCCGTGCACTACCTAACTTCATTCAAGTCAAACCGACCGGAGCCGCAGAAATTAAATTTAATTAAAATAAAACACTTTCCATACCATAACCTACTAGGTTAAGTACCTACTTACTTAATAAATCTTTGTTGTTTTAGAGTAAGTAAAGCAGATAGTCATCACGGTAGTCAGTCAGTTTAACTAATTTTACGAGTAGGTAAGTATGTACCTGCCAGTTACCTTACCTACCGATATCAACCTAGCACCTAGCTAAACCAAATAGAGAAATAGAACCACAGTGTTACTAAGGAAGTATATTGTAACACTTTAATAGAACTATGTATAGGTAGATAAGCACTTACTTCACAACAATTCTAGGAAGTTCCGTTTCCAAAGAGTGAAGCGGAACCCTAAATAGTGATAGCATTCAAAGCGACATCTAGAGGATACTTTAAGAACTAAAAACATAATATCACGCCTTTTATTCCCCGGAGGGTTAGGACCGGCTTGAGAGCAGGACCCACGTTTAGCCGAGTTTATGCTTTATTACCAACGTGACAAGGGGCCAGCTTGTCGCCGCGGTTATAACGACCACTACTGCGGCCGGGACCAAGGGCTTAACGTGCCTTCCGAAGCACGGAATCATCTTACTTTTTCGGACAATCAGGTGATTCAAGCCTGCTATGTCCTATCCAACCGAAAACAACCACAACGTGATTTTTGTGAGCATCAAATGTGTTGTTTTCTGCGGGGATCAAACCCACAACCTTCCGTGCCGTGGCGCAACGCGCTACGCTACTGAGCTACGGAGGCGACTTTAAGAACTAAATGATGCATAATCACGTTTCAGTTTCTCAGTCTCTCAAGGCAGGTGTTCACCTTCACCTTCACATCTCTGAGCCTTTACATGACAATTAAAGGATGAAGGCTCATCCATCACTAATATTTTTTTCTTAGCTAAGTAGGTACTTACTTACTAACCTCATAGCCGCTGAACGGCTAATCTGATTTTCTTTGGTGAGAGTAGAGCGAAAAAATAAGGAAGTAAAGAAATGCAAAGAGTCAGAAATAAATAAAAACAACTTTACGAATTTAGTCTTTCAATTCAACACTAGATGGCGCTAGAGCAAATAAAAGTTCTGAGCCCGAGTCAGTAAGGCTACGAACGCACAGGCGGTTTTTTGCCGCGCGGATTTTATGTAACATATTGAATCCTGTGGAAGTGTGCGCAACAGCGGATAAAAAACCGTAACAACACGCTTGTGCGTTCGGGGCCTATGAATAAGGTTGAAAATTAAATAACAAACTTTGACACCGCGCGGAAATCAAACCGCCTGTGCGTTCGTAGCCTAAAACGGTTCAGTATTCAGTAGTTTAGGACGAGGATCAGTTGGTAGTTTGGTCAGTGGGTCGTTTTAAGTGGTTTTAAAAAATGATGTAGGTAAGTAGGTAGGTACTTACACATCTTGTTTCCACCGTGAAGTAGGGATCACGGACGACGGCTGATATCTAGTATTCTGGTCACAAAAAGCACACAGAACACTAAGAGTTAAGTTGGTCAGTAAGTTTACTGGATAGACAGGACACCGAAACCGAATCGTCTGGGTTTATAACTTAATTAACAAATTAGAGTAATAAAACGATTTTAATTTAGATTTTCTTTAGACCTAAATTTTAATTTTTATTATTGTAATGTTAACTGTCAAATCACGAGTAGAGGCTTGGTGATTTACCTTCTCTCTGGCTATGATATGACAGAAGATTATAAAAAAAGTTTTACTGCCACGCACACGCACGCCACAGCCGGACCACAGCGTTCTCTCACACAGAACAAGGAAGATGCTCTCTCTCTCTAAATAGAAATCGCGAGTAGGCGGAGCCCGCGTGCCTATCATTAGCTCTGCAGTGCCTATGCGTAGTTTTTGACAGATTTGATAAGCTCAGTTGCTTTATGCTTCTTGTAAACAAACCACCAGGAAAAATATGAAAAAAAAACCCACTAAAATGCCATATTGTGCTGTGTTGGAATGCAAAAATTTAAGTTGGGGACTTAAAAGTACTAATTATGCCGTATCATTGCATCGGTAAGTAATATTTCACTGTATTTTAAAATAAATTTGAAATTATACATGAACAAGAAAACAAAACCATAAGTGAGAAAATGAAAACACCCTAATTACGGAGCAGTAAAATTGAATTTTCATTGAAGCCTGTGACTGTGACTGTACCTTCTTAGCGTTCTTCTTTATCTATGGTATTAGACTCATGACTTTTTCTAGAACATTTTGACAACAGTATAATGGAAATCAGTTAGAGATTGCTCAACATGATGAAAATCTATCGATAATTTTCTATGATAAAAATCTATCGATAATAATAATTTTCAGTAAAAAAAAAGGTATTCGCTTCGACTTGAAAACCTCTACCTTTTTTCGGTTTAAAATGTGATTCACTTTAAAGTTAAATTCATGAATACGAATGAAATTATATGAATCTTTCAACTTAGACTCTTGCGTATGAATGAAATTATATTAGCATCATCATCATATTACAATAATGTTGTAATATGTAAAAAATAAAGTAGCTTTCCGCATCAGTCCTTAGGTATGTTTAAATCTTTAAAAATACAGCGGATTTTAATGCGGATTTTTTTAATGGATAAAGTGATTCAAGAGGAAGGTTTATAAGTATAAAACATGCACGTTCTAATAATAGGTTAGGCGGTACGAAGTTTGCCGGGTCGACTAGTATTGTATAAAGACAAGTCGTCACTCTTATAGTGTGCTATATTTTATTTTTCTTTTCATTTATTTACAGCCTGTGTTACTGGATCACCTTGGGCCAAGCTCAGAACCTAATACACTTAAGCATAAACTTGAAGATGGAACCATCATGAAAGCTTCTTAAGCTAAGAGGAGTTTCAATAAACAATACCTAGAGAAGAAAAAATGCTAAATATTATGTATTAAAAAAACCAAGATTAGTTAAGAGTTTAAGGCAAGTAATAAATAAGCAAGTACTTCGATATTAAATAAGATAAAATAATATAAATATAAAACCCATCCTGTTTTATTGGTCTATCAACCCATCCACCTAAATTGTTTACTTTGGTTAAAATAAAGCTTCATTTAAAGTACAGTACTTACTCCAAAATTAATAATGCGCATGCAGATTCGCTAATTGTCGATTACACGGAAACACCTGAATCAAAAATCATAATTCTACTAAATTACGCATGCAGAAATTGCACTTAACCTCCTTAAATACATATCGTCTTCCGTCGCTTGGGAATACGACTGTTGTCGAACAGTGACGAAGATTTCTATGCGCATTATAACTTTTGCAGTACTGTAGGTATATACAATTTTATAACTAAACCCATTATTATTTCTGAATATCTATTTATGCGAAGCATAACTGTTGAATACAAAACGACATTGGAAATAAATAAAAATTAAACTGTACACTAAAATAAACTTTGTTCTATGAGCGACTGGTTTTTTCATATGATAATACCAATACATCGCCAATCACCAAGAAGGCCGTTTTGCGTAGAATACACATAGATTTTCGTAAAAAAAGTAATTGTTAACTGTAGCCATATGAAAGAAAGTTGTATATCGAAAGGTTTTTCTCATCGACAAACTTTCTTCCGCAATATGTACAGTACATCCCTAGCTTAGTTTTTAATTTTTCGACGTAGCCACCTAGTGTTTAGTAGCGGTAGTACAAAAGCTGTAGTTCCATCTAGCGTCGAATAGTAAAACTAGGAACAATGCGTGAGGATTTTAAAGCAAAGAGGATGTATAGCTTTCTATTATGTCTTTGGAAAAACCTAATTTCATTCTTTTATCATATGTATGTCATCATTATCTTAAGTATTTCATAATTGTTATTTGATTTTGATCTTTGTTTATTTGTAAAAAAGGTTCATAGTCTACTTCAACGTTTTGTGATGTAGATCTTTTCGGCTTTGTCGTTAATCACCAATGGTAGCTTGGATTTCATAGTGAGCGTTTGGTTTATATGTGTGAGTTTGGACACACTGGTTTTAGTACTAAAAGCTCATGATGCTATTTCTATTGTATTCTCTTGTTC
Source organism: Euspilapteryx auroguttella (assembly GCA_951802225.1). Taxonomy (NCBI): domain Eukaryota; kingdom Metazoa; phylum Arthropoda; class Insecta; order Lepidoptera; family Gracillariidae; genus Euspilapteryx; species Euspilapteryx auroguttella. The sequence continues at coordinate 12,361,988 of OX637648.1, read as the reverse complement.
TGTGTTCTCTCATATCTCAGGCCACAACCGGGAATGCCCGTCCATGGCCCGTCCCGATCCCGGAATCCCGGGTAGGGAACCTTAACACATACGTAAGCAAGGAAACTGTAATGATTGCTTTTTGACTACGGTATCCTAACTTAACTGTGGTTCCGACTATTTTAAAACTGAACTTATAGGTTTGGTATGTACAGTGGCGGACTAGGAGGCCGTAACAGATTTGTCTATGGTTTCGTTAGCCCTAGACTGTATTGCCCTGAGGTATTGCCCAAAAAGAAGAGCTATTTTTCAAAACAGAAAACAGGTGTTACGGCGACGTAGACCGCCACGGTACTAATAAGGAAAATTTCATTATAACACTCCAATATTGTTTCATTTCTTTTAATTTATACAAATAATTCAACTAAATTCAGACAAATTTATTAATAAAATTTATAATCCCAATACAAAAATATTTCATTTCCTTATCATATTCATATTACATATTGACATGTTTATTATTTTTACAACCTACCTTACATACTGCATGTAAAGTTCAATTTTAAGTGATTTTATTGAATTGTGATGTAGTATTTATTAATATATTACATAACTTACACCTATTAATAATACAGGTATGCAAAAGTGTAGATAGAATCATCAAAACATTAGGAAATTTCTATTAAATTAAAAAAAAAACCTTTTTTATCAATATTTTACATAAAACTCGCGTGATCGTATTTCACAATTCACAGACAATTTTATATAACGAAAACTGAAACATAATGATTTATAATATTTATTTAAATTATACATAAAACAACAGAAACATTATCTCACACATTTATGGCAAATTGTCAAATGAAATCCATAATTAATATTAATAATGTTTACCCTCTCCGTAGACAATTTTAAAACTCAACGTCGCTATATGTTACATGCCTTAGAGCGAAATAAATAACTTACTTAGTGCCTAAAGATAGGTTTTATGTATTGCTTATTATTCTCAGCGGCGTGGACACGAAACGTTGTGCCTGCTGTCTAATGAGGGGTTTTCAAAGTGACAGAAAAGAAAAAAAAAGTTTCATAATACGCCGGTAGATGGCGGTGTTTAAAACAATATAAGAGAAATGGGAGATCGAATATTGACTGAATCTTTTTATTAAATCATTTTCTGCTAAGCATAAATCTTAATTTCACCTACTCCGTCACTGTCTCAGTTAAATTTTAATTCTGAGCTGTCAAATTGAAAACCTCTCATTCATTATTCATTAACAACGACCTCTTCATATACATTTTACAACATTAACATTTATATCACGCTATGATATGATTTAATCGATTCTTGAGTTCTTAACAAATTTTCATAAATTAACGCACTTTAAGTATTAGTAAAACAAAATAGGCTTACATAGTCTAAATAAATGGACAATTTTTTTTTTAACTAGTACAAGTTTGGACATAGAATACTAAGTAGTTTGTGATGCTAAAGTTTATTAAAAAACAAAGTACATACTGGGTCTTTTTGAAAAGGCGGTAATAAATTAATGGGGGGATTCAGCTCACCATACCTAACAACTTTCCCAAAGCAACATGAGTCGAAATCTCAAAAAAAAATTAGCTGTTGGTTCGATCAGCTGACGGGGTCAATGTACGGGTCAGCTGATTTTTCTTTTGAGATTTCGACGCATGTTGCTTTGGGAAAGTTGTCAGGTATGGTGAGCTGAATCCCCCCATTGATTTATTAACGCCTTGTCAGAAACGCCCTGTAGAAGAAGTATAATTATAGACAGAGCAACAAAGAAAATAGACTGAAGGAAATCGTATATACTTAGGTAAAAATAAGATAAAATAAAGTCTTAATGAAATTTGAAAGGACGATTTTTTGTAAAATAAAAAATAAAATTGTCAATTCCGTAACTAATAAAACAAAAGTCAAAGAATAAAACGTTTTAAAGATAGCACATTAATAATATTACAAAAAAATAAAGTCTTGTTTGGATTAAATCTACCTACCGGACGTCGCATGACGTCACGCGACACGTCACGTCACGTCACGTCACACGGTCACGTGACGTGACACACTTTACAACTTGGAAGACACTTGGTCCTTATCTCCATAACAGTAACACTATAAACCAAATACCGTCGCCCGGCGATCACAAGCGCAGAACTTGGCATCTCTATAAATATTAAAAATATCTATATTGCTAAATACTGTTAAAACATTAAGAATAACTAGGTTTGAAAAAACGTAACAATCAATATAACAGAACTTGCCTCTGGCTTCCATTATCTCAGTTTTACCAGACAGCGTCAAATTGGAATCAAGACTTTGGCGGTTATTTTAAAATGTGACCGAAAACGTTTTAACTGTCATTATTTTTAGCTCATGATATGTGTTGGATTTGCGAGTAAGTACATCAAAGAATATCATCCATTTAACGAATCGTCTCTGAACTTAGCCTTAAAAGACGGACCGACCAAGTAAAGAAACGGTCTATTAAACGGAAGTACTTACATAAAATAAGTACAGCGACAATGTCTAAGACACAGTCTTGACGGCTCCTTTGATCGTGCGTGACAATCAAGGTATATACTCAATCACATGCTCATTAGAGCTAGAACTACCCATGCTCTGTTCATAACCTTCACACAAAAATTTAGAATTTAAAAAGTGGCAACACTATCCATATAGTGTTGCCATTTCTAGATTTTTGTGTTGGATCTATACGTATGAAGGTTATGATCGGAGCATGAGTAGCTGACAAATTTCCATAAATTTGTCGGATTTTCAAAAATGACCATAGGCAAGTCCAATTTTTTTATTTCTAGATTTATTTTTGTCTCGCACAACTGCAATATTATGACAAAAAACTGTTATAAACAACCAAGAGAGAAGCCAAGTCCTACTAAGCGCTAGTATCTAACTCTCGAGGTCCGCCCCGGCAGAGCGGAGGGCGCGGGCTAGCACTCCGGCCGGGCGGAGGGCGCGGGCTAGCACTCGGGGTCCTCCCGCACGAGGGCCGCGGTGTCCTTGCCGGTGTCGGCCGCGGGGTCCAGCGCGCGCGGCTTGCCCCCCGCGCCGCGCCCCGCGCCGCCCCCCGCGCCCCCCCGCGTCTCCGTCGACGAGGGGGACAGGACGGCTGATTGCACTTTGTCTTTCACTTCGTCTGGCACTTCGTAGATGCCGGCTGGGGAGATAAGGGATTTGTTAGAACAATTTCTGTAAGACATGTAAATAAAATGGTGGAAAGCTAACACATGACGCTCCCGCCCCGCCCCACACCCCCTAGTCCCGTCAGACCCGGTCATGATGACGAGTATGGTGATGATCATCAGATAAAACTTGATTAACAGCCTGTTTTATTTTTTCTAGTTTACCTGTAGGGTCCGGCGCCCCCTGAGCCGCGGCCCTCGTGACCGCGTCGTACATGGGGTTAGAGAAGTCCCGCGCCTTGCCGGGCGCCTCGCGCAGCCCCGCCGCCTTGCCGGGCGCCTCGTGCAGGCCGAGCGCTCCGGGCGCCTCGCCAGCTAGCCCGCCGAACTCCACGTTGGAGCCCTGTCTGAAGGACACGCTCTGTGACGACGCTAAGCTGCCCAAACCGCCGCCTTTTCCGCTGTGGATTTGAAAAATAAGGTTTGAAATGAGAATCTGAGCAATGAATCCGGGTAATATTAACATAATAATATCCGGCTCGAAGGACCAGAAACTATATCATCGCGGTTGATTGCCAAAAAAAGTGACTGCTGTTGAAAGAATGTTTTGTTTTTTTTTACTGTTACTCTTTTAATAATAACACCTTGTTCAGCCTACATTAACAACTATTTATCGTCGTTTTGTTCATTATAAAGGATCCGTGCAAAGAGATCACAAGATTGAAATTTTAAAAAATTGTTAAACGGGTGCCGCCAACAAGATTTTCAATTGTCTCTAATACCCTCAATGTGCGAGATCTTAAAACATGCTTTAGCTTAATGAGAGTAGATAGTACTAAAAGTTACTTACAACGGCCGTTTCCTGAGTATCCAAAACGCGCCCGCAGCGGCCGCAGCCAGCAAGGCAACGAGCAGCACAGGCAGCAGCACAGCGGTCAGCGGCGCGCTCCTCCCCCCCACGCCCCCTCCCGCGCAGTGCGGGGGGAGGAAGGGCGGTCTGCACGCGCACTGCACGTCGCCTGACGCGTCCTCTATGCACGAGCCGCCGTTCTGGCACGGGCAGACGCGCGGCGACGGCCTCGGACGTTCTACCGCTGGGGATTGTATGAGATGGTGAATCGGTGGCAAGTAGTTTATTTAACCCTTTCGCTCGACAAAATTATGTCACAAGTAGATGTTTTTTTTGTTTTTGTTGTCTCGGCTAAATGTGGGTCCGGCTCTTGAGCTGGTACCTCTGCCTAACCCTCCGGGGAATAAAAGGCGTGAGATTATGGATTAGATGTTTTACTTTAGCTTCTGTTTAATTTAAAATTCTACGTTTTGGAAGGTAGCATTATAGAAAATAACAAAATATGACGTTCATTTATCCTGCCTGCCGGATGATATCTATACCTGGGACTCTAGTCTCTTAAACTTACGATTAAACTTCTATTCTATTATTATTCTACTATCTACTACGATGGGGTCAAAAATTGCGAGTCTGGTAACTTTGATCGATCATTATAGTATAGCAATAGAATATGAATAGCAAGCTATAGAATAATCTGGGTTTTTTTACCTAAATAGTTAATCCTGTTTTATTAGACGAAATTGGACCGGGCGTAGTGCAACTGTCACTTAATATCAATCAGTATTGACATTTATAATGTCAGTCGAACGTAATCATAACATTATCTTATTATGGAGCAGACTACCCTTTTTGGTCAATTCCAATCTATTGCGATACTACTGCTATAGATAGCAAAATTCATTACGAGACTACCAAATGTGTATTTTCTTGCGATTAACGTACTGTTCCTACTCTACTTTTATTCGATAGTTACGTTTTGCGCGATGAGACTGAGGGCCCTGGTTAGAGATAAGTAAGTAGGTACAGTCAAAATAGACAAAAAAGTGGAGCTTGATTTTGTTACATCCAATGGAAGTACGTCAGCAATGAAAAGTACTCACGCGCATCGCAGACAGGCTCTCGCGGCTGCTTGCCGGCGGGGGTAGAGGGCGCGGCGTCGGGGCACGCGCAGCGCCGCCCGCCCGGCACGACGAGGCACAGGTGCGAGCACGCCGCGCGCGCGCACACTGCTCGCGCGCTGCTGTTGTAGCGCAGGGGGTGGTATACTGGAATATAGACGACGCGTTAGAAGCTGTCATCTTCATCAGATCATGTACAGTGGCGGTCGAGGTCGCCGTAACACTTCCGGTATTTCTGTATTCCAAAATAGCTCTTGTTATTTGGCAATACAGTGTAGAGCGCACGAGACCATAGACAAATCTGTTACACCCTCCTAGACCGCCACTGTACGATAAGGTGTACTAAGAAGTAATGAATTTTTTAGATAGATAGATAGATAATAAATTTATTTCAGAAGTAATACACATCACATTTTTCTTGTAGTTACAGCTCTATATAGATTACTAGCCTATGTCACCCGGGGATAGTGTAGCTTTCCAAAAGTGAAATAATTTTTGTAAACTGTTCAGTAGTCTCAGTGCCTATTCAATGCAAACAAACAATCACTTATTTCCTATTTATAATATTGGTATAGATAAAGTGATTTATTTTTTAGTTGCAGCTCTATATAGATGTCAAAAGTCTAGTCATCGATTTGACCTTACAAATAGTACATTATAACCATGGGTTTAAAGTGATGTATAATGCTATGGGTGCGCATGTTAAAACCAAAGCACAGCTAAGGTTTCAATGGTTTAGCCCGAGCGTACAGTTTCGTGAATAAAAATGACAAAAAAACTTTTTATTAAAAAAAAATTAACCGCCGAAAAAACTGAAAAGCATTAAATAATAGGGAAACATTTTCTATTAGGCCTTAATTTACTCACTTCTTAAAGTAATTTAGGATTATCAAGAAATTTTAAGTCGTGAGGCTTTTGTGAGGGAGGCCTATGTCCAGCAGTGGACGTCTATCGGCTGAGATTATGATTATTAACATTCATATAAAAAATACTCATAATTATACCTAGCCATTTTCATGTAAATCAGAAAACGGCAATACAATCTGTGAGTGAACAATAAAGTCACCCCTATTTTTCCACCCTTAGGGTTGGAATTTTATTTCCAAATTTTTATGGGACCAACTTCCAAGGCATACCCTGTCGATTAAAAAAAGTATTATCAAAATCGGTCCACACAGTAAAAAGTTATGCGGGATCATAAATAAAAAAAAAAATTATACGCGACGAATTGAGAACCTCCTACTTTTTGTTTTTTCGTCGGTTAAAAACGAGTGAATGCTCCTTCCATCCCCACTGTATCAAATTTCCCCTAGTGAAACTTGAGTGAGAGCATCGAGACTAAAATATAATCTGAAAGAATGCTGTTATTCTAGCTCTATATTTAATAGGTACAGAAAAAAAATTACTTTCTTACTCGGAAAAGCGTATTTCTATTGCTCATAAGATTATGACTCACCTTTCACAGCCGTAGGGTTGACTAGATCCCTGGAGATGACGAAGGGCACGCCCCTGCCGAACTTGTCCTGCCGCACGAGCTCGCCCGTGTCGCGGGTCAACCAGTAAAGACTGGACTCAAACACGTCCAGCGCCACCGGGTGCCTCAGGAAGTCTCCTTGCAAGATGGTTCTACGTCCCGTACCATCCTGCCTCATCGTTTCAATAGTATTCAGCTTCGCATCCGCCCAATACAGCGACCGGTCCATCCCATGGTCTACAGCCAGCCCGCAAGGATGCCTGATCGCTTCTGTTACCAACGGTCTTCGTTTTGAGCCGTCCATCCAGGATATTTCAATCTTGGGCGCTGATCCGGCGTCGGCCCAGAACATGCGGCCCACTTGAGGGTCGAGGGCTAAGGCTGTAGGGCTTTCGATGCCAGCGGAGACTAACGCGCGGCGGTATCGACCGTCTGTGCGCGCTACCATGACTCTTCCCCGAGGCTTGGCTCCAGCCCGTTCAGCCTCCGTCCAGTACAGGTTATCTCCTACAAAGTCCACTGCAATTGCAGTTGGTTTTCCATTTCCTTTCATGTTCAGATCCTGGGCTAATCCAGCGCGAACCGCTCCATCCCTAGCTCCGACCATGAAAGACCTCTTGATCGTCTTCTCGTAGCTGTCAGCCCAGAAGATGGTTTCAGTCAGCGGGTCGTAGTCTACTGCCTCAATTCGTTGCTCGGAGTTGACGACTTCGATTTCTTCGTTCTTGTTCTGGACTAGAGCTCTTATTTCGGGGCCGTTAGAGAACATGAGCACCACGTCGCCTTTAATCGCTCTGCATACTCCAGAAAGATTGTCTGCCAACCTACAATGAAAATGAGCACTTATATAATTTGTTTATCAGTCTTGCGCTTTTTAAAAAATTATAGGTATTTACAATTTAGGGATATAGCTCAAAAAGCAGCTGAATTGAAATGGGATTTGGCCGGCCACGTCGCCCATATGGACTCCAATCGTTGGGAAAGGAGGGCCATTGAGTGGGTCTGCCACATGCCAAGACAAGACGTATACTCGCCCCAGGAAGCGATAGAGCGACGAACTGTGAGCGCTCGACAGGGCCTGGTGAGAATCCGCTCATAACAGCACTGGTGGAAAAGGGATAAAGAGGCCTTTGCCCAGCAGTGGGACAGCTTTGGTTAATAATAATAATACAAAATGTCAGTGATTAAGAGAGGAAAGCAAACCTGAATCCATCGCGGCACGAGCAGGAGTAAGATCCGTTCAAGTTGGCGCAGAGCTGCGAACAATGATGCGTGCCGGCCGCACACTCGTCCACGTCGACGCACTTCTTCTTGTCCGCCGCCGAGATGATCCAGCCTTGGAAGCAGGTGCAGATGTACCCGCCACCTGCACCTGGCGCCCCCGCTCCCGCTGGGAGAGTGAGGTTGGTGCAGAAGTGTTCGCAGCCACCTGGAATTACGGTTTGGGGGTTAGAAGAGGTTTATTGTTTGTAAAGAAAAGGCACGAGGTAGTGTTAGAGTGACTTGTACCTTTGTCGGCGTCGGAGCAGACGTGCGTGTGATGGCAGCCGAGCTCGTCGGAGGCGTCGCCGCAGTCGTCGGCGAGGTCGCAGAGCGCGGCGCGCGGCACGCAGCGGCGGTTGGCGCACTGGAACTGCGTGTAGGGGTCGCACGGCCGCGCGCGGCTCGAGCACAGCGTCATGTTGTTCTCGTCCGAGCCGTCGCCGCAGTTGTCCGCCCCATCGCACACCTGGTAGCGCGGCACGCAGCGACGGTTGTTGCACTGGAAGCGGCGTAAAGTATCGCAGGTAAAGTCGGAGCAGAGCGCGCGCGCCTCGTCGCTGCCGTCTCCGCAGTCGTCTGCGCCGTCGCACAGGTCGGCCGGCGACACGCACAGGTTGTTGCCGCACTGGAACCGCGCCTCGGGGCAGTAGCGGCCTCCCGGGAACCGCGGCGGACAGCCCGCCTCGTCCGACAGGTCGCGGCAGTCGCGGTCGCCGTCGCAGCGGAAGTGAGCTGCCACGCAGTGCCCGGATGCGCACTGGAAGGTGCCGTTCTTGCATCGGAAGCCGCCGCAGTCGAGCTCGTCCGAGTTGTCTCCGCAGTCGTCCTCGTGGTCGCAGCGCCAGCGTGACGAGATGCACTTGCCGTTTGCGCACTTGAACTCTGACTCAGAGCAGGATCGGTACTTGTGTCGACAGGTCGCCTCGGCCTCGTCGCTGCCGTCTCCGCAGTCGTCGGTGAAGTCGCAGAGCCAGGCGCGCGGCACGCAGCGCTTGTTTTCGCACGTGAACTCAGCCTCGGCGTCGCAGGCGGGGCAGTTGGCGGGCAGCTCGTCGCTGGCGTCGCGGCAGTCGTCCTTGCCGTCGCAGAACAGCCACTTGGGTATGCAGCGGTAGTTGCTGCGGCCGGGGCAGCGCCGCCAGCCCGTCGTGCAGTTCCGCTGGCGGCACATGTAGGCGGGCTCGTCGCTGTCGTCGCCGCAATCGTTGTCGAAGTCGCACATCCATAGCTTGGGAATGCAGCGGCCGTTCTTGCAGGCGAACTCGGTATCTGGGTCACAGGCTCTGTTATGGCACAGTGCGGGGTCCTCATCGGAGCCATCCTTGCAATCAGCGTCTCCGTCACACTTCCAGCTGTCCAGGATACAGCGGCCCGAAGCTCGGCATTTGAACTCCAATTGTGGGCACTCGTGTTTGCACTGTGCCTCGTCAGACCCATCGCCGCAGTCGTCAGCACCATCACATATGGTTGCCGCGGGCGTGCAGTTGTTATTCTCGCACTGGAAGGATCCAGCGCGGCAGTGTCGCGGCGGGCAGGTGGCGGGCTCGTCGCTGCCGTCGGCGCAGTCGCGTTCTCCGTCGCAACGCCAGAACCATGGGATACACTTCTCGTCGCGTCCGCCGCAGCGATGCTGGCCAGTGGTGCAGTTGGCGACGCAGGTCGTGCCGTCCCGAGCTAGGTAGAACTGGTTGGGACAAGCACAGCGAGCTGTCGTTGTTGGTACTTCACCATCTACTGTGTCAAAGCTGGGGACTGGAGGCGCTAATAGACACAGATGCGAGCAGCCACCATTGTTCTCTCCGCAAGGGTTCTTATAAGGCAGCTGTCTGAGCTTGTGTACTATGTGGATGTCGTATGGTCTGTGTGTCGTGTTTCGCAGCAGTGTCAGGTTTTCTCCAGTCAGCTTGTTAGCTTTGCTAATAGCTTTCAAGTTCCAGTCCGTCCAGTAGACCTCATCGTCGAATAAGGTCAGAGCGAACACGTGCGGCACCTTGGTCCCAGACAGGACGATGTGTCGGTTTCTGCCTTCCAAGTCAGCGGATGCAATGTAATCCAAATGGGCATCTGCCCAATAGATGCGATCGGCAAAGAAGTCGATGGTGAGAGCGTTAGGCCAGGCTATGTCTTGTTCCCAGTTGAGGATGGTAGTGAAATTGGAGCCGTCCATGCCTAGTTTGCCAATATAAGCCTGAAGGTGCCAGGAGGTGAAGTAGAGATATCCGGTGCCTGGGTGCACAACAATGGCGCGCGGATCGGCGATGCCGGTGCGCAGTGTGCGGCGTCGCGTACCGTCCAGCTCGGAAACGTCCAAGTTTTTGGAGTGCCGGTCCAGCCAGTACAGCTTGCGGCCCACCCAGTCCACGGAGATGCCTTCCAACCCGTGCGAGTCGTGGCGAATGACCGGCTCCTTAGTCGGCGCCGGGTCGGTATAATCCGAGCGGTAGATGGTCTTAGCGGACACGTCGGCGAAGTACATCTTGTGCTCGCGATCGTCGAAGTCTATTGCTACCACATTCATGAGATCCTGGTGCACGAGGCCATACTGCGAGCCGTCAGCTGACATGTTGCGAACGTAGTACTTGTTACTAAAGACAACCCAGGCGGGATCGGCGTCGCGGCGCTTGCAGGCTCGTTCGTCCGCGGATCGCTCGTAGTACCGCTCGTCGCACTTGCAGTAGTATGACCCGGGAGCGTTAGCACAACGCTGGGAACAGGCAGGCCGCGCCGCGCACTCGTCCTCATCTGCGCAGGCCTTGCCGTCCGCCAGCAGTCTGTACCCGGCCTTGCAGTCGCAGTAGTACCCGGTCGGCGTGTCCACGCACTTGTGCCCGCAGCGGCTGACTTCTAGCTTAGCGCACTCGTCCACGTTACAGTGCGCCGGCTCGTCCGACTCGTCCGCGCAGTCGGCCACCTTGTTGCACACGAGAGATTCGGCGATACATTGATCGTTAGCGCAGCGGAACTGTCCCGTGGGACACGTCTTGTTGCGCGGCGCACAGCCGACTTCATCCGAGCGGTCTCCGCAGTCGTCCTCTCCATCGCAGCGGAAGTGGTTCCGAATACACTTGAAGTTCTGGCACTGGAATTCCTGATCGGTGCATTGTTTGTACTGCTCGTTGCAGTGCTTGCCCTCGTCGGATCCGTCGCCACAGTCGTTGTCGTGGTCGCAGACCCAGCCGCGGTTGACGCAGCGGCCGTTGGCGCAGGTAAACTGGTCGTCTGGGCAGGGCGTCGGCGCGGCGCAGTGGTGCAGCGTGGAGTTCTCGTCGGCGCCGTCCACGCAGTCCGGGTCGCCGTCGCAGAGCCACTTGCGCGGGATGCACTGCGCGCGCCCCCACGCTTTGTTGGCCGTGCAGGTGAACTCGGCGTCCGGGTCGCAGCGCCGCTCGTCGCACTGGTGCCGCTCGTCCTCGTCGCTATCGTCCAGGCAGTCGTTGTCTCCGTCGCAGATGTAGATACGCGGCACGCAGTTCCCGTTGTCGCAGGTGAACAGGTCTCCGAAGCAGGTGCGGCCCTCGGAGCGACAGTACTCCGGCGGCTCGTCGGCGCCGTCTCCGCAGTCGTCGTCTCCGTCGCAGTACCAGGTGGCCGGCACGCAGCGGTGGTTGGGGCAGCGGAAGCTGTTCTGCGGGCAGGTGCGGCGAGCGCAGTGTAGGGGATCCTCATCGCTGTCATCGCCGCAGTCGTTGTCTCCGTCGCAGAGCCAGTAGGGCTCGACGCAGATGTTGGTCTTCTCGCACTTGAGATGTCCGGCGGGGCAGGTGGTGTTGCGCGGACAGCGCTCGTGCGTCTCGTCCGAGGTGCCATTGTCCTTGCAGTCGTTGATACCGTTGCAGAGCTGCGCCTGCGGGATGCAGCGCGCGTTGTTGCAGGTGAACTCTCCGTCGGCGCAGGGCGGGTACACGCAGCCCTCCTCGTCGGAGCCGTCCTTGCAGTCGTTCTCGTGGTCGCACTTCCAGGAGCGGAAGATGCAGCGGCCGTTGTTGCAGCGGAACTCGCCGGGCGCGCACGAGTGGTAGGCGCAGTAGTCGCGCGCCTCGTCGCTGCCGTCGCCGCAGTCGTCGTCGCCGTCGCAGGCCCACATGCGGCTGATGCACTTGCCGTTGTTGCAGGCGAACTTGCCGGCGTCGCAGGTGACGTTGCGCGGCACGCACTGCCGGCCCTCGTTGGCCAGCTTGGTGGAGTCGTCGCAGCGGCACTCAGCGGTGTTGTTGGGCGCGGGGTGGCAGGACTGCGCGCAGCCGCCGTTGTTGACGCGGCACGGGTTGCTCTGGCAGCGCTGCCGCTCGCGGCTGAACACGTGGATGTCTCGCGGCGAGTCCTCCAGCCGCTTCACCATCTCGACGAGGCCGGCGCCCGTGTGCTTCTCGGCGCGGTACACGCCACGCAGCTGCAGGTCGGTCCAGTAGATGTGCTCTCTGAACACCGTGATGGCGAAGGGGTATATCGTGGCGGCGATCAGCACCTCTCGCTCGCTGCCGTCCGGACGAGATCTCTCTATCTTCTCTCTAACGGCGTCGGTCCAGTACAGCATGTTCTCATCAAAGTCGAGGGCTAAACCTGAAGGTTGACTGAGATCTTTGTCGATTACAGCTCTTCGCAGCGATCCTGCCATTGTAGCTCTATAGATCTTTCCAGAAGTTCCAAAGCGTCCCCAATCAGTGTAGTAGAGTGTGCCATTGCAGGGGTCGACCACGATGGCACGCGGACGCTCAACTCTTGCAATCATTACCAGTTCTGTTCCATCGGGGTTCATAGCATAAATGGAGTTGTTTGAGCTGTCGGTCCAATAGATTTTGTTTTGGGTCCAGTCGTAGGAGATTCCTTCAGGATTGATGCCCTTTGAAATTACATCATTGATGTTGCTTGCGGAGGGGGCACTGGCAGGCGTCCAGGCGATGCGCGCCCAGGGTCTGATCTGAGTGAAGAAGAGCTTGTCATTCTTGTAGTCAAACTCTACGCCGACCACATTCGTCAAGTTGGCCACTGGCTGGAAGGGCACGCCGGTTGATTTCGGGTCCAGGTTCACAGCTCGTATTTCAGTTCTGGTCGTAAAGACAAGGTATTCTGACACAGTGTCGCATTTCTTAGGGTCTGATGCGGAGACACGTCCCGTGGCGCACTCACAACGATGCGTGTAGCCCTTGTTAGCATCTGGAGGGAAGCTGAAGCAAAGCTGGTCGCAGCCTCCGTTGCCAAGCTTCCTGCAAGGGTTGGTCTCGTCGGCAGGTTGGGTATTCGCGTCGTAGATAGCCACGTCACGTAACTTGGGCAGGTTGGTTCGTATCTTCTCTGGAAGGTTGGTGTCTCCTGGTAATTTGGAGGCTCTGTACACTGTCTGCAGATTTCTGTCTACCCAGAACACGTAGCCAAGGTGCACGGCTATACCCATGGGGTTAGGCAGGTTTGATCTGATGAGTTGTCTGTTACCACCGTTGTATGAGATCTTTTGAATTTGGTCCAGTTTAGAATCTACCCAGTAAACGTCGTGAGTCAACATATCGATGGTTAGGTCTCTGGGGTTGGAGACTCCAGAACTGACGAGGGTTTGCCAGCCACTGCCGTCGAGGTAGGCCTTTCCAATTCTTGGATATTGTCCATAGTCGATCCAATATAACAATCTCTTTAGAGGGTTAACTGCCAGTTCCCTTGGGGCGTCCATCGTGGTTCTAGTCAGTACTTTTCTGTGCGAACCGTCTAACCAGCATGATTCTACATAATTCTCGTGCGGGAACACGTTGGTAAAGTACAGATTTCCAGCCACCCAATCAACAGCTAAGCCTCTCACACCGTTGCTTCCAATACCATCACCGACGACCTTCTGCAGATCGGTGCCATTCGGCCTGATTCTGAAGATGCCATTCCAGGCGCCGCGATTGAACTCAACCCAGTATATAAGCCCGGCTGCGTAATGAACATCTACATGCAGCACGTGGTGTCCTGACCCGGCGATTGGCCGCATGGCCTCGCCCGGCCCGTCTAGCGAGTAGCCACGGACAAGATCAAGTTGTGAGACGAGTACGAACGAGCGAGGTGGTTCGCAAGTGTTGCCCACAAGGCGAGATCCGCCGCCGCACAGGCAGGAACGGCCACCGCCCACTGATGGCACACATAGCGCTGAACAGCCACCGTTATTCATCCCACAAGGGTGGCGACTGGACGAGCGTTTCTGGAAAGCTGCCAACGCGCGCAATTCTGGCTCATTATCCAATATAGCTCGCGGATTATCTCCGTTTGGTAAATCGGCTCGTAAAATCTTCTCGTGCCTCGGGTCGAGCACGAACAGCCTTGAGTCTAAGACGGCTATGGATTTCGGGTAGGAGATATCGTTGGCTTCAGAGAGTAAAGTCCTCTTCTCAGTGCCGTCTTCTCGAACGACGACGACGCTGGGCGGGTACTGTGTGCTGAAGTAGACCAGCTTCTTGTCGACGTCTATGGAGATTGCTTCGGGTCGCTCTACGCCGTCCACGAGTATCCTGGGCTCGGTGCCGTCCATGTTGACGCGGCCAACCTTGGCTGGGACGCCGAAGCCGCCCTCGTCGGTCCAGAATACTTTGCTGTGGACAAAAGAAGCTATAATTAGTTTCTTGAGAAGGTACATAACTTATTTATAGTCTAGAGTACCATATCAGAAAAGATAGACATTTGTTGATTTTTTCTGATAAGGTACCTACCATCTTGTGGAAATTGTACCGATCTACCACAAAAAGAGTTAAACATGGTCTAATCAGTAGACTAGGTTTAAATCACGATTTGTCATACAAATTCGTGATGAAGACAAGTCAAACTTTTTTAGTAGAGGTTTTGTAGAGGGAGTAGAATCATTTGACAGTGGAGGGCTCGTTTGGGGGCCTCTCCAGGCGACTATTGTCGTAAGGCAAGGCAAACATTTGTTTACCTGAGCCAATTGGTGGGCACCTTGAACTACCTCGCCTCTCACAGTATAGGATACTTTACCAAATAAGGTATCAATAGCGATTAGATGTATAGTCTAATTGACTTTCAATAAGTGATATCTTGTATCCTATATTGAATAAAGAATTTGACTTTGACTTTGACTTTGGAAGTTAGATAGATCTCTTTATTGTACAAAAAAAACACAAAAACAGGAAAAAATATTACATCAGTAAGTATTTTAAATAAAAAAAAAACAACTTACCCTTCATAAGGATCCAAAGCGATGCCTTTAGGCTTCGCAACCGACGTCTTATTCCCGTCATTGGCCAATATAATGGCTCTGTACTTATTCTTCCCATCAACCTTGATGACCTCGATGTTGCTGGCGATACGGTTGGCGATGAAGAGGTTCCTGCCGAGCCAGTCGAAGGCGAGGGCGGAGGGAGCGCCAACTACTCCGGTATCGGCGCCTAAGAATTCTGATCTCACGCCACCGCCGTAGGGCGCAGAGAACAAAGTGCAGTTGTCTTCATCATCAGCGCCAACTAATTGGAGCCAGAACAACATGTGCCCTTCCTGGTCGTATTCGAGCTGAACTCCGCCTGGAAGACAATTTCCTTCTATTAATAAATAATAATAAATAAATATAAATCTTTATTCAATATAGGATACAAGATATCACTTATTGAAAGTCAATTAGACTACATATAATCTAATCGCTATTGATACCTTATTTGGTAAAGTATCCTATACTGTGAGAGGCGAGGTAGTTCAGGGTGCCCACCAATTGGCTCAGGCAAACAAATGTTTGGATTGCCTTACGACAATAGTCGCCTGGAGAGGCCCCCAAACGAGCCCTCCTCTGTCAAATGATTCTAGTAACTATTAAAACAGATATATGAAGGCGGGTGGAGGCGGCATACAATACTACCACCCCATCTTTTCTCATGGATATTGTGGATATGACAATGTGGAGGAGGATTGTCAGAATAGCCACTAGTCTAGTATTTCAACGAAGGATGATGCTGCAGGTCCTTCGGCTGTGACTGTAATCATCTTCAACGACGAAGGCCATGGAGTGGTGACTGGTGGTATTCTATGCCACTACCACACAGCCAATTAGGACAACTTTACTAGCTACAGTTTATGTCGAAGGCGAATATCGCATCAAAGCAAAGATCAGGAAAAGCAGCTGTTTGTATAAGAAGTATACCTTGAATGCCAACAACAGGTGCGAGTAGACCGGACCGCCCGCTGCCGTCTGGGGCGAGGTCGATGATCTGGGTTCCTTTCAATACCATCAGATACGGTGATTCCTCTGAAACAACGAAGCAGGTCAGAAATTTACTGTCAAATACCATAATTTCCAGGCTCAATTCTTAACGCGATACTAGCGCCTCCTTCCAAAAATTCATATCTTCTAAAATGATTAAAAAAAGGGAGATTTATGCACTAGATAATCTTCCCCATTTTATTTAAATGACTGTTTGGTCCGTAAAGTAATCACTTTTAGCAACGAATTGTAGGTAGCTATATTTTTTTACATTTCCGGAAGCTAAAGAAAGTGCTTTAAAAATTATTCTAAACAAGATTATAAGTATTATTTTCCGGTAACATATATAGTGCATAAATGAAGCATATTATTTTCGATTTCGGCCATGGTTCAGTTTAGAAGACATAATTTTTTTTGTCATAATTGTCGCTAGTATCGCGGTTGGCACATTCTAAAAAGACTGTTCAAAAATAAAAGTTACCTTCAGCACACTTTCCGTCAGGCAACAGCTTGTACCCTGGCTTGCACATACACGAATATCCAGTTGTCGAAGACGGACTTAGAAGGCACAAGTGCTGACAAGGGGACGCCCCTCCAGGAGGCGCGCAAGGGGACGCCAGCAGCGGCTGAAGGGAGGGGTGGTGCACGTGGATCGACAGCGGCTGCGAGATCAAATGAGAGACAACCGTCTGATTGTCTCCTCTAAACTTCCTCGCCGACAGAACCCGGTTCAGCTGCCGATCAGTCCAGTACAGCGTATCCTCAAACAAGGTAAGTGAATGAGGATGGAGTAAATAGTGGCTGCCAGACAAGACCTGTCTTCTTCCAGTTCCGTCGTAGTTGCACATATCAATGAAGTCCAATTTCGAATCAGCGAAGTAGACTCTTTGGGTCGCTGTGTCCAGAGTTAAGCCGTTGGGCCAGTAGATTTTCGTCGTAATTATCGCACCGCGAGAAGTACCGTCCATGCCTACTCGCTCTATCCTAGGGTTCTCTCCCCAATCAGTCCAGAAGAGCCACTTTGCATTCGGGGCCGGATCCAAGCACATTCCTCGAGGCTGTGTGATGTTGCCGCTCAGTAAAGTCGTTCTGATGCTCCCGTCCTCTTTGGCAACTTCTATCGTGTTCAACTTGCTGTCCAACCAGTAGATGTTGCCTCCGACCCAGTCGTAGGCTAGACCTTCGACCAGGTCTAAGCCAGTGGATACAATGACCTGGGGCTCGCTGCCGCGGTCTAATCTTGATATCTTCTTAAGCTTCATGTCAGACCAGAAGATAGTTCCCGTGTGCATATTGGAAGCTGTAGCAACCACATTCTCCACATTTATTGGCACTCTTTCAAGTCCTTGCTCGTTGAGGTCTGCGACTAAGATGGAGTGCCTATTGGAGATAATGAGGAAAGCGCTGGAGTGGTTGTTGGCTTTACAGGAGTGCTTGTCCGGAGCTAGTTGGTAGCCGTCTACGCAGGAGCAGAAGTATGATCCCTTGTTATTGGTGCAGTTCTGAGAGCAGAGGCCTGGAGGGTCGCACTCGTCGACGTCTTTGCAGGTGAAACCATCAGTGTCCAGCTCTTCTCCGTGGGGACACAGGCATAGAGGCCCGTTGGGAGTTTGCTTGCACTCGTTCGAGCAGAGTCCAGATTGGTGTTGGCACTCGGCGAAGTCACAGCTGGCACCTGGGAAGCCGAACATATTTAGATATACAAGTGATGCATCTTACGTCTAGAGTTTGTATTAAAGCAAAGTGTGGAGGCAATGGGCAGGGCACATAGCTCGAAGAACAGTATGGTCGCTAAAGCCGAAAAGTTTTTGAGTGGCGACCCGAACCGGACGACGCAGAGTAGGCAGACCCCCCACAAACTGGTAAAAGCAGCAAGCGTACACTGGATGAGGGTCGCTCAAGACTGGTTATTGTGGCGATTTATGGGGAAGCCTTTGTCCAGCAGTGGACGTCTATCGGCTAAAATGATGATGATGATGAAAGTTTGGTAGGTGACGTACCTTCGTCAGCGCCATTTGGACAGTCTGGCTTGGTGTCGCAAACTGAGGTCAGATTAACGCAGCGGTTCGTCACACCTGGACATTGCCATTGGCCAGCTGGACACCTGTGGAATAAGGGATCTTAGGTCATATTTTATGTGCTACTATGCTTTTTATCTGCTTAAATCTGAACTACTTATGAAGCTTTTCAGTATTTATTTTTTTATTTAGTCGTTGGCAGCTAATTTCGATCACGCAGGGAGACTCCGGGAATACTTATTCTTGCCTTTTTAGTGACTTATTGACCTTGAGCTATGTGATTAGACCCATAGTTAGCGACCAGTCTCGCTTAATCCCACTTCGACAGATTTTCCCTGAATCTCTCCACGTAACCCCGCAGTCTAGTCACAGATACGTCAGTAAATGACGAACCTGGAAGGGTACATCATGCAAACCTGGCGCCGCACTGTAGCCCAGGGAGCCGCCTCCTTCGACCTAAACTAGGATGAACTGGAGGAGCTGGAGGATTATAGTTTGAGCCCTAAGTCCCTGTTTAGGGATAAAAGGAATAGAAGAAGAAGATATCAAGAAGCAGGATACAAACCTGAATGGAGGCGGCACGCAAGCATGGGCGAGTCCCTCGTCGGAGCCGTCGCCGCAGTCGTCCCGGCCGTCGCACACGTAGGTCTATTATAGGTACCTTGTATCAAGCAGTAGGATACAAACCTGAATGGAGGCGGCACGCAAGCATGGGCGAGTCCCTCGTCGGAGCCGTCGCCGCAGTCGTCCCGGCCGTCGCACACGTAGGTCTATTATAGGTACCTTGTATCAAGCAGTAGGATACGAACCTGAATAGAGGAGGAATACAAACCTGAATGGAGGCGGCACGCAAGCATGGGCGAGTCCCTCGTCGGAGCCGTCGCCGCAGTCGTCCCGGCCGTCGCACACGTAGGTCTATTATAGGTACCTTGTATCAAGCAGTAGGATACGAACCTGAATAGAGGAGGAATACAAACCTGAATGGAGGCGGCACGCAAGCATGGGCGAGTCCCTCGTCGGAGCCGTCGCCGCAGTCGTCCCGGCCGTCGCACACGTAGGCGCGGAAGACGCAGCGGCCGTTGTCGCAGCGGTGGTGGCCCGCCGCGCACGCCGCCGCGCCGCACGCCGCCGGCTCGTCTGACAGGTCCTCGCAGTCGGGAGTGCCTGGGGGAAGACAGGGAAAGCTATAGTATGAGAGGCGTTTCTTAAACGAATCGTTTCTCTTCTATTTCTGTCTTGTGTATCTTCAATACATAGAATAAAACAAAGTCTCTTCTTGCGTCTGTCCCTATGTATGCTCAATAAATCTTTAAAACTATTCAAAGGATTTTGATGCGAATTTTTTTAAATGACAAGTCTAATACAAGAGGAAGGTTTTAAGTATAATACGTGCACAACATATATATAGGTAAGGCGTTACGAAGTTCGCCGGGTCGACTAATTTATACATAAAAAACAATTGCTGCTCGTTTGTCTCTCTAAAACTGAAGAACTTTAGATAACATTTTTTAGAGAAAAGTACACACACTATACTTAATAAATAGTGCTATCCAGCATCTTAACGTAATAAGTTGTAATGGTAGTAACATTAGCAATATCGACGGTCGCATAACCAGGAGCGCAAGGCGCAGATGAAGTCTTATGATTATGAAGAACTTAAATTCACGGAGGAGCAACAGCAAATAGAGAGAGAGCATGGTAGTAAAGTGAGTCAGCACTAACCATCACAGTACCTACCAGGAGCGCAGGACACAGATGCAGTCTTTTGATGGCCTTGGCTCCACGGAGGAGAAAGCAAGAATGGCTAGTAAGCTACTACTAGTAACGTGAGACAGCTGAGCACTCACCATCGCAGTACCAGGTGCGCGGAATGCAAATACCGGAGGCTCGACACTGGAACTGTTTGTCGGGCGAGCACTGGTGCGGCGCCAGGGCCGGACACCCCGCCTCGTCCGAGCCGTCGTTGCAGTCTGGGATGCCATCGCATTTGTATGCTTCCTGGGGGACGATACAAATATATTTAACAACACACCACATCTAGAATGTTTGTCCTCGACTGGAATTAGACCTGGACCTCGGAAGTCACAGTTAACATCTGCTGCTAACTGCAAACTGGCCCACAAAGCAAGCAAGCTGTTGGTATAGATCTTACATTATTTCATCATCCTCATACTTTCAGCTGACAGACATCCACTGCTGAACATAAATGATGCACTATTTATGCACTACTAGTCGACCCGGCGAACTTCGTACTGCCTAACCTATTACTTTGTTGCTAATGTATTATACTTATAAACCTTCCTCTTGAATCACTCTATCTATTAAAAAAATCTGCATAAGGATACATAGGGACAGACGCGGGAAGCGACTTTGTTTTATACTATGTATTGATGATTAAAGCTGACTGTACAAAAACCACGCTTTTCTTAGCAATTCTCTACCTGAGATGTGCTAGCTTAGCTAATCGAGGCAGTTGTATTTTTCTCGCAAAGCTTTCGATATTCTTTCTATAATTTAAAATTTAACTAGCATTACAGCTAAAGATAAATAGCACGTTACCTGAACGCACTGCTTGAGATCAGCGCACTTGAACTGCGAGGCGAGGCAGGAGACGGGCGGGCAGTCGGCCTCGTCCTGCTTGTCGAAGCAGTCGTCGTCTCCGTCGCACACCCACGACGCCGGGATGCAGTGCCCCGTGCGCGGACACGTGAACTGGAACGTTACAGGGTCACAGGTAATATAATAGGAACATCACTCTGAACTCTGAACGGGATCGAATCAGAAATGAGGACATACGCAGAGAAACCAGGGTCACCGACATAGCCAAGCGGATAAGCTCGTTGAAGTGGCAATGGGCAGGTCATATAGCCCGCAGAACAGATGGCCGCTGGGGCCGAAAAGTTCTCGAGTGGAGACCACGGATCGGCAAGCGCAGCGTAGGACGTCCACCGACCAGATGGACGGATGATCTGCGCAAGGCTGCGGGTCCACGCTGGATGCAGGCCACCTGCGATCAGTACAGATGGAGAGCCTTGAGGGAGGCCTATTTCCAGCAGTGGACGTCCTATGGCTGAAATGATGATGATGATGATGATCACTCTGAACAAAATCTCAAAAACCTAACTGCAAGTTGAGAATGCCGAGCGCAACGCGTCTGCTTCCGTCCTTGGCTACGTGCTAAAATTGATGAAAACTAACCACTCGCTTTTATACATTTTAATAAGAAAGTCTTTCATTGTGGCCTATGGTTCCAGGATATATTTCTCATTGGAACTTCCTATCCGGCTCGAAGGACCAAAAAAATCCATCATCATCATCATCATTTCAGCCGTAAGACGTCCACTGCTGGACATAGGCCTCCCTCAAGGCTCTCCATCTGCACCGATCGCAGGTGGTCTGCATCCAGCGTGGACCCGCAGCCTTGCGCAGATCATCCGTCCATCTGGTCGGTGGACGTCCTACGCTGCGCTTGCCGATCCGTGGTCTCCACTCGAGAACTTTTCGGCCCCAGCGGCCAAAAAATCCATACTTTTAATGAATCCCTGAAACCCTGTTTGCAACAAAACAATAAAATTAAAAATAAAAGTGCTCTTGTAGCTGTAGCCTCTCTCAATACCAATAGCTCTCACCAGCTGCTTGACCTTTTTAATACGACACAACAACTATCATTCCTTTTAGTTTACTAAGCCCTAAAAATGCCAAGAATGTAAAGTTTAAGTTAAGTCTATGCGTAGCAGGGTTTCAGGGATAATCGAAAGCATGGAAAATCTGTATTATAACAAATCCTCACCTGGAAATAGGCACAAGTCTTCTCAGCGCAGTGTGAGCCCTCATCACTTCCATCTCCGCAGTCATTCTCCGAATCGCACTTCCAGGTATTAGGCACGCAGCGGCCGTTGTCGCAGCGGAACTGTGACGAGCTACAGGTCACGTTGACGCAGCCGGCCTCGTCGCTGAAGTCGCCGCAGTCGTTCTCAGAATCGCACTTAAAGGTCAGAGGGATGCAGCGCCCTGACTTGCACATGAACTCCGATGCGCTGCAGGTCGATTCTGCCGAAATTTAAAGGAAATAATAATTGCCGGTTCCAAAAGAACTTTTGTACAATAAGAAAAAGAGTGGTGGTAGTGGTAGCATAGATTTCTACCACCTCATCTCTTCCCGTGGGTGATGTAAAAGGCGGATAAGGGTACCTCCGAAAGACGGACAATAGCGTCCTTCGTTGAAAAACCCAATTGCCAAACTGTCTGCCAAGCAAGGCGATTGGGGCATAACCCCTTCACAATGTTTGACCTTGTAGGCAATCTGTGAGTGAGACCTTTATGCAACATTCGACGTCTTGCAGTTGTGAATGTTGTGATGATGATCATACACACACATAAAAATTACCAAGCGATAAAATTTTAAAACTGATAAGATTCATGAACTTTGTACCAGAATATATTATTACTCACTTGTACAATTCTGTTCTTCATCACTATTGTCCAGGCAGTCGTCATCACCGTCGCACACCCAGCTTTTAGGGATGCATCTCTGGTTGTTACACGTGAAGTCCCAGGAGTTGGGGCACGACTGCAGCGGCGGCTCCGAAGACGGGTCAGCTATGCAGCTGGTTCCATCTCCTGACAACTTCTCTCCGTATGGGCACCCACATTTTACTGTCAGCAACTCTGTATTGTTCCTGGGGACGGCAAAGCAGAGCTTCTGGCAGTTCCCGTTGTTTCTTGAGCACGGCTGCATCGGGTCAACTCTCTGTATTTCTTCGCTGTAAACCTTCACTCCGTAAAGTCGGTTTGTTTGAGGCTCCCTGACCATGATGTCTTCTTGTTCTCCTGTTACTTTGTGAAGTCTGACGATGGCGTCTAGCCTCCAGTCCGTGATGTACATGAACTCTTTATGGATTACTATGGAAAATGGATGCCGGATCAGTCTGGAGTTGACTGTCTTGACGTCTGTGCCGTCTAACTTAGCGTGTTGAACGTGGTCGAGCAGCGCATCGCACCAGTAGACCCTGTCTGTATCGAAGTCTATTGAAAGACCGTTGGGCCAGCCCAGGGTCACGTTCTCGAAGACCAAAAGACCAGTTCCGTCTGTGTTCGCTCTACTGATGTTGGCTGGTCTGTCCCATTCTGAGAAGAAGATGTAGCCTTTGTTCGGATGCACGACGATCGCTCTCGGTCTTTTCAGGTCTTTTAGTAAAGTTCTTTTATAAGCTACGTTTCTAGTTGACAGAACATTGAGCGTTCCTTTTCTGGAGTCTATATAGTAAAGGTTCTTTGAAACCCAGTCGACGGCTAAGCCTTCGACTCCCTCGTTTTGCGAGGCGAGCACTATTTCCCTCGTAGTTCCGTTTCTGTGCACCCTGTAGATAACATCTTGTAAGACATCTGAGTAGTAGATGTGTTCGTCTTTGGCATCAAAGTCGAGTCCGACGAAGCGCGCGCGGCGCGACACGACCGGCAGGATGGCTTCGCTGAAACCTTCTATCACGGGGTTCAGGACCTTACCCTTAATGAACCTCTGCTGGGAGTACATGAGGAACTCGCTAACTAAATCACAGGTTTTGAGATCGGCCTCGAGGCGGTACCCGACGTTGCAGGCGCAGCGGTAGCCTAACCCTCCCGCCGCTAACGCCGTCACCACGCAAAGTTGCGCGCAACCGCCGTTATTATTCCCGCACGGGCTGTTCACGGAGGTCTGCTTGAGGGAGTGTATCACAGTAATAGCCTTGGGATCGCGGATGTCTTTCATCTTGTAGATGGCCTGGATGCTGGAGGAGCCTTCGTACTTGTTGACGGAGCTGACGCCTTGTTTTGTAGCGTCGGACCAGAAGACGCGATCCTCGAAGAGCGCGAGGCGAGCAGGACTTGGCACCTGCTGGCCGCGAAGAACTAGAAACCGGCGCCCGCCATCATAATCCACGGTCTCAATGTAGTCAAGCAGCGCATCACACCAGAACACGCGCCGCGCAATGATATCCACCGCTATACCTGACGCTTTGTACGTCGCTTCTAGTACTATAGCTTTCGAATGTGTTCCGTCCATGTTAGCTCTGATGATCTGACTGCTATCGGCAACGAACATGAGTCCCATGGTCGGGTCCAGGGCTATGTCAGCGGGGTTGGTGAGGTTGGAGGAGAGGACAACGGCGTGCCAGCGGCCGTCTAGTTCAAAAATGTCGATCTTTTGTCCGATGCTGTCGGCGACGTAGAGCTTGTCGCCCACCCAGTCCACTGCCAGTGCCACGGGAGCCCACGACCCCGCCACTGAGATCTCTGCTGCTGCGTAGTTGGATAGCCCAGCTGGTGCGCTCAGCTGCTGGATGTGGATCTGGAACATTAGATTTGTATTTTAATGAAAGATATGACAATGTAAGTGTTAACCGTTGCTGAATGAGTACTCAAAATTACTGGGTTAATGTATTGGCATTGTGATTGGAAAAACCATGCTTCATCGATCACATTCCAGTGACAAATCAGTTCAGGTGACATTTAATTACCGTGTTGAGTCCTCGAATAATCCTTGACTTTTATTATTTTCAGAGAGAGGGAAATTTAGGAGAACTTCGGTAATCACAGAAAAATCACAATATCCTAACTGTCCACTGAGTGACTGTTTCCGCGTCTGTATTATTATTGATCCATGGATTTGGCGTTAATCAGAACAGATGATCTCTACGATAATGGTAAGCAATCCAAAAGTACGGCGCGGCAACGCGAGCACTTACCTTCCTAGTCTTCAAATCGGACCAAAACAGCAGGTTCCTGCGGTAGTGGTAATCCAGTCCAGCGGCAGCAGTAGCGTTGGCGAGCAGTCGTGGGGCTCGGCCGTGCACGTCCATACGTAACACGGCACGGGAGTGAGCGAGTAAAAGTTGCGGCGCCGCGTCGCTGCCGGCCGCGCAGCGACCGCCGTCGGAGAGTGTGTAGCCCGGCGCGCAGGAGCATTTGTACGCTGAAATCGGGTATAAGTAGGATCAAGGAAGGTTACAAAAGGACACATCATAAGTTTTTTTAAGATTTCCAGTGCACAGTGCTGAGTTCTTGAATGTTTTGTTAGTCATTTGAAAGGTTGAGGACTAGAATAGAATCCATCGTTGGGTTTGCAGATGGAGTCTGATCGTCAGAATGTCGTGGGAAGGTGCAGTCAGTCGTGCAGTCTGATTCATGTGGCAATGACAGCTGGCTCTGTATTTTATTCTGTTATTCGAACTGGTCTTTGCTAATGTCGACTGTTGGTTTCGCATTGGCTTGCCTGTATATATCGTAAGTCATCACATGATCGAGAAGAGATTAGTAAAGGTTTTTTAGCCTGTCTATCCTGCCTGCGCGACCACCTACTTCCGCGGATCTTCAAACAGCACCTGATATAGACTAGCTAAGAAGTGACTTTCATCCAGGTTGGAGCAAAGCTGGTGGCAGTGCCCACAGTCGAAGAATGTGCGGTTGTCTGCGGCGACCACGGCTTCCGAGGATCTCTAAGTATAAAGACTTACATCCCGGAGTGTTGGTTCACAGCTGATGACAGTGTCCCCAATCGGCACACTCGTCGCGGTCCACATAGGTGCAGTGGTCTGCTCCAATCACGTGCATCCGAGGATCTCTAAGAATAAGTATAAAGACTCACATCCCGGAGTGTTGGTGCACAGCTGGTGGCAATGCCCCCAGTCAGCACACTCGTCACGGTCGACGCAGGTGCGGTTGTCTGCGGCGAGCGCGAGGCCGGCCGCGCACGCGCACGCGCCGCCCGACGGAGACGCCACGCATTTGTACTCGCAGCCCAGAGCCGGGCAGGAGGCCGTTGCTAGAGTTTGGAGGAATATAGTTTAGTTATAGATATAAGATAGATAACACATCACACTCAGAGCCCCTAACTAGGAAGAACCTGTATCTAGGGTGCCTTCAATATATACAGAAACGAACAAATGCACCCAGACCGGGAAACTAACATCGATATTCATCATAACAATGTTAGGTCCCGCCAGGAATCGAACCCGGTGATCCCGCGTCATATTTCGCATCGCTGCCAACTAAGCCGACGGAAACAGTCGAGATGCTTAAATCGCGCCAATAAAGTTTGTAAAACCTCGTGCAAGTTAGTGGGATAAAACAGCTGAAAAATGTTTTCGTTTTAAAGTTCCAAGCGCAGTAGCGCATCTTTAATTATTAATTTAGAGAACTTTTTTGTTACCCTTTCCTTTTCTTATTGTACGGGTAAATGTTAGTTCATGAATTTTCACTGTATCTCCTAGTGTATCGATCTGCTGAGATGATTGATTTTTGGCTAATCAGTCAACATGTTAAAACAAAAAGACATAAAAAATCATAAAACTTGAAAAAACTAAGCGATAAACTTGTACTAAAACACAAGATTCTACTAACAGCAAGCAGTTTCCTCATCAGCATTATCCTCGCAGTCCTTCTTCCCATCACAGAGCTGCGATCTGGCGATACACTTGTGGACACCCCCTTGTCCCCCTTTAGGGCAAAGGTACTTGTTGTCAGGGCAGGCGATGGCGGTGCAGTTGGCTTCGTCAGAGCCATCGGCGCAGTCTCGGTAGCCGTCGCAGTGGTAGGTGGCGGGAATGCAGAGGGCGTTGCTGCAGCGGAACTGCCCTATGTGACATGGCGGGAAACCTGTGAGAGAAAAGTGTTAAATATTCATGAATTCGTAGACATGCTGTCATTCATCATAGGGTTCTTCCTGGCTCCTGCTGCCACAATTGCTCAGTTGACTTTCAAAAAGCATTTAAAATCTATAAAACTGCATAGAGAGAGAGTTCTTCGTTGGAAAACATGAACTAGCCACAGCGATCGCCTAACGGGCTGTCAAGCGTAGCTATTGTGGCGAATCCCTTTCAAAAGGTTTGTGACGATCTGTAGGGAAGGTCTTTGTTCAACAGTGGACGTATTTCTGCTGTAATGATATAATTATTGCTAACATTGTCCACTTATAACAGAAGTTATATAAACTTGAGAAACTAGGGTGCGGTGCGCCTCGATGCATCGCCCGCGAATTTCCCTTGGAAATCTCATTTATCCCGTTTCCCTGGGTATTTTCAGGAGAAAAAAGCCCCCCTTAATCGTCTCATGGTTCTATGGAGATGATGATACAGTTGGCGTCACTTACTACAATGCGCCTCATCAGAGTTATCCCCGCAGTCGTCCTTGTGGTCGCATTTGGCAGTGGCGTCGACGCAGCGGTCGCCCGCCGCGCACCGGAACTGGTCGAGTCTGCACGCCACGCCCGCGCCCGGGCAGTCCTGCTCGTCTTTACCCGTCCTGCAGTCTAGGTACCTGAGGAATAGACCGGCTTTTAGCAATAAGAAATAGAGACCCTAACTAGATAGAATTCGTCTAGGTTTATACAGATATGAACATTACATCCCGACCGGGAGTCAAACCTAGATATTCACCACGAGCTTTCCCGGCTTACTTCGTTACGCCATAGAATATAAGATACTACAAAAGACTTGGCTCTATAGACTATGTTCTTTTGACTGCCCAGAATGGGCGGATAAAAAACAAACAACAACAACAATCCACCTGTCAAAATATGTAAACAACGGAAAAAATATTGCACCTTGGGTTACATTATTTGAGTTTAGGTAAGGATCCCTAATTTTTTTGAAAATCTAATATAGCCTATGACACTCGGGGTTAATGTAGCATCCTACCAGTGAAAGAATTTTTCAAATCGGTTCAGTTTTTCCGGAGCCTATTCGTTACAAACAAATCTTTCCTCTTTATAATATTGGTATAGATAAACAATGTTTGGCCCGGCCGGGAATCGAACCTAGTGCTCCCGCATCACAGTGTACATCACTGAAAACTGAGCAACCGAGCAGTCAAACTATACTATGAATGAGCGCTGATAAAGACCCTAACTAGGTAGGGCACAAGTCGAAAGGGTCTGGAAGGTGCCAGAGTCACATTGTCTATTGCGCTGACCACAAACCCACTCTCTCGTCTCTAGCTCCGTATTGTCAAAGAAACAACTGATCGACACAACTGACGGATCTAGTTACAGGACCCACAGCTTAACGTGCCTTCCGAAGCACGGTGCTTCCTATGGTGGCAACATTGAAAATCTGAAGTAACATTTGTATGGGGCGCCACTGAGTAACGACCCGCTACCAGTGCTCCATAATACGCATAAATATTTGATAGTGTTTTTTTATTAATTATCCTGCTTGAATGGTTGTGGGTTTCACGACAGACTTGACTTACCCATCGCATCGTTTTTCTTTGGGCACGCAGAGCCCCTGCGCCGCCACCTTGCCCGCGCCCGCGCCCTCCGCCCCGCACTGGAAGTCGTCCGTCTGACACTTCCGGTACGCTGCAAACAGAGACATAAAATTATGTTAAACTACACTCTAGCTGTCCCGGCAAACTTCGTATAGCGCCTTACAATTTTATATAGAAAAATTCAATTGTTGTTTTTAATAACTTCTCCTCCATTCTTTCCCTGAACTACTACACTACGAACATTTCAAAACCAAAATCAGCTAAATCGGCCAGGTCGTTCTCGAGCTTAAGGCGGTAAGTCACGGTATGGCGCGAAATTCAAATTTTTTCGCGTTTTTTATTTATTACGGCGAAATTATTCATTTTTAATAAAGTTTTAATGAATTCGCGTATGTAAAAAACCATTTCCCACATTGTGATACAACGTTTTTTTAAGACAGACCTACTGATTTTGTGTCTAAGGACATAACTTGATTTTAGGCCTTTATGTCCTAAGACACAAAATCAGTAGGTCTGTCTTCAAAAAACGTTGTATTACAATGTGGGAAATGGTTTTTTACATACGCGAATTCATTTAAACTTTATTAAAAATGAATACTTTCGCCATAATAAATAAAAAACGCGAAAAATTTTGAATTTCGCGCCATACCGAGAGTTACCCACGGAGTTTTAGCGAGACTAACGAACCACGATAAATTTTTATATATATAGGTACTTTTTATTTATTTTATTTTTTATTTTTATTCACAATAAATCCACAGCACATTACATTTTATTTTAATAGTAGAGTTATACAATACTGAGGCCAATTACGGATTTTTATTATTTACGATGATCTTTTGTATAAGCAAGCTATCTACATGCAACTCTAAAAACAGACTAAGAACATGCAATTTTACTGCAAAAAAAAAAAAAAAAGAATTTAAAACTATAACATGCAAGTGAAACCTAACAAAAATGAAATAAAAGCAAAATTATGGTTCTGAATGTGTGTATGTGTGTGTGTGTGTGTATATGTGACCACGAGAATAAAATAATATAAATAAAGTATATAAGTAAAAATGCTTACTTACAAAGAATAAATTGTGCCTGTTTATACATTGGAACAAAGATTTTTTGAGATAAGGTTTTTGAAAGATTGCCTAGAAACACAAAATGGATCAATGTCGTTAAACTTTTTATTGTAGAGTGCTGGTAATCGGTGAGCGACTGAGTTTTGGCTGTAGTTAGTACGAGTATGTGGAGTGTGAAAGAGCTGAGTTTGACGGGTTCTGTAGCCGGGCGCGCGCAGCTGCAGCACGGCGGCCACCAGCTCGGGGCAGGCCGCTTTTTATATACATACATAATCTCACGCCTTATATTTCCCGAAGGGTTAGGCAGAGGTACCAGCTCAAGAGCCGGACCCACGTTTAGCCGAGATTATGCTTATATTACCAACGTGACAAGGGGCCAGCTTGTCGCCGCGGTTATAACGACCACTACTGCGGCCGGGACCAACGGCTTTACGTGCCTTCCGAAGCACGGAATCATCTTACTTTTCGGACAATCAGGTGATTCAAGCCTGCAATGTCCTATCCAACCGAAAACAACCACAACGTGATTTTTGTGAGAAATCAATATGTGGTGTTTTCTGCGGGGATCGAACCCACAACCTTCCGTGCCCTAATCAAAGGCGCGACGCGCTACGCCACTGAGCTACGGAGGCGGCTACTTTTTATATATATATTTATTTCTACTAAATAGTAGAAGTAGATAGATAGTAGATATGTTATAACGTTTTGAAGAAAATAAAAAATACTTAAGTACCTATACTTATATTTCTTCTTTTTTTGTTTTTATATCGTCATTTTTAATATGATCGCTTATTGGGGAAAAATCACGAGCCCAAACGAGTCGGTTACATAATATAAAGAAACATTTCAAGTGAAGTGAAAAGGCTAGTTATAAGAGACTGCTTCAATGGCATCTTGAAATATTGTAGTTGTCTGGAAGAAATCGGAACTGGCTTCTAGGTTGCCTTTAAAACTGGTTAATGCCACCTAGTACCAACAATAAACTGTTTATTCATTCTGATGACTGCCTTCGTGTTTCAGTTGGATAAATGATGTGGACTGTGGAGCGGGAGCACCAGGTTCGATTCCCGCCAGGGTCGATCAATATTGTTATGATAAATATCGATGTTTGTTTCATGGTCTTGGTGTAATTTGTTCTATTAGTTTATTCATATTTATGTTTCCTGCTTTACTAAAAACATAGCAAATGAACTCGAAAGTTGTGCCTAGCCCGGAGCTAAATAAACAGAATTCCTAAAGTTCTAAGCCACGGAGCCGCTGATGAGGCGCGCCGGTAAACTGATTCTAGAACAATCACCTAAAATTTGCCTACAAACGTGAGGCTGAGCGTATGCTGGCTAGTGCTGGTCACAAAGCTAAATTGATTAATGACTATTATAATTAGGCATGATTTAACATTTCCGTTAGGAACTACACTTAGAAATCTTGTTAAAAGCCCATTATTTTTTATTATACACCTTTGTTACGACACAGTTTTCGTTTCGATTTCTCTCTACCGAAATTAAAGAAAATATCTGATTTTGCCGAGATTATGTCAAACTTTTACACTATAAAAAGAATATATAAAACCTTGGGTAGGCTGTCATCATACGGTCACCCTGGGTTTGTGAGGCTGTTTGACCAAACGCGTACAGTGCAATTAGCACGGACGACCCGCGCGTACGGGGGTAGGCAGGCTGTGATAACTAGGTACAAGTGCGAGTTTCAGCAGGTTAAGAAAGTTACCGTATATTATGCCTTATGCCTGATGTATCTCGTTAAAAATACTTTTGTTAGAATTTTGACAAAAGTATTTTATCTTATAAACTGTTAACTGTGTTTCGGGCACCCTAGATACAGGTTCTTAGGAGCTAGTTAGGGGCTCTGAATGTGATGTGTTATATTATATTATAACTTTTTGCTATAGGTAATAGTGTCATAAGGCTCTAACGCCATAACTGTAATGTTATGGAAGATTTTTTTTTGATCGGAGACAAAATAAAACTAGAAAGATGCGATTACTCAAAATATAATGTCGAATTTCACTATAGTTATTTTAAAAATATTAAAATAGTTACTTACAAATAACTATGAAAGAAACTACGTTTAAACAGAATATCAGTGTACGAATCGCCCGTACAGTGGCGTTCTAGGAGGCCGTAACAGATTTGTCTATGGTCTGGTGTGCCCTAAACTGTAATACCAAATAACCAGAGATATTTTGCAATACAGAAAAACCGGAAGTGTTACACCGTCCTAGTCCGCCATTGTAGGAATATATTAATGACTAGAGGCTGCCCCGCGGATTTTCCCGCGCAGAATTCTCATAAACACAAAAATCTCGTTTTTTTCCCGTTACCGTGGGAATTTCGGGAAATCCCTTCTTAGTGCTCACCTACACTCCCTAGGGAACCTTCATGCAAAATTTCAGCCCGCTACGCCCAGTAGTTTCGGCTCTGCGTTGTCTGTCAGTCAGTCAGTCAGTAACGGAAGAGTTTTATAATATTGATTGATAATGTGCCGCAGCTT
Organism: Euspilapteryx auroguttella; assembly: GCA_951802225.1. Taxonomy (NCBI): domain Eukaryota; kingdom Metazoa; phylum Arthropoda; class Insecta; order Lepidoptera; family Gracillariidae; genus Euspilapteryx; species Euspilapteryx auroguttella. The sequence continues at coordinate 12,330,131 of OX637648.1, read as the reverse complement.
ACAACTCTACATTCTGTTTACGGTGCTTTTATACGTTGCGTTATACGCAAACACTGCTTACTATTATGCTATCCTTAATCCTTAGGTGATGTAATGTAAAAATAAAATTTAGACAAAGACAGAAAAATAGTAAACAGATTTTTCAAATTTTCTTTTCGGCTTCAAAATTTCTTTGATTACTATATCAATTTAAATAAAACTCTTCCCTTACTGACTGACTGACTGACAACGCGGAGCCGAAACTACTGAGCGTAGCGGGCTGAAATTTTGCACGTGGGTTCCTTTTTGGGAGTATAGGGGAGCACTAAGAACGGATTTCCCGAAATAACCGTGGGAACGGGAAAAAACAGGATTTTCGTGTTTATGAGAAATCTGCGCGGGTGAAACCGCGGGGAAGCCTCTCTAGTCAATATATATGAAACTCTTCCGATACTGACAGACAAAGCAGAGCCGAAACTACTGGGCGTAGCGGACTGAAATTTTGCACGTGGGTTCCTTAGAGAGTGTAGGGGAGCACTAAGGAATTATTTACCGAAATTCCACAGGAACGGAAGAAAACGAGATTTTTCGACGACGAGGCAGCCTCTAGTTTACCTTTAATTAACATTTGCAAATGGCAGTTAAGAATAGTGCGAAAGGTTCAAAAACAAAAACAAGAAAAGGAACTTCCCGAAAAAACGTAACGGAAGATAAATGATTGCTTCTAGAACCGCCTAAGCTTTCCTTAGTTGTAAACAAATACATTTAGTAACAAAACCAGTAAACAAGTGTGGCTAACGAGGCGAGAGGCGCCGCTGGGCCGGAAGGGCCGCGGACGGACTCAGTCAGGTGCCCACAGCGCTTGGGCCCTTATTTTACAAGGGCACAGACCGAATCCGTTCATGAAACCCTATAACCGCACGGCAGTATAATTAATATTACTACATACAGTACGGGCATTCCCTGCCTCCCTCAGCAAGTGCGGCCCCCGCGCTCGGTTACCTCTCAGTTACCGCTCAATAATCTCACTCACACACGAGTTGCGGCTGTGCGCGCAGCAACGCGCTTTTTTCTATGAATTGTCCTTTAACTAAGGCTGTGTCAGTTGCCCTAGAAGGCAAACTGTTAGCCGTTGACTAAGTTAGCGGCGTATCGTTCTCGCCCTTCCAATTTCAAAAGTGTCAGGTTTGAAAGTAACCCTGTAAATAGCGTAGAGTGAGCGCAAACTAGAAAACTGTGGACACTTCATTTCAAATTATAAGAAAGTGCATACTAAAGTCTGTACGCCGCTAACATTTCGCCTACTAATGACAGGTAGAATCCTATTACGGCGGTATTCAAAATCGTGTCCTTAATAAAAAAAATGGAAGCATTTTTTGTATACTTTATAATTAAGTATTTTTGTGTCTGCTTGCGTTTAACGTAAATATAATGTCCATTCAGTAACAGACACGTTAAATGATCAAATATTTATAAAAAATCGTAGTAAATAATAGCTATCTACGCCTACGAACCGTAATGGGACGTTTAATCCCAGGTAATAGTAGCCCTCAGACTAATCCGCGCATAAAGCACGCGCGGTGCCCACATCATCCATTCCTTTTATTTTAGAATAGCAAAATTACTTCTTTTTTGCGGGACATTGTCGCTGGACAAGATTAAATGCAAATTTTGCGAAAACAGCGCCCAGCGAGCGGGAACGTGAGTATTTTTATGCAGTTTTGTTTTCCGTACAAAGAGAGTATAACCAGCTCTTGAAGAGCTTTCCTTTGGTCCCTTTGAGGTACAGTTGTGGGACCAAAAAGAGTGGTGGGACGCATGAGGGATTTGCTAGAAGAAATTGAGTCACAGGGCGCGTTTCAGATATTTGAGGCAGCGTATAAATAGAGGTTTTGCTTCGGTATTTTTTTTCTGAAAATGTAGCCGAATATTTAACTAAGAGCAGTTTGTAATTAAACGGAGTGGCGCCCTGGCTCTCATGTTATCAGATTTTTAGGGTTCTCACCGAGTATTAAAAGTAACGCTTTTTCTTCTATAAATCTTATAATCGTTTGATTATAATAAATTTCTGGACCAAATGGGTTATTGTTACCTAACTTAGTTTACCAGTTAGAAAGCGAGAGTGACGACTGGATGAAAGTATAAAGATAAAGGATGAAGGAGAGATATGATAACTCTGTCATAATATCAATGGTGCAGTGGCGGTCTTAGACGGCGTAAAACTTGTTTTTTTTTGTATTGAAAAATTGCTCTTTTTCTTTGGTAATACAGTCTCGGGCACACGAGACAATAGACAAATCTGTTACGCCGTCCTAGACGGCCACTAGGCAAGGGCACGGGGCTGTGTGATAAAGTTTTAATATAAACTATAAGTTCTAGCTAGTTAAATGCTATGACTTATGCGAACGTATGGATTATATAATTAGCCGGCATCTCCGCCGCCAGTGCGGCTGTTACGATAGTTGCACAACCCTTGCATAAAATCTGGTTTGGAAATTATATCCACCGGTCTATCAACACCGTTAGTTTACATGTAGGCTTAAACATCCTATTACGGTGGTAGTCAAAATTAATTCCAAAACGGAGGCATTTTTTTCTTTTAAAATTGTAAAATAATATAAATAAAATAATGTCAGAACGAAGATAACTCAGCAAATAGGCTGCTCTTATAGTTGTCGATGTGGTGCGACAGTCGAGACACTCCTGGGAGACGGTATCGGATCGCAAACTGCACTTCATGCAAAATACTGTAGACATTTTAATTATAGAGAACGCCGTCGAGCTACAAATAATTTGAACATCACAAAAACTTAACATCTCCAAAAATAGACAGCGAAATCCACCGAGTTCATAATTCAAAAACATGTCCCACTGCCTCACTCAACAAACTTGAGATTTATGTGAACCTTTAACTTGTACGGAGGCTCCGAGTTACATGAAGAAAAACGCGATTTCCACGCCATTAAAACTTGCCCACTTGTTGAGAGACTCGGCCTGGTTTGTCGACCAAAAAGGTTGACCTCTGCCACCTCTCGTAAAGTCTGGCTCTAAGCGACGGGTCCAGGGTCTAGGCTGGCTGGTTTCGGACACTTGAATTCGGAAGAGTGTTTAAGGAATGGCAGATTGTGGCTGCCGTGTAAACACGGAGCCTCGACGTCCGCGCTCCGCACGCACCGAACAACTTTTCAATTCCACATTATTTAGAAGTTTGCTTAAAGTGCTGTTTTGTTAGAAATTTCGGAACAAGCTGCTGTTTTCTTTATGGCCGACTAAAGTTTAGAAAAACAAGTGGTGTTGTGCTATTTTAAAAAGTTTTCGTGAAGATGCTTGAAGGTGTATAAAAATATCTTTACAGAAGCGGCAGTGGTTAACAAACTTTTAACAATCCATTGCTTACTAAAATCGCTTTGCATTAATACAATCAAGCGTGATACCTTGGTTTTATTTTGTACATATTTTTGAGAAACTTGTACTTCTCAGATTTTGTATTTGCCTGAAATTCTAAACCTTAGTTACATATAACATAACTCGCCTTTATTCACCGAATGGTTAGGCATAGACACCAGCTCATCATAGCCGGACCTACGTTTAGCCCACTTTTTGTTTTTATAGGTACACGAGCTGTCCCGGCTTACTTCGTTACGCCATAGAATATAAGATATTACTAAAGACTTGGCTCTATAGACTATGTTCTTTTGACTGCCCAGAATAGGCGAATAAAAAACAAACAACAACAACAAACCACCCGTCAAAATATGTAAACAACGGAAAAAATATTTCACCTTGGGTTACATTATTTGAGTTTAAGTAAGGTCCCTAATTTTTTTAAAAATCTAATATAGCCTATGTCACTCGGGGATAGTGTAGCTTTCTACCAGTGAAATCATTTTTCAAATCGGTTCAGTATTTCCAGAGCCTATTTGTTACAAACAAACAAACAAACAAACAAACAAACAAACAAAAAACAAATCTTTCCTCTTTATAAGATGGTATAGATAGATGACAAGGGCCCAGCTTGTTTAGTGGTTCGAATATAAGTATACATTGCAAGCTATGTACTCACTGCAGTCAGCCTCGTCGGTGCCGTCCACGCAGTCGACGTGCATGTCGCAGCGCTGGTGCGGCGGGATGCAGTACGTCTTGTTCCACACGTACTGCCCGCACGTGATCTGCCCCGGCTCGCATTCTGGCGGTGCTGTAAGAAAACTTTACGTTACTTCGTCTTTCAAATCAAAATTCTTTATTCAAAATAGGATACAAGATATCACTTATTGAAAGTCAATTAGACTACATCTAATCTAATTGCTATTGATACCTTTTTTGGTAAAGTATCACCATCTTTAAACAGTCTAGAAAGGACCCACTTTGCACATTTAAGATATTAGCAGTAAAGTAGGCAAGATTGAGGAGACAGGAGAGAGTGGACGACCAAGACGTAATTACTTTGATCATCAACTTAAAGAAACGGTAGGTGTTGTGTCGTATCAAATGGTCAAGCTGCTGGCAGGGAAACGGGAGATTTGAAAGCTCTATTATAGTAATAAGGTTATTTGCCTACTCAATAATCACTAGCTAAGAGCATATGAGATGGATGTATGATGAGAAGATGATGTAATATTTTCTTTCTATAACTTATATAATTGAAGAAGCAAAAGGTCGAAAATAACTAGAAGCTATGTTAAGAGTTATAGTCATTTACTTAATAATACATAATACATAATATATGTTAGATCTACCTAAGTATAGACTTTTCTTTTCAAAATAGTTCATTACCTAAAATAAAAATAGGCAAAGACAAAGTTTTACTAAAAATATAATCAACGAGCTTTCCCGGCTTACTTCGTTACGCCATAGAATATAAGATACTACAAAAGACTTGGCTCTATAGAATATGTTCTTTTGCCTGCCCAGAACGGGCTTGATAAAAAACAATTAACAACAACAAACCACCTGTCAAAATATGTAAACAACGGAAAAAATATTGCACCTTGGGTTACATTATTTGAGTTTAGGTAAGGATCCCCAATTTTTTTGGAAATCTAATATAGCCTATGACACTCGGGGTTAATGTAGCTTCCTACCAGTACGCCCTGCAGTACCGGGCCGAAGAATAGGACTGAGGTATCCCCTGCCTGTCGTAAGAGGCGACTAAGAGGGGACCCCGGGGTCGTTGGGTGCACGAGGCGGGGGCCTCGTGTAGTCATATAACGGCCCCGAGAAGGACGGCGGAACGCGGGTGTCCCGTTTTCGCCGTTGAGCATTGGGAAAGCTACCACGCGCCGGGGGGACAACCTTCATGTCCCTCCGAGGAGAGGCTATACAGCCAATGCTGGGGGGGGGTCGCGGAGAATTCCACAGGCTTACCCGTGACCCTCCTGCTATTAGCCGAGAAGGACACCGGCGGGGTTTTAGTGGGTGCGAACCCCACATAACCCTGCGGGCTCCCCCCGGGGCTGCAGGGTACTCGTTAGGAGTTTCCCCGCCTTAAAAAAAAAAAAAGCTTCCTACCAGTGAAAGAATTTTTAAAATCGGTTCAGTATTTCCGGAGCCTATTCGTTACAAACAAACAAATCTTTCCTCTTTATAATATAGATATAGATGAAGTGATCTGATAATTAGGGCAGCAGACCGGACGGAGGGCCATCGACGGCCGCGGTCGATTGACCCTCGAGGGCGCTGGTTGAGGGCCCTTGCTGAAGGACCAATGCTTGTTAGTCTAATTTACACATCAAAGCTGTTCTCGTCTATCGGCTATCGTTAATTGGTTAAATAATAAATAATATTTGACTTTGATTGTTTTGCCTCCTGGACTAACATTTCTATAAATAATTTGAACCAAACTTCGAAACTGCTTTAGCGATTAGTCTTGCAGCTTGCCATTGTTTTTCTTTTCTACAAGATGTTGTCGCCATGTTTTGTGCTATACATTTTTTAAAGTTGACCTTTGTCGTAAGGCAAGGCAAACATTTGTTTCCCTGAGCCAATTGGTGGGCACCCTGAACTACCTCGCCTCTCACAGTATAGGATACTTTAACAAATAAGGTAAGCAATGAGATTAGATGTAGTCTAATTGACTTTCGATTAGTGATATCTTGTATCCTATATTGAATAAAGAATTATTTGATTTGAAAGTAGGTAGCACAAAACATTAGGGGCGCTTCATGGAAAAAAACAGTGGTTCTGAATAAAGTTCAATCTCATTTTGCACATTTTCGAATACACGTTGTATAATTTAATATGTATTTTTATTATTTACTAGGAAATTTTTGTGCAATAAAATGCGTATTTAGGACCTTAATCTCTCCATACAGTATCGCTACCCACTCCACCAAGACGCCGCGATTATGTCACAGGGGGCCCCAAAGCTCTCAAGGGTCAAATATACCAACCAGCGTGCGGTCAGTAGATCAAAGCGAGCCGGCTGCGGGTGTAGCTAATGGTCACTCGGGCACTTGACCCCCGAAACTATATTTACTTCGGTTTCTATTGAATGTCACTTGATTATCCCGTTTCTGGACCTTTCTGTGAGCTACCGTTCGTTTCCCTTGAGGGTTTTTTACGCGTGCTATTACGATAATCGTTATTACCTAGGTTTTTTTCTCTCGTAATTATCATCTATAATACTGACTTTTTGGTCTAGATCACAAATATTCCACAATATAAAGACTACTTATATGCAGTGCTTTTTAATTAAAATAAGTAATTTGGGTTTAAAGTGAAGCAGTATTTGATTTAGGCAGGGTATTTAAAAGAGAAATAAATTTTTGTACAGTTTAGGTATTGATTAAAAACGAAATACTGACCAAATATATATCTGTCGACATACCTCGAGGTAGGTAATCAGTAGTAAAAGCCATTTATATGTCACCTAAAAACCAAAGACCTAAATAACGCGCTTTTGTCGCATCTTCTTTTTTATTAACTTTTAAATTCTAGACCTAGAACCATGTTAAAATAGGTATTAAAACCTTCTCCTAAATGTAACAAATACATTTCTGAAAATCGCATCAAAATTCAGCCAAACGCGAGTAATCGCGGACAAGCATACATACATACTATTATTATTAGCCTATATTGTCCCACTGCTGGGCAAAGGCCTCCCTCCTCCACTTCCACAAACATACTATACAGGTCAAACTGATAACCTCCTTTTTTTAAAGTCGGATAAAAAGCGAGTTTCATTGGACTATTTCCAGAGCTACTAGTACGACAAATGGCCCGTCGCTCTGAAATATGGCCGACTTGGAGTTTTCCTGATCTGCAGGATGCAATGCGCGCAGGCATACCGCCATTTTGGAAAATAGTCTTGGACCTAGTCACCATATCCAGCAAGATATTAGATTCAAACTTTCACATCAAGTAACTGTATAAATTTCACTTGCAAAATCGATTGCTTTTACGCATGAAAATGAAAAATGATTTATTCAATATAGTATACAAGGTGTACCTTTTTGTAAGTCAATTATGACTACTTATTTTTTTATTTACGAAACAAACAGTTATCAGGTGTAAAATTAAGAAAAAAGAAAAAAAACCTACAGTTTCGCTTACATTAATTTAACAAATATTTTAATAACCTAAAACATCTAATGTGAGGTCGAACATGAATTAATAGTTTAAATGAATATCATTAAAAAGTGTTTTCTACTTTATTCAGTCTTTTGTTTGCACGGCATCTAGCTTAAACTTTCGAAGGGAAGTGTTAAATAGATCTAGATTTACTTAGTTGGTACCATAAATTTAGTTAAGTATCCTATAGTGCGAGAGGCGAGGTGGTACAGGGGCCCACATCAAACGGAAAACTGGCTACTGGTTCTCGTAATAAAGCCACTTAGAGAACTCCTATCATTTATCTGCTCCTCCATAGATTGACATAAAAACAATCATTGAGGAGTGATTTTGCCGTAATCCCCACGCTTGGCAAGCGTTGTTAGGCGATCGCAGTGCGGCTCTCCAAGTGTTTCAACGAAGGACGCTGCTGCCCGTCCTTCAGCTGTTCCCTTAGTCGCCTTTTACGACACCCATGGAGGGAGATTGGGTGGTGGTAATCTATACCGCCTATTGTACAGTGGCAGACACGGTCGGCGTAACACTTTCGGTTTTTCTGTATTGCAAAATAGCTCTTGTTCTTTGGTAATACATGTCTAGGGCTGACGAAACCATAGACAAATCTGTTACGGCCTCCTAGTCCGTGACTGTACTACATTTGTACTACGGATAACGAAATGCCGATCGTCTGCAAGAGCTCTAAGACTGACATTCCCAGTTACTGTTTGGAGTCTACTCGCTGAGTTCGATCGCGGACAAGTCGTTATCGAGTACAGGACTAGCCTGGCTAGGGAAATCTTTCTGTCGAGCGTATATTTACTGGTTGTTATCGGTTGGATAGGACATTGCAGGCTTGAATCACCTGATTGCCCGAAAAGTAAGATGATTCCGTGCTTCGGAAGGCACGTTATGCCGTTGGTCTCGGCCGCAGTAGTGGTCGTTATAACCGCGGCGACAAGCTGGCCCCTTGTTACGTTGGTATTAAAGCATAAAATCGGCTAAACGTGGGTCCGGCTCTTGAGGTGGTACTTCGGGGAATAAAAGGCGTGAGATTATGTATGTATTTACTGTGTTATAGACGAAAGTTAACTGTGTGTTTTACCACAGATTAGAAAACAGTTATATTACTTAGGAGCGGAAAACGAGTTAAAGTGAAAATTTTACTTTTTGGAGTGCTACTCTAAGCTCCGACTCAATTGTGAATGTCAGCCTGAGAGTTGAGTATTTATATTCGGAATATCGATCGTGATTGGCTGTCGGCATCTCAACTTTTTACTCAGGACTGAGACGCATTGAGATTGTTCCCGAATTCCAATATTTGAGTTGGCTCGACAAAGAATTCGCCTGTGAACGGCAGGATGCAATTTCGAAGTTTGCTACAAACTTGAGGTTTAAAGCACTTTGGGAGGGAAAAGTGGCAATAACGTGTGCATTAAAAGTTTTGAATTAAGCTTGCTTCTTCGCCGTTAAGGTCTTTACATGTGTAAATACACATATCTACAATTATAAACATGAATTTAACAACAAATATGTAAAGTCACGGCTGCATCCGCGAGAACAATACTGCCATATAAAACACAAACAATATCCGAAACTACGCAAATAAAACAGCGGACCCGGAGCATGAAATCCTTACTTGACCTAGAATAGAGTCCCCAAAAGTATGCATTTTTCCCTGGAGTATTTGGGTTAGAAACGTTTCCCCGGCGGACAGTTTTCCTGGCGCAGGTGTTCCCATTGTGAGCAGGCTAGGATGCGGCACAAAGGGACGTGACGTCACACCTCATAGCGGGGGTATGGCAGCTTTTAGATTTGCATTAAAACAATGGTGGAGGTTAAACACGTGACACGAGCGCGGCAGGCTTAGCACGGATTTAGGATATGAGATAGGAAGCTGGATTTTGATGATTTAGAAAATACTAGTGAACCCGGCGACCTTCGTACCGCTTAACCAATAACTATCTTGTGCACGTTTTAAACTCATAAACCTTCCTCTTGAATCACTCTATTTAAAAAAACCGCATCAAAATCCGTTGCGTTGTTTTAAAGATTTAAGCATTCATAGGGACAGACGCGGGAATCTACTTCATTTTATACCATCTACATAATATATGGATGGATAATAAAATCTAGACCCTCTTTTTCTCTCTTCTCTATCTAATAGACGTTTACTGCTGGATGCAGGCTAACTCCAATGATTAACACAGGGACAAACATTGTGGGCGGATTTTGCCATGATCGCAGTTTGGCTGCATTTTTTTTATATAAAAGACGCTTTTTACAACGGACAATGCAGCTTATATTACAATACCTACGATTACTAAATCTTACGGTAGGGGATGGGCTGGCGGAATTATATACCGACACCACACGGAAAAATCTAGACCCTATTTACTTCAATCTATTATTGGATTAACTCCTCATTCTCACTACCCAATCTTCAATATTAAAATAATAAGCGTCAAAATATAAGGTTGCACGGTATAGTTTGTGATAGTTTTCTATCAGCTCAGGCCAGCGGGGCGGCGGGGTCGCGGGGAGGGGGGACAACTCGTACAACTCGTTAAAAAACTTATCCTTCGGGACGAGCGGGAGTGCACATGATACCGCGGCCCAATCCTGCCTGATATCATACTGATTCACCACTGCGAGTTGTGCTATGTTTCTAGGTGCCCATTGAAAACATAAAGTTTTTTTTATCAATAACATAAAGTTAACCCAACACTTGAGAATCGTAAAGTTGAGAAAATGAGAAGAAATAAGACTTGTCCAATGATGATGATGGATGAGTCCAATGACTAGCTGTTAGAGCCGTACTAATTTACTCATGTTCGTTTGGTCCAAAATCATAATGGTACATTAGCGGTCTAGGACGCCGTAATACTTCCAATTTTTCTGTATTGCAAAAAAGCTCTTGTTCTTTGGTAATACAGGCTAGGGCGCACGAGACCTTATACAAATATGTTACGCCCTCCTAGACCGCCACTGTACTATATGATAAATTTAAGGATCTTATATGAAGAAAATCGTTTCGTAAACGTAGCAAGCTTTTTGCAACATTATCATTTACAGAAAGACTTAAGGTCGTTATCAATCAATATATATAAAACTCTTCCGTTACTGACTGACAGACAGACAACGCAGAGCCAAAACTACTGGGCCTAGCGGGCTGAAATTTGGCACGTGGGTTTCTTGGGGAGTGTAGGGGAGCACTAAGGAATAAATTTCCGAAATTTTCATGGGAACGGGAAAAAACAGGATTTATGTGTTTATAAGAAAGAAAGAAGAAAGAAAGAAAAAACATTTATTTGGCACAACTATGACACACGTATACACAACAATCAAAATAAATAAATAAAAATATACCTACAACACAAACAAAAATAATTTAAATTTTGAAACAATTATAAATACACACGAAGAAACTTAAATAATTTAAACAAAAATATACAAAACTTAACAAATTAACAATTGGCCTAGGCATATGAGAAATGTTTATGAGAAATATGCGCGGGTGAAATCGCGGGGCAGCCTCTAGTAGTAGAAAAATAGCATCGCTTAGCTAACGTTTTGGAGTCAGTCCTTATTAAAAGTGTGAGGTTTCATCGCATCCGGTGCGAATTCAGATTTAATATTTTTCACAAGTTTCTTATTCGAACAAAGTCGCATTTAATTTAATTTGCCTTCTAGAAGTTTCCCTCGTATCTGAGTTTAATATTGTCGCCACGAGAGCGAAGTTTTAGGTTAGTTTATAGTTGACGTGAGTACTGTAGTCTGACGGATCGCAAGCCATAATCAAACTACTTATTAAAATAGATAATTAATTTAAGATGAATATCAATGTTTGTTTCCGTGTCTTCTTTGGGAACCCTAGATATAGGTTCTTCCTAGTTAGGGGTTCTGAGAGAAAAATAATAAAATAATTACAGGAGACATTACCCGCGGGGAAATACCGCAAACTATCTTCGACTCATTATGATCACGGATATCCGTTATCCGCAACTATGTGTCCGGGACTGTTGGGACAACAAGAATGCTCTTGTTCAACTATTATAATAAAATGTTCTGACATATTGTTTGACTAACTTTAATAAGCTCTACGTAGCGATTCGATGGGAAATATTTAATATTTTTTCTTCAGGAATTGTGGTTAGATTTTCACAAAAATATATTATTTTGATCTACGTGTTTTTAATAAACGAAAAATGTGAAAATACTTTGTTCAGAATCACGAATAGAATCCAAACGAGTGACTGAAAAAGGGAAACTTTAATAACTAGAAAAAACTAGTTGGTATCTAATGTTTTGATTTATATAAAAAACACCTTGTACACTGGCGGACACAGTCGGCGTAACACTTCCGGTTTTTCTGTATTGCAAAATAGCTCTTCTTCTTTGGTAATACAGTCTAGGGCTGACGAAACCATAGACAAATCTGTTACGGCCTTCTAGTCCGCCACTGTACCTATATTTTTTTCACTTCGAGTTAAAAAAAATGAAGTTGCCTACCTAGTCAGTTGCTCTAATGAAACGTTATCCTATTATTTTGTTGCACGTTGCATACACCACATCAGAATCAGCAGATCAACAGTTCGCAATCAGCCGTCGACCAGCAATCAATGAAACTTGGGACTCAATCAGCATGCAATCAGCGCCGTGACGCGCACTTCAGAGTTTATACCGCTTGTGGGTAGTTCGAGAACGGCGCGGCGCGTGAAATGCTATGATTAATTAACTTGTGATTCTGAGTGGTCTAATTAAGCGTCTTCAACAAAGGGTATGGGGTATGATTTATATTGAAAACTAGCTGTCCCGGCGAACTTCGTATCACGCCTTACAATTCTTGAAAAACTTCTTACCTATTTTTCCTGTTTTTCCATATTTTTTCATCTTTTAAACCTTCCTGGACTACTACGAACATTTTAAGACCTAAAACAGCTAAATCGGCCCGGCCGTTCTCGAGTTTTAGCGAGACTAACGAACCACGAATCATTTATTTAAGTACATATAGTAGAGACATAGTATAAAATGAAGTCGGTTCCCGCGTCTGTCCCTATGATTGTTTAAATCTTTAAAACTAGGCAACTGATTTTGATGCAGTTTTTTTAATAGATAGAGTAATACAATAGGAAGGTTAAATGTATAATACATTCCCACCATAGTAATAGGTTAGGTGGTACGAAGTTCGCCGGGTCGTCTAGTAAGTGTATACAGCGTGGGTGTAAAGTGTTGATTGATGAGGGTGCTAATATAAGTGTGACACTTACGACAGGACTGGAACTCATCCTCGCCCTTCTCGCAGTCGCGCTGGTAGTTGCACAGCCACAGCGAAGGGATGCATTTGCCCTCCGGACAACGGAACATGCCGCTCGGGCATATTGTGTCGCCTGGAACCAACAATATTTTACAATGTAAAGCATATTTTAACATAATAAGGTGTTCATTTAATAGCACACAAACAGCTTCACCACAAAAAGAGTATAAGTAATCTGGGGGGCCAAGTTGCCTAAGAACGATTGACTCGTAATTGTCTTGTTAGCGTCTTCGTTAACCATTGCTGTTTTCTTTGGACGTGCAACAGTAATTGCCTTTGTTAAAGTGGCAATGGTTTACAAGACAATTACGAGTCGATCGTTTTGAGTATAGAAACTTGCCACCCAGGTCTAAATTACTAGACTAGGTTTAAAACACCCGTCTAACTACCCGTCTAAGTTTTTTGTGGAAGGGCGAAAAAGTTTAAAAATTACATAATTCAAGAAGGTATAAACTATAAACTACAACTAACAAATACTTTTAAACTAATTATACTAAACCAAAAAAAAAACCAAATAACTCTACCAAAATGCATGGTCGCTCTCTAGGACACTGTTTGGGCAAGAAAGTGGGGACAGAATAGGTTTATTAGAGCAATAAAAGATCGACTAAAAACCTATTTAAACCTGTAAAACTCTCATGTTTAATTTAAAATAAAAACATGAGCGCTACCCAAAACTTCAACCAACCAACGACCGTCAAACAACTAAGTTAAAGTTACACAGATCCAAAGAGAGGTTCACAAACGGTTTAATTTGCGATCCCTTCCCACCGTAACCTGATTCCGGAGCCTCGAGGTTTCCGTCTGGCCCGATACTTTACATCCTGTAAATTGAATGAAAGCTGAGTCACGTGCCGGAACAATTGCAGGCCGCCAGGGGGCGCGCACGTCCGAGGCGACTCCAGCCGCAGCTCTGCAGCTGCACGAATTATTTTGAATTTTCCGGTAGCTGGGAAATACGAAGGCCTTTTGTCTTTATCGTAACGGCTTGAGGTAAGGTTTAGTTGATCTTTTTTTTACTGCACAGATTTTTTGGAATTATCCATATGATACTACAAGTACTTCTATTGCGGTTGACAATAATAATAATAACACATCACACTCAGAGCCCCTATCTAGGAAGAACCTGTATCTAGGGTGCCCGAAACACACACAGAGACAAACATCACACCCAGACCGGAAACAAACATCGATATTCATCATATCAATATTGAATCCGCCCCGGGAATCGAACCCGGGTACACACGCTTACTCAGTTCACATCACTGCCAACTGAGCCACGGAGCAGTCAAATGGATATGATATGGGTATCGAAAAAGAAAGATTGCGCTAAACACGTTATAGAGCGCGGTCTCTTTTTTCAATAGCCATAATCATATCCATTGCAAACCGCAATAGACCCCCAGGGTTAAGTTCATCTTAGCCGAAAGACGGTCTCTTGTACGTAACCAATTGTTCTACCGACTGGTCTTGAGCGAGTCATCTTCATATAGTAAACTCTCGCAACCTTCACCAGGCGTCAGACTTCGTCGCGGAGTTGAACATAACATTCGAAAGATCACCCTTGACCCCCTTGACAACAGCCATGAACACCGGCGGGGTTTTAGTGGGTGCGAACCCCACATAACCCTGCGACTCCCCCCGGGGTCGCAGGGTACTCGTTAGGAGTTTCCCCGCCTAAAAAAAAAAGGCGTCAGACTTCCACATTTTGGGGTGTCTGCCTACTTTGCGTCTTCCGGAGCGCGGTTATTAGAAGTATTATTAACTTGAAATGTTTGGTACGAGGAGTAACGAGCTAAAATAATATCGATGTTTGTTTCCGGTCTGGGTGTGACGTTTGTCTCTGTATGTGTTTCGGGCACCCTAGATACAGGTTCTTCCTAGTTAGGGGCTCTGAGTGTGATGTGTTATTATTATTATTATTATTATTATAATCTAGTTAACTAAGTCGGTAACTAGCTAGTTAATACTACTATTTACTATCTAAATTAACTTAGGTAACTATAAAATCAACTAAAAACTCCAAAGTAACAGTGACACAATAAATTTTCTCGAGTAGAATCATTTGACAGAGGAGAGCTCGTTTGGGGGCGTCTCCAGGCGACCATTGTCGTAAGGCAAGTTAAACATTTGTTTGCCTGAGCCAATTGGTGGGCACCCTGAACTACCTCGCCTCTATCAGTGTAGGATACTTTACGAAATAAGGTATCAATATTAATTCGATTAGTCTAATTGACTTTCAATAAGCGATATCTTGTATCCTGTATTGAATAAATGTTTACTTTTACTTTTTTTTACTTTTCTCAAAAAAACGCGCTGAATCCCAAATTAAAAACCTCTTCTCGACCACGAGGTAAAAATTACGAAACCAATAAAACCACCAACAATCCTTCCACTGCACGTCAGCAGTAAATCAATCACAGGTGCCTGCGGGCGGCGCCTCGCCACTGCGGCACGGAGGCCGAGATTTTACCAATTGTGGGGCATCGGCAGGTGAAGAAATAAGATTTAATTTATGTGACTGGAGAAGTCTGTGCCACTGAGGTTTTCAGAATTAGCTGTGTACTAAACCACAGAATACCTATAGTACACTAAACATGAATTATCGTGAAGTACCTATGGTGTAAGTATCTAAAGAGATCACGAGGGCACCAGCTGTACCTGATAAATTATACTTAGTTACAATGGAAATTAATTTAACAGGCTTGAGCTTTAAAAAAAATTATTAGATTTTAAAATTTACACAGAAATTTAGCGCCTGATCATAAAAAATGGTAAAAATATATCAATTTGGTCAAGGATTTATACTTCATCGTACAAAAAAAAGAATTAGGTAGGTACCTCGTGGAAATAGAATATTATGAAATTTAACTATGAAGTCGAATTTCAAGAGCCGACAGAACAAGAAATTCTTAAAATGCTTTTCCACGAGAGGTTGTATTTATCATTTTAATTAAATAAACTTTGGTGAATTTTCTGTTAGCGCGCAACAAAAACAAATTGTGCTCCTGAAGACGATTTCCAATTAGCACGAGTGTGTATCTGTCTGTGTTACTTGCTTGCTGTACGTATCTACGTAACCGCGGCAAGACCAATCTGCAAATGAAACCAACTTCTCACAAGTGCTGTAAGATGTAAGCGAGCTAAGTTGTTTGGATCTGGTTATTCCATACATCTACTATCTACTCTTTTATATATAGTAATGAATCGTGGTTTGATAGTCTCGCTAAAACTCGATAACGGCCAAATTTCAAATATTTTTAGTAATAATCTAGGGAAGGTTTAAAAAGTGTTTAAAAATTTAATTTTTCCATATAAAACGGTGGGTAAGGCGCGATACGATGTTCGCTGGGACAGTAAGTTAAGGCTGAAGTGAAAAAAAATATATCAAAATTAAACAAGTCAAGTTTTAAGTTTAAGGTGTGTCTTCAGGTTTTACGAAACATTTTGCCGTTTATTTTTAATTTGTTTTTATACAATATCACTTGTCACAGTCTCAAGCTTTGAATAAATCTTACATCTTGTTACGAGACCCTTAATTCATTCGATCGCATTAAATACAGTTAAGTTGTTTCGTATGACGCACCTTGCCATTTGATTATCACCTTTACTGCGTTGCAATAGGAAAATAATTCAGGTAGCAAAACCTGACAATTTCGTCTCCTTTTCACCGGCACTCATTCATGCGATGATGAATAAAATATGGCGGCGAGTAATCTAACGAGCCGAGAAAATGTTGCGAATAAAAGTAATAACGCTTATATTAGTTTTCATATTATACCAGGTTCGAAAATACTTACCTTTTAGATTTTATATTTTTTGTTTATTTTCAAAACGTCCAGCGCATATAAAGTTTATGTCATAAACTGTGCATAGTTTGACATTATATGAATGATAAAACATAATCTTAACAAATCTTTCCGCCCAAGCCCTATAATTTTAACAATAACCGTAACCATTTTAAAAAATGTTGAAGGAAATTACCTACCCAAACTGTTTTTAAGACTATAAAAAGTACACCTGGCATTATTTTTAGTATAAAAATTACTTTTAATCAATTTAAAGCTTTCAATGTACCGGCCCCACGTTGGGCGCTAATTCTAAAAAATAACGTCCTCGCATCGTCGCCACGTGCCGGCGGCCGCAGCTGCGATGCCAGCCGTAACGGGGCGGCGGCGCCCGCTCCGCTCGCCCCATCAAGCGTTTTATTAGCTGTTTATATCGCTTTCAGCGTAATGTTGGCTCGACGCCGCTACAAGATTCTCGCACTTTGTTCTGTATTTTATAACCCATAAAGATAGAACCTTCATCTTATTACGATCGCTCGTCTCTCAGAAACACAGACGAAGTACCAAACATACATTAGTTAAATGAAACCTAGAAGCTCTTATGAAATTATCTCAAACCACACGCAAGTGCACACACCGCAGACACGGGTTGAAATAAGCCTTGTTATCGCGTAACAGGGGTGCCTTCGTCGCAAGGATGTTTCTTGTTAAGAGTTTGCTGCTGGCACGCCATTCTAGCCTTTATGGCTTACCGGCTTGTTTACAAGCCATTATGGAAACTTTATACCGAGATCGTTAAAATGAAAAAGGTATTAAAGTGTAATGGAAACTGAATGCGCATAATTCTTTAAGGTTTCAGTCGTCTAGGAAAATTATCGTTTGTACGTTTTTACTGACTGTCACTATACAAATAACATTTAAATTATCTTACCAGCGACATACTTTGTAATATTAATGATTTACAACATAATGTAGATTTCTTGTATATGTCGTAGGAAGATTTGATAATTAGTTTTTTTGCTAAAAAAACTAGGGATTTTGTGAAAACCCGGATAATTTGATATAAGAATTATTTTTTCCAATCATCCTGGCAAAATGAAGTTTTTTTTCCAAAAAAAACCTAGTATAATTGAAATTTTTTAAACCTTCCT
The DNA here is from genome assembly GCA_951802225.1 of Euspilapteryx auroguttella. Lineage (NCBI taxonomy): Eukaryota > Metazoa > Arthropoda > Insecta > Lepidoptera > Gracillariidae > Euspilapteryx > Euspilapteryx auroguttella. Next base: position 12,312,351 of record OX637648.1, on the reverse strand, counting down.
TAATTCTAATTGGCTAAATTAATATTACTTGCTAGCCAACTCTTATTCTGATTGGCTCTCTGTAGCGTCAAAGGTATTTTAACGAACCCATCAGAATAAGAGCTGACCAGAAAGCAATAATCTAGCCAATCAGAGTTAAGGAAGGTTTCAAATTAAGGCAACATTGAACTAATTTGAACAAAGTAATGATTTACCTATATTCGTACTGTACGTACGTATATTGTATGTTATGTGTTATTTGCGTGCATGATGACAACAGGTGTATGTGCTATTAACGATATTACGCTGCTCTGTTAGCTTCGCGTTAGACGACGGAAAACTCTAGTTTCCGATGAAATTAATATTATTGTCATTGATATTCTTACACAAGAGAGTGGGTCGTTGATGCAACTTTGTTTCTTATAACTAAATAGATTAGTATTATCATCTTTCTGTGCTTTAAATCATATTTTGAAACTAAATATATCCTTATCTTAAACAGAAGGCATTCTGTTATAAAACGTCTCCCCTTTCAATTACCAGAATGTCTTCTTTACCTGACTAATTGTCCGACTCGTCGTCTCAATTTACCGATAGATAGGGATCGTTAGCCATCGCTTAGTGGCTGTTAATTATCGCAGAGAGCCGCCGCGTAATGGCCGCTCCGACGTCAGTCCTCGTATTCAAATAGAATGGCTAATGAACGAAATGATAAATGGCTTAAAGGTGAAATAATTTAAGAGAAAAATTTGCCCCTCCAAGTCTCTTTGACGAGCTGTTTTCGCTAAGAGCTCATTTCGCATGCAACCGCAATGCAGTTCCCTAGTAAAGATTCTTTTGCAGTTTTTCCTTTTATGAATAAACATCCGAATTACCATATATTTTCCAATGCTGTTCCATCCCCGTATAATACATACGTGTGAAATCCGGCGGGTAGTGTGAAAAGGGAATAATTTACCGTTTCCTGGCTCCATTTTGGCGGCAACACGTCCGCAGCCGGCCGCGGCGCCGGCCGACTGCATGCGCGGGGGAACGCGGGTCGCGGGCCGGAAAGCGGGGAGAGGGATGTACCAACCACTTCCGACACGACGCACTTCCGCTTGGCACTCGTTGCGAATATTATTACGCGGAGAGGCGACGCGACCGGAAAGTCCTATTGTAAAAGTTGCTACAGATAACTCGGAATCGCTGAAAGCTTTCAACGTAGAAACTATCCTGGAAGTGCCAGGCAGAATACAACTATGTTCTGTTTTACAGTTTTATAGGCTAGCAGAGCACTTTTATTTAGTTCGTATAGTTAAGTTGCAGCGTTCCTTTGCTCCCGGCTAGGGACTCAAAGTGCATAATTAAAGAGAGAATCTGATGAGTGTAGGTAAACGCGGCGGGGCTACCTGCCGCCTGCCCGTGACAGCTTCATTAGCGAAGCTCGTCGAGCTAATAGTAGAACGCTCGCGCACGAGTACTTACGCTCTTCTTACCTTTAGTCTAGAATACTGTTATTACTATTATACAATGCAAAAAAAAACTGCTATAAACGTTAATTAAGTTTAAAATAAGACAAAGTATTTGTGTCTGCAGCCATAAGCCTTTTAGTTTGAGCGAACTGTCGACGAGCAGAATAGTATTAAAATAATTTTCCTTTCATTTGCAAATATTTTAAGTTAGACATTTTAATTTGGTTCGCTCCACCTCGGCAGGAGATTGCGGCGGATGTTAAGCAGCGATTAATAGTGCTAGATATTTCCGGACTGGTCGGTAATATTCCGTTTAGCTCTTGATCTTGTCAGTTGCAGAAAAACTCGTCTATTTGAACCCTTTTTAAAAGCTTATTCGTTAAAAGGTAAATACGGCAAAGTTTTTTAAAACACCGTTGCGATACTGGCGACAGACAACACTCCTCGCATTAGACTAATGAAACTGTAACTTTGTACATTAACTTGCAGGTGTTATTTGCTAAAAGCCGGGTCAACGCTTGCCAGGCGATGGAACCAAAGCGACAAGCCTCTGCTATACAATTCCACATGGCAGCTAAAGTAACAAAAACACGATTAGATGTTTACTGGCATTAAAAAATTGATAGATAAAACGGCTTTGATTAAAATTCATCTATCATTAATCTGGCGCCCAACGTGTGGCCATCAATTTTAACGGAAAAAAAATCATTATACTTGAACTAATAACTAACAATTAACTGAAAATAGAAAATTGCTAGATTCGGGTCCTAGTCTCTCTTATCAAGATTTACGAAAATATGGCGCCCAACGTGAGGCCAACAATCTCAAAGAAATAATCTCAAGTGCCCGCCCCCAACAGTTGAAGGAACAATAAAAAATCGATTCGCGGTGCAGTTCGCAGCGCTCGGGACAACTCTCGGCCGCTGCAAACCATCAGCTAAGGCTGTGTCCCTAGTAGATAATATGATAGCAGTCGACTGAGTTAGTGGCGTATGGGTTTAGTGTCCATATATATATTTGAAATGGACTGTCCACAGTATCCTAGTTTCTTGCAGCGTTACGTCCAACTTTACCCCGCCGCTAAAGTGCAACAGTGCTTACTGGGACCATAGCCTAACTCTCGATCCGGTAAGAGGATCTGAACTTTAGTCTGCGAGATCTTAGATAGAATCTAGCGTACCTTACTGGTAAATGTTTTATTTCATTTCAGTTTCTTTTATGTTGCTGCAATATTTTCAATTCACGTTAAGATCAAGTCCTTTCATTAAAAATTCATCATTTTTGGTGTTAGGAAAAGTTTAAAGAAAAATATTATAAGCATGAAGATTCTTTCTTATATTTTTTTTGTGCTACTTTGTAAAAAGTGAAATAATTATAAAACTCTATTTGAATCAGATTTTTACTACGCATAAAGGCATACTTAATAGATAAATTTAATTGTTGAACTGTAATCCAGATGCCTTTTAAACAACATAGAAATAAAGAAACAAAGGAAGAAAAGAAAACATATTTATTTGCAACAACAACAACACACATTACAAAACAACACATAACATAAAATTACAATAATAACAAAGAGAAAATTACAAAAATAGAACATTAAAAAAAGCGGACACATAAGTTTGTGTGTTAAGTTTTAACCTAACAATGGGTTGCCTGGAAGAAATAGTATTAAGAGAAAAGGCTGCCCATTTAAGTATTTAATTTAACACCCCCTAATTTAACAACATTAAATTAAGTTGATTATATTCAATAGCGTGTCCTATCTATATAAGATATAAAGAAATAAAATAATACATTCTAGGGATCACGTCACGTCTCAAGTCTCAAGTCCCAGCAAAGACATCAAAAGCTCAACAGTTGAAAGTTGAGTCGTCAGCACCGAGCTGAGTCGCGGACAGGACAGACAATATCCAGTAATGGAACAGTCAGCGTTGTCCGGGATCCGGGGCCGTCCGCGCGACTTGCGCCGAGTTATGATTTCGTTTACAACAAGGCGTCGGGGGTTATGGTGCGCGTAGAGAGGGTAGCGGAGCGATAAGCGGATTTTGAAAAATATAAAAATTTTGTTGTATGCATATTTGTTGTTAGTAGAATAGTAATCTCTTCCTATGTGTGCCGTAAAAGGTGACTGGTAACAACTGAAGGACGAGCAGCATCCTTCGTTTAACTAAAGAGCATTGCGATTGCCACCCCGCCTGTCAAGCATTGCAATAACGACAAAACCTTCTCACAATGTTTGTTCTTGTCAATTTTTTTTTTTTTTTTATATAGAATACACGACAAACCTTTTTTTTTTTTAATTTAGAGGCACAAAATACGAATAAGTGACACTTATACGATAATTACTTAGCACACTTATACGATGAAAAACTAATAGACTTTATTTATCCTATAATGACTATAGGCTCTGTCTGTACTTGCTGTACTAGGGCATAGGCAAACGGCATAGCGGGGCGGGCCGGTCATTTTCGAAAGCGTAGTATAGAATTCTATAATGACGCGCCTTGGCCTGTAGTTTGCCTTTGGATACAGCCTTTGAATAATTATTTATTTCACATACTCGACTCACTAACGCCACCGCGCCCGCTCCGCCCATGACCGCGCCACGACCCCGTCTCCAGAGCGAATGGTGAAACAATCTCGCAGACAACAAAATAAATTGCGCGTCGTCTCCGGGGGATTGTTTTTAAATTTCGTTACATGAAGTTGTCTCCTCGCGCCGGCTTCTTGCTCGCATCAAGAACTTTTCTAGTTGCTGGCTGGAGTTGGCGATAAGAAATCATTTAATCAGACTTTCAAAGAAAATGAAGTTTTTAATAAGATTACTCTTTGATCTACAGAATCCAGCTGCTAGAAGTGTGAGGAGATTGAAGAACGTATAGAATAAAGAAAACATTTCAGGATATCTTAGATAAACGAGAAACCTTTATATTTTTCGCTACGGCTGATATTTACAATAGTTTTCGAGGCTGCTCGCTCAAGTTTGAACTCGGAGTAGTCGTTCTCGAGTACAGATATAAAGGCTCGATCTGTCTGATACTCCTCCAAGCGTATAGTTCACTTTCTCGAAGTACGAACTCGATTAAGTACACAATTTTAAGAACAAAAGAGCCCTTAACCCTTATTCTAAAATATGATGTTGAGAACTCGTCGTTGAAAAAGTCAATTAATCCGATTAAAGGTAAAAAAAAAATATGATTGACATAAATTGAAAAAAAAGTCACACTCCCAGCCAATATTCCAATCCGACCCACATATACAAAAGTTCATTTCACTTCGCGAATACTTCCACTCGCGGACCGCGAGCGAATCGTAATGAAATTCAATCTCCCCCCCTCCCCCCTTTGGTTCACCTAACCCCCTATTCACCCCTGGGACCAACTTTACCTATCAATCAATCAGAGAATTGACGGCGCTGCTTCACACGCACCGCGCGAGCCTCTTGTAGAATTGCGATTGCCAATACCTTCCCTGTTATTGAATAGTATTAGACCTGTATAAAATACTTTTTACATGTTCTTGTAAAAAGATGGCGCCCAACGTGGGGCGTGAAAAAAAAACATATAAGAATCAATCAATACATAGTAGTCGCTTCTGGTGTGTGTCTGTCGCTTTATATGCTTAAATCTTTAAAACTAGAATTTTGATGCGTTTTTTAACTAGATAGAGTGATTCAAGAGTAAGGTTTTTAATAATGTGTAATACATGTACAGAATAGTAATGCACAAAGTAGGCGCTACGAAGTTCGCCGAGTCGACCAGTAATTAAATTAAATGTAACCAGTAAGTAAATTAAATATGAACCCGAAATTTTATTCACTTTAAATTCGACAAAATGAGTTTTAATTTACCTTTCAGGCTTTCAAAAGTATGAGGGGACATTTAATGGAGTACAAACTGGAATTTTCATAGAAAATAATGTGAAACTCAAACTGAACCGGAGCCGCTGTTAAAACACCGGAATTTCATTAAATTTGATTAAACTCGCCCGGATAATTATACAACACAAGAGGCTGCCCCGCGGTTTCACTCGCGCAGATTTCTCATTAACACAAAAATCCATTTTATTCCCATGTTCCCATGGGAATTTCGGGAAATCCTTTCTTAGTGCTCACCTACACTCCATAAGGAACCTACATGCAAAATTTCAGCCCGCTACGCCCAGTAGTTTCGGCTCTGCGTTGTCTGTCAGTCAGTCAGTCAGTCAGTCAGTCAGTCAATAACGGAAGAGTTTTATATATATTGATTACACGTTTCAAGTTTGATGTGCTTCATTACATAATAACTTAAATGGTCGTAAATCATACTTTGTATATATACCTATGTATTGTTTGACTGCTCCGTGGCTCAGTTGGCAGTGATGTGGACTGAGTAAGCGTGTGCACCCGGGTTCGATTCCCGGGCGGGGCGAATATTGATATGATGAATATCGATGTTTGTTTCCGGTCTGGGTGTGATGTTCGTCTCTGTGTGTGTTTCGGGCACCCTAGATACAGGTTCTTCCTAGTTAGGGGCTCTGAGTGTAATGTGTTATTTGTTAATGTGTATCAATTAAAGAACTAATTGTTTTACAGTGCGTAAATCTGTAAGATCAAAATAAAGGCTGATTGACATTTTTTAATACAACTATGTATGTAATATGAACATGATAGTGTGAAATAAATGAATCTAATCTAATCTAATTTATGCAAAACTTTTGATAAAAAAAAATTTTTTTGAAGACTTCTTGCGCTTTTAGCGATAATATTATTTATGTCACCAAACAGTTATAAAACTTGTTACTTAAGAGCCAGTTTACAGCGATGCTAGCGAGTACTAAGGCGTGTCGGGCAAACTCCCAAGTTGTTGCAGACCGTCAAAGCAACAAAAGTTGCCTACCTCGGTCATGTGTTCAGACACGAGAGATACGATTTACTGCAACTAATAATGATGGGCAAAATTGCGGGAAAGCGCCGAGTGGGCCGTCGGAAAAAGTCGTGGCTTCGAAACATCCGCGAGTGGACCGGAGTCAAGTGCGCCGCGGAACTGTTTCACCTCGCCAGGGACAAAGCGAGGTTTTCTGAGCTGATTTCCAACCTTCAGTAATTGGAGAGGAACTCGAAGAAGAAGAAAAGATAATAATAGTTTTCGCGTATGGCGCTAGCATCGCTGTAAACTGGCTCTTAACTGTTTACTTAATCTAAATAATTTAATAACTTGAAAATGCTGTACATTTTAAGTAGCAGTGACCAATGACAGATTATTGACTATTTAGGAGACTTATTGTTATGAGCCTGTGCTGTCCCACTGCTGGGCAAAGGCCTCCCTCCCTTCCTTCCCTTCTAGGAGATTTATTGCCACTTAGACTACAGCTTTTTTTATATATAAATGTGAGATAAAAATAATAAATAATGAAACAGCCCAAGATTTTACCTCGATAGATCACATAAAATGGATGTCATTTCTTTACTGATGGAAAAGAGAGAAAATACCATTTCTCATCGAGACTCTTTCATGAAGCAAGTGAAAGAGAGAGCTTTGAGTCGTCGATTCAGGTATCAAAAAAATAAATAACTATTGCTATATTGGCTGTGCTCACATTAGTACCTTCTGTACTTTTCACCCGAGGTTAATAAATGTGTTAGGTATAAAAAAAAAGATAGGACTGAGGCTGATTTACATAAAATAGAGTTCATGAATTTTAAATTAAAAAAGTTTACAATATTTAAAGATAAAGATCCCCGCGAAAGTAACCTCATATTGATTTCTCACAAAAAACACGTTGTGGTTGTTTTCGGTTGCAGACTTGAATCACCTAATTGTCCGAAAAGTAAGATGATTCCGTGCTTCGGAAGGCACGTGAAGCCGTTGGTCCCGGCCGCAGTAGTGGTCGTTATAACCGCGGCGACAAGCTGGCCCCTTGTCACGTTGGTAATAAAGCATAAACTCTGCTAAACGTGGGGTCCGGCTCTTAAGCTGGATAAGTGTTCATGTTGTGCGCTAAATATAACTTGTACATAAATAAATAAATAGATTAAGTTTTACTAATATAGATTTTTAAGTTTTAACTAACACTATGGATTTTGTGATCTGAAATAAAGTTTATTATTATTATTATTATTAAGCTGGTGCCTCTGCCTAACCCTTCGGGTAATAAAAGAGTGAGGTTATGTTAATTAAAAGTCTGCGTACTCTACGCAGAGTAGGCACAAGTCAGGATCCCCACAAGATTGTCAGACCACCTAGTAAAAGTTGCGGGAATACTCTGCATGAAGGTCGCTCAACACCAGTCGGTAAGGCGATCTTTTTAAAGGAGAGGAAATTTCCCAGCAGTGCAACGACGATTTTCGTTAATTAAAAGTATGTATTTCGTAAATGAGATAATCAATTTATATAAAACTGTTCCTTTACTGACTGACAGACAACGCAGAGCCAAACTACTGGGCGTAGCGGGCTAAAATTTTGCACATGGGTTCCTTGGGAAGTGTAGGGAAGCACAAGTAATAATTTTCCAAAATTCCCATGGGAACGGGAAAAAACGGGATTTCTGCGTTTATGAAAAATCTGCGCGGGTGAAACTGCGGGGCAGCTCTAGTAATTAATAATACAGGATGATTTTGTGATAAGACAACTGATTTGTGAACTTTCTTATTGATGTGTAAAGTACGAAATATAAAAAATACTGATCGATAAACGATTTATTTCAATGAATTTCGTAATCTCAATCGAATTCCTTTCAAAAATGCACCTGTGGTTTGCAAAAGTAATGCATAACGTCACGCCTGTATCCCATCGGAGGGGTAGGCAGAGACAATTGATTTCCACTTGCTACGATCCTGACACACTTTTTTCGCTTCTTCTACAGTCATAAGCCTTTTCATACACGCACGTCGGTTTCGTGAACTCTTCACGCGGCCTTTCCTCAGAACGTCACCAATTTGGTCGGTGAACGTTCTCCGTGGCCTACCTCTTCCAACCGTGCCTTCCGCATCCGCTCTATATATTTCTTTTGTCAATCTCCTGTCATCCATCCGCTCTAAGTGACCAAACCACCGAAGCATACCCTTTTCAATCTTGGTCACAGAGTCTTGGTCTTGGTTGATTTTTTTATAGAATATCGGCATATAATAAAATTATAATAATATATTGCATTTAAATAAAATACCGCTAAAATATTGAAACAAATGGTTCATATGTAATGTGGACGAGGGTGTTTATCTCTTGGGGATGAAGGCGGTAAAGTAGCTTCTAAAATACGAGCTTTCCCGGCTTACTTCGTTACGCCATAGAATATTAGATACTACAAAATACTTGGCTCTATAGACTATGTTCTTTTGACTGCCCAGAATGGCCGAATAAAAAACAAACAACAACAACAAACCACCTGTCAAAATATGTAAACAACGGAAAAAAAATTGCACCTTGGGTTATATTATTAGAGTTTCGGTAACGATCCCTAATTTTTTTGAAAATCTAATATAGCCTATGACACTCGGGGTTAGTGTAGCTTCCTACCAGTGAAAGATTTTTTTAAATCGGTTCAGTATTTCCGGAGCCTATTCGTTACAAACAAACAAACAAACAAATCTTTCCTCTTTATAATATTGGTATAGATAATAATTCTAAACTATAATAAAAATCTGAAATTCAAACAAACGACTTTTTCATTGAAACTTTCTGTAACTTGAACCACTCCTAACGCGTCCGGAAATGACCTCTTGCACTTTATTGAAACAACTGACAAATGGGGTAAGTTAGTACTAAGTATCTTTCGATGAAAATGTTAGCATTCGAAAACTATTGCTGTTTTAAAGAACAGAGCAGGTACATGCGCTTAGAAAAGCAATGGTTGTCCAACGCTGTTGTTTAGTCTTAATACCCTGCTTTAATTTAATTACGTTGAGTCATTATTGAAGCTGAATTCGGAAATTGGTTTTGAATCTCCTATCGCTTTATAAGCAAAACTAGTTTGATAGGATTACGAGCGATGTAGCGTCAACAACGGCGTCGAGGGGAGTGCAAACGGGGCGCCTGCAAATGTTTGTGAACGGCTCGCGGATGGTAGCGTCAGCAAAATAGTTTGTAATAAACTTTTTTAATATTATAATTATAAAGACAATACTACAAGGTTAGCTAATATTAATCACTTCCATTTCAGGATCAATATAACTTAACACATAAAGTAGCAAAGAAAATTTAGAAGAAACCCAAATAACTACAAACACACTTTAAAGATACACAACACGTAAAAAAAAATACTTGTAAGAAAAATCAATAAAACATTCTAACTACAACACACAAGGAGTCAATAAGGCCCGCTAAGACGCACACAACAAGGCCCGCTAGTATCTAATAAGGCCCACTACGCCATACCTTTGTGCTTCAACTTTTTAAAGAAGGCTTTTGGCATCCGAGCCTTTGTCCGCCCCGCGCGTCCTGAAAAACCAGATACTGTCAGTAATAATGTCAAACCACTTTGCCAATTGGTCAAGTTGACAACGCTATTTCTCATGAAAACCATTGAGTAGGCTTAAACTATTCCTATTAAATACTGACACTTTCTATTTAAGGTTCTAATACTAGGCCCGGGATCTTTTAAATGACTCCGCCGCCGTCCGTCTGAAAAGTATTTTTTCTCGGAAACAGCTTGAACAATATAGCTAGTAAAGAGCCTAATTAAAAATATATATCTAAATAGAAATCCAGTATATCTGAAAACACTTAGTATCCGGTTTTTTGCATCAAAGTATGTGCACTACCTTTCTTCAGTAATTTAGTCCTATCTCAAATTATATTTCATCCTGCTGAACACAATGTTGTATGGCATAAGACACACTTGTCTTGTGTACCATATTTATTTTAAAAGTTTGTTACGTGTATATAATTAAATAAATAGTTTTAAGCTTATTAACTTTTATGGAATTTTGATGTTTCTGACAAGGGGGTAATAAATGAAAGGAGGGCTTCTGCTCACCATAACTAACAACTTTCGCAAAGCAACATGGGTCGAAATCTCAAAAAAAATAACAGCTGTTCCATACATTGGTTCGATCAGCTGGCGGGGTCAATGTACGGGACAGTTGAATTTTGTTTTGAGATTTCGCTGAATTCCTCCTTTGATTTATTACCGCCTTGTCTGAAACACCCGGTAAATAAATTATTATTATTATTATAAGACTGAAATTAGTTTTTCTGTCTGTAGTCTATCTGTATTTCTGATTGTTGAATATTAGTAGAGGCGTGATGTGATGACCCGTTGTATTCAGTATACGAGTAGGTCTGCATTCCTAGTACCTATCACATATTATAATCTGAGGGGTTATTACGGCCGCTTTTGCAATATTGCTTTTCGTCCTCTAAGTGTCAAAGTCAATACAAAAAATACGCAAAGAGGAAGCAAAGCAATATTGCAAAAGCGGCCGTAATAGGTGTCCTTCAAGCTGTAATCCTCATGATTAAAATCTTCGCTAAAACAAATTCTGAGAATGCAAATAATTAGTCATGAATTGATCCAAATTGGTCCACAAAGTAAAATAATTAGTCCACTTAAACTTTAGAAGTTATAGCCAAATGTTTGTGAGGATTATGGCTTGACGTTCAAGCTGTAATCCTCATCTCTCGTCCAAGAAAACAGTAGGGCCTATCGACTTGGTTAAGCTCTAAATAATTAGTCCTCAATTGATCCACACGACATGCCAAATCTCAGAATTGGTCCTCCAGAGGTTCCGGAGTTATAAGGGCATCTTAGTGAGGATTATGGCTTGAACATTTGGCACCTTCAATTATCTCTGGAACGCCTATAGCTATTGGTTTGAAATTTTGCCAAAAATTAATCCTCAATTGGTCCACCAGAAATACAATCACTTCGAACTAGGTTTTCTTTGAAGAAGTACGTTAAAATCATCAGTTTTACTTTTCCATACATTGCGATCCATGTACAGTAGTGCACAGAATAATTGATAAACATTGGTAGTAACCGGTTACCTAATCGATGCTTTAGAAGAGTGAAAGAGGTTTTTGTTAAGTAGTATGTAATTACGTATAAGACGACACCAATTGTATTTTCAACGGGTTTGTTTTGTGATCCCTGGTTGCATTGCAGGTATAACTAAATAAATAATGTCTGCCGACACGGAGGGCATTATACACTTTTCTCTGCTTTTTTATGCGCCCTAGGCTGTTATATATTGCTACTAGATTTTGCCCGCAGCTTCGCATGCTCTTTTTTGTAAACGTTATTACTGGTTGTTTTACTACTTAGGAATTTGGAAACATTATTTCTAATCGCACCCGCCATACCTCCTAAAAATATCTACCTATTTACAATAATCTATTTTGTTTAAGCCGCCTCCGTAGCTCAGTAGCTTAGCGCGTTGCGCCTTTGTGGTTGTTTTCTCTGCCTAACCCTTCGGGGAATAAAAGGCGTGAGATTATGTTATGTTATGTTATATTTTGTTTATTTCAGTTCCCGTGGCAACTCCAGGAATTCCATTCTACACTCCACCATTCAGTCACTGAAACTTATATTCCTAATTATTAATAGGGTTGTACAGTGGCGCACACGGTCGGCGTAACACTTCCGGTTTTTCTCTATTGAAAAATAGCACTTGTTCTTTGGTAATATAGTCTAGGGCTGACGAAACCATAGACAAATCTGTTACGGTCTCCTAGTCCGCCACTGTACAAGGAAAACTTTTTGTAGATGACGCTCTATATGTTCGGCCCATAACAATCAAGTGAAACACAATAACCAGGCCATTTTTAGTGTTTTTTTTGTTATTTTACACTGTATTGTATTGTATCGTATGGAACGTATAAGAAAACATAGTTGCAAGAAGAAATTAATGAATGAGAAGGCTTTTTACGTGACAAAAACGCGTACTTCGTGAGCAAGTAAACAATGGGTAAAAATTAGTTTATGTTAGCTACGACTATTTGCTTGTCGTTATCTTAAGTTCTCATTTAATTACTAAGGTTTAGGACACAAATTCATATGAATAAACTATTTTAAATGACTTTTGCAAGTAAAACAAAATATAACCTAAAAACAATCAAAGGTTGTATCAAATGTCGAAAAAATATATTCATATTTTAAACCCAAGTGTGAGTGGTTCAGTTGGTAGGTATACTAAGATTCAAATGCATTTTTATACAGCCTGAATAACCAGTTACTATGATTTAGATAAGTTAGGAACCTACGTAGGTATAGTATTTTTTATTGAATTAAAATGTATTGTATGAGGGAATAGTGTATATAGAATTTAGTGTAAGGTTGACGATTATAATGAAAACTTAAGAGTTAGGGTGAAAAATAGTATGTCTGTACTGAGTTTTAGAAAACCAGTTTTTTTTTTTGTTTGTTTACATTAAGATACCTTATGTAACTGTTGAGAATCAGAATGCGGAATCTGTACTTAATGTTATATCAAGATGAACAACTATGGTTATTGCATTGAAGCAACAGTGATTATTAAACTATTTAAATAGATTACATGCTGTTTAAAAGATATCTTTAGAAACTTTACTACCTACTAAATAGTGTAAGGTTGCCAATTATAATGAAATGAAAACAAAGTTTAATATGAAAAATATATGTCTGTACTGATAAAAAAATACACATAAGTATTTTAGACAACTAGAAAATATTTTAGTTTTTACATTAATATACATATGTTTTTTACCTACATTTTTTGGCTAAGATATAATAGTCCTGCGAAAAGCTCCGTTCGCGTTTGATTGATGATTGATAACGCGTGGAAAAGATATCCGTTAACTGTTGGACATAGGTCTCCCTCACAGATTGCCACAAGGACAGACATTTGGAGAGAATGCATCGTAATCGCTACACCGCGCGTTATAACGCTGTGCAGACGGACACAAGGATGCCGAGCAATAAAGTGGTGCGTAGTGGTTGCTGCTGGTGCTGGGTGGCTCTAATGAGCTATGAACATAACTCCTGACATCGAAATATGTAGATATAGCGCTTTTCCAATTTATTACAAACGTTGACACAAAATGTAACTTGTAACTTTTTTTTTGTTATTATTTGAATTTACTGTGAATAAAACTAAGTAAGTTATTACTTTGATATTGTGTGTGTAAAGAAACTATTCCAAACGTTTAATTATTATATACGAAAATATATTATAAATGATAGTTTTTTTTTGGTCGTATAATTTGGTACAGTGACGGGACACGCTGCGTAACACTTCCGGTTTTTCTATATTGTAAAATAGCTCTTCATTGGTATTGGCGCAAAACAAAAGTGTTACGCCGTCCGTGTCTGAAACGTAAGTACAGTGGCGGTCTATGAAGGCTTAACACTTCCAGTTTTTCTGTATTGCAAAATAGCTCTTGGTCTTTGGTAGGTAATACAGCCTGGCGCACGAGACCATAGACAAATCTGTTACAACTACGAATTCTTCTAAGAATAGATAAGGTACCTATGTAACCGGTTACTACCAATGTTTATCAATTATTCTGTGCACTACTGTACATGGATCGCAATGTATGGAAAAGTAAAACTGATGATTTTAACGTACTTCTTCAAAGAAAACCTAGTTCGAAGTGATTGTTTTTCTGGTGGACCAATTGAGGATTAATTTTTGGCAAAATTTCAAACCAATAGCTATAGGCGTTCCAGAGATAATTGAAGGTGCCAAATGTTCAAGCCATAATCCTCACTAAGATGCCCTTATAACTCCGGAACCTCTGGAGGACCAATTCTGAGATTTGGCATGTCGTGTGGATCAATTGAGGACTAATTATTTAGAGCTTAACCAAGTCGATAGGCCCTACTGTTTTCTTGGACGAGAGATGAGGATTACAGCTTGAACGTCAAGCCATAATCCTCACAAACATTTGGCTATAACTTCTAAAGTTTAAGTGGACTAATTATTTTACTTCGTGGACCAATTTGGATCAATTCATGACTAATTATTTGCATTCTCAGAATTTGTTTTAGCGAAGATTTTAATCATGAGGATTACAGCTTGAAGGACACCGTAATAGGCCCTCTGCTGCATGAGATAGAGATAGAGATATATTATTGGTAATTTTGCATTACAGGTCACATACTATAATTACATCAAATTTTCATAAACAAAAAATATATAAATGATAATAAAATACAAGTAAAAGTTATTAAGTATAAATTGCTTAAAATAATAAAATTACAATAATCGGTTAATCTAAGTTCTCTGTTATCAAAGTGATTTAAATTTTAAAATTCAAAAATTCACTATATGTGTAAAATGATTTATCCACGAGCCAGGATTTAAGTTCATTTTTGAAAATATTTAGGCTAGATGCTTCCGTGATAGCACGAGGCTGTTTAGCAGGCAGAGGCTTCATCAATGCTTCCAGGGTCCGAGAGTCCTTTATCTATACCAATATTATAAAGAGGAAAGATTTGTTTGTTTGTTTGTTTGTTTGTTTGTTTGTAACGAATAGGCTCCGGAAATACTGAACCGATTTGAAAAATTCTTTCACTGGTAGGAAGCTACACTATCCCCGAGTGTCATAGGCTATATAAGTTTTTCCAAAAAAATAGGGATCCTTACTTAAACTCAAATAATATAACCCAAGGTGCAATATTTTTTCGTTGTTTACATATTTTGACAGGCGGTTTGTTGTTGTTGTTTGTTTTTTATTCGGCCATTCTGGGCAGTCAAAATAACATAGTCTATAGAGCCAAGTCTTTGTAGTATCTTATATTCTATGGCGTAACGAAGTAAGCCGGGAAAGCTCGTACTAGATACTTACAATAACTTATACCTTGTATTAATTATGCTTGTATCCTATAGAACACATTAATTTGACTTTGACTTTGACAAACAGGATTGGAAAGCAATTAAGTATTATGGCAGGAACATTATATATTAATTTTTCTTCCCTACACCTGCTTTTAGAACAAGATAGTCAAAACAATATAGACAGGTATATGAAATTAATAAGTGCCATTTAGCTTGTAAATCAGAACCAATATTCTTTTTTATCAATGATCTGTAGATTGTCAACATCGTCTTATGGACAAGGGGATAAAATCAACGTTTTCAATCTGCAGATCGGGGATAAATTGGACATAAAAAGGGAAAAAAAAAATCTTAAAATGCCTGTGTGTTAAAATGAGTCCCTGATAAATCAAAAGTTCCTTTATATATTTATATTATTTGATTACTTGCCTCATCAAACTAAAATGGATAGATTTTTATTAACGCAGATAATGTGATCGAAAATGTATTCTAATAATTTTCATATAAAAGTAAATGGTTCCCGTATTGTTCCTAACGCGCGTCTAAGGGACATTTAGAGCGGGCATATATTGAGCGGGAACTATATTTTCTATCACCAAAATTTATATTTGTCATATTGAGCCACTAGCTGCGGTCACTAAACGAAACCACTCGTATGCCACGTAGTTTTGACTAGCAAGCAATTTCGGGGATGCAAAAAAAAAATGCATGACTTCCCTATTGGACACCCAAAAATTGTATGAAAAAATAAAGCATGCAATAGAAGTCGTTTCCATTATACTGGGTCACAAAGCACATAATTAGGCAAAATTGAATATATGCGGTGAGTCAGCTCCTGGACGCACGCACCACTTGTCCATACATTTTGTTTGCGTAAGAGGACTGCTATAGCGGGCGTGTCCAAAACAGAGAAGGATGGAAAATATGTATGGATCTCTCTTTCTATTTTAAGCATAAAAATATGGTTATTTGGACGCTGACAAATTTTGATCAGTTGCAAAATGGTCACTGAAAAAAGTTTTCTTTGACTATGTATGACAGAGTTGTATGTTATAAACGGTGTTCCCGTGAGAAGCTCCAACATTTAGACTGCCATAGCGGCTTAGGCCAGTATAAGTGTCACAAAAACGACTGCTTTAGAATGTTCACCCGTGAAAGTGCTAGACACTAGACGCGTCCACCAATCGCGAGCCGCTAGTGGCATAGCGGATGAGCTCGGGCGAATCATCTGGTGGCTAGAACGCGGCCACTCTAGTTTGAGCCAAGACTGTACAAATTTTACTACGAAAAACTTCGTCCGCAGTTTGTTGCTCCATGTCTGAATTTGCTCTGAATTCGTCTGCAATTAGCACCGTGCCGAGCCGAGCTGTTTAATATTTAAACAGGATGAATGTCGCGGCAGATCCGCGCTCGCTAAGACACACCTGGATTAATGCCACTCTATCTTTAGCGGTGTTCGCTATCATTATACACAGATACAGATACAGGTTCTTGCTAGTTGGGGGCTCTGAGTGATTATTATTAATATTATAGACTATAGAGTGTTATTATTATTATTATTATAGACTTCGTTTAAAATCTTTTTATTTATTTATTTATTTATTTATTATAAATTTTATTTTTTTGTTTGAAAGGGTTGTGAAACGATGAAAACGAGGATTTTTTGGCGCTGTCAACCTTTTAGAGTTGTACTTTGTGTCTGGATGATAAAACGAAAACTGTTTTAAACCATTTGAACCACACAAATGTTTATTTTATACCTGAAAATGTCAAAGAACTGTCTCTGACACTCATTTATTTGCACTAGGCTGATATAGAAAGAAAGAAAGAAAAGATTTATTTACAGCAAAAAAACACACATTACATAATAATATACAATAGCCTACGAACAACAACAATAGCACATACTTCAAAACATTTTAAAAATAACTAAAATAACAACAAAATTTAACAAGTTGTGTGTGTGTGTTGCAGCTGCCGTAAAATGGCACCGACTCAGCATGTGCTGAAGGTTTTCACCGACAGCGCTGATTTTCAGTCAATGCCATATAAACGATTTCATTAGCCAATCCGATCTCAAGATTATTGAGGCTCTTATACGGTCACAATTATGCTTTTCGTCCATCTAGAGTCAAAAGCCAATACAAAAAAAATGCCAAAGGAACGAAAGGAGAACTCTTTATACGGCTATATCATATAGGGGCTGTATACTTTAAACACAGTTTTTTTTTTGTTGTCTCCTTTAGATAAAAGCAATCTGCCCAAAAGAGGCATTGAGCTTATTTGTCTGGCGGGTCTCTTGGAGTCTCTGGTGATGCATGCCCATTGGTATGCCCACATAAATAATGAGCCTATTAAATTATGTTAACCTGTCTATTAAATTATGGCCACATAATAACACACACAGATAATTTTGTTCTCCTCTAGTTAACAAGGCAGGCAACCTACTCTTGTCATTAAATCATCATCATTGTATGCAATAAAGTGTTTTCTATTCTATTCTATTCTAAATCCTAATTGATCCTACACTACATACAGTAGCTACCGGCACGGCACCGTTACACTGCAGGATAGGAGCCATTACTCCCTGAATGACAGTGGCACAGTGCGGGTGGCGTGGGGTTTACGACCACCAAGCGCCGTGACAGATTTTATTACTTAAGTCACTGGAGCTAATCGAATGTGGCTTACATATTTAAAAAATACATTAATGAAAATATAACGTAGTCTTTTTATTATTCTCTGAATAATATAAATATTTTTTTTTTCTACTCTAAAACAAATATTGCTTTTGTGTGTGCATCTTTTCTAATGCAGTTTAGTTTAAATGTTTTCTATTTCATAAGGTGTTTACTTTTATAAACTGTATTATGTTATGTCACCTTAATAATAAATAAATAAATAAATAAATAAGATCTTAATCATCGTGATCATATTACTATCAGCCGAATTTTATGTAAATACGATATTAAAATTAAAAAGTTCAAGCCCAAAATACTTGCAAATTACAGTCTCTTGAGAAAAGCCCAGTGCAGCAAAGTCGTGGACGACATTACCTGAAACAAAGAATAATGCAATTAATAATTAACATTAGGGTAAGTATGTTGTACTGTGTTACAATAAAGAATAATCCTTCAGAACTTAATGTTACCTATTCAAATTATGAAAGAGAAGGCGATATCATTCTACCTAAATAGCGAGATTCAAATTGAAAGATTTAATATTTCTGAGAAGCAGCCTTACAGTTTAATATGAAATGCTCGGGATTCTGCGCATTTATCTCGTTTTGTACAATTTTAGTGTACGATGCACTATAATAAAATACCGGACTTACAAGAGCTGAATAATTTAATTTTCTATAGGTATAACTAGTGTGCGCCTTGCATCTTTGCCAGAGCAATTTTTCTTTAAAAACTAAAATCCTTTTTTCTGCTTCTTTAGGATAAAAAGTATTCTATGTCCGTTAAGTGTTCTTATCGTTTAGGTAGGTTAGCCGTGAAAGCATTACATAAAGATAAACAAAGATACTTCTACATTTATAATTATTATCACTGTATAAAAGTATGGATTGGGCATTAAAATATTAAGCTTTTCGAACCAAATAAATTACATCTCTTCTGACAAAATCACGAGAAAATTAAGACATGTTGAAAAGAAAAGTGACAAAAATCCAAAGCTAGAGAGAGCTATGCTTTAAAAGACAAATCTCCGGCTTCACTATATGTTAGAAAGCATTGATTGAACGTCCCAGCCGGTAGCAACTGCAATCTTCCAGATCGAGGGCAAAGCCGGCGACGTCCAATTTGTCTAAAACCTCTCCAGTGCTGACAGGAGGCCAGCACTCGCATTATGCAGGTCGTCCCGTCCCGCGATCCGCAGTAATTAAAGGGCTAAGGGACCGCTCACTCGTGCGATAATAAAACTGCGATTATTAATTAGTTGAGCTGCAAAAAAGTGCTCAACTGTCGGTCAGCTCTGCCGTTGTCAGTCGGAGATTGCTATATGAAAGAAATTGTATGAATGCGTTTATGCAGTGTAGATGATTATTTAAAGCTACGTCCAACCGACATCAGCGCTGACCGTATATTTGTTTATAGTAGTAGGTACTTACGTTATTTAACGATGCTAAGTTTTTTATAATTGGTAACCTTATAATTTGGCCATTATAAATGCATTTATAATTATTAGTATTTCACAAAAACAAAAGAATATCACAAATCGCTCTAGTGTTACGACCCTTAGCTCTAAGGGTTGCCATCGCCCGAGCGCGCAGAATTCCGGCGACGACGAGGAAAGGGCGCTACAAGGGAACAGGTCATTAGGCCCTGGGCCTTAATGGAAGATGGGCTTTAATGGAATACACTCGGACAAATTTACATTTTCAATAGGTACTATACTGCATTAATAAACGAATCATAAGGGTTGCCTAAAACATAGCCTTTTAGCGATAAGGACGCCCATCCATTGCATGAAAATCTGATACTGTTAATATATGTATATTATGACGACTTGTATTGTAAATCTATTCCATTATATTTATGGCGCACGCCACTAAAACTTCTGTATATTTTCGTTTTCTTTTTATTTCTTAGGGTTGACAAACATATTGACATACATATTTATACCTAAACAAACAACCTTCTTAAGTAATTAGTACTGTATTAGGTAAATGAAACAACTTAGTTTGTAAAAATGAAGAAAAAACTAAAAAAACGCGTTCTCATGAGCGACATTTTTGTCGCGCTCCAAAGATTCCCGCCAACTCTGAACTGTTATTAAGAATTCTTCAACAACTGCAAGCGCCAAGTGGACGTCCCTCATTTCATAGCTTGTTTGTAATTTACTAGACTGTTCTTAAAAAGTAAAGGCGCAACTACATTCTACTTATTTGACTTTTAGTTTCGACAATTCTCAACAAATTCTCGTTTCTTGTAAACATTTTCGATGGAAACTGCAACTGCAAAACGTAGTTTGAAAATACTGCAGCGAAGGATAATACCTAAAGGAGCAACGAAATTTGGCTACGTGAACGTAGAGATGGGACTCAATCGAAAAAAAAAATTGGAAAGGATTCCGGACCCCAAGTTTCTTAACTAAATACTTCGTTAACCATTGCCGCTTCAACAAAGGCAATTTCTGTTGCATGCCCAAAGAAAACAGCAATGATTAACAAAGTCGCTATCAAGACAATTTTATTACGAGTCGATATTTTATGGTTAAGAAAAACTGTGAGGGTCAGTAATTCTTAACCAAATCCCAAAACCAAACGATCAAGTATTCAAACGACTCGAAACGTGGATAAACTTTAGCACTTCCTTACACAAACGTAACATAGTGTCACGCCTTTTATTCCCCGAAGGGTTAGGCAGTGGCACCAGCTCAAGAGCCGGACCCACGTTTAGGCACTTGTCTCACCGGCAACGATTAACGAGTAACGAGTAGAGCTAGAACTAGAAACGAGTTAGCGAGACGCGGGGAGCGAGTGCGTAGTTCCGATATTTATGTAGCTCGGCTATAAGCGAGTGTGCGAGTGAGGCGGGCGATTACTCGCATCACTCGCTCGCGGCAGTCAAGCAAGTAGAAATGACCACTGGTTGGCGGTGGTTCGGCGTGAGTTCTAATCGCTTGGCGAGTATCGCCGAGCGAGTGTTATCTTTCATAGCTCTTGTCGCTCAGCGACAAACTAGTGAAGCGAGTGCTCGCCGGCAGTGTGAACAGTCAGCGATCAACTGTTTGTATATGCATCTCTTTTGTTCACACAGAAAGTATATCTATTGTACGTTTCTTGAGCGAGAAAATAGCCGATAGTTAGTCGTTTTCTCGTCGTTGGTGGGACAACTGCCTTAGCCGAGTTTATGTTTTATTTATACCATCGCGACAAGGGGCCAGCTTGTCGCCGCGGTTATAACGACTACGTCTCTATTATAACGTTAATTACTATTATAAATCGTGTACCAGAATACTAGACTTCCGTTACCCTAAGTATATGATATAATATTGGTCTTTGAAATCGAGTGATTCGAATTAAATTTAAATAGTAGTCGACTGATTTGTGTCCCATCCCTACATGAAAGACTATTCTTGGAGACAGTGTAATGTATTTCCCCCCTAAAGTTGATAGCGCCCAATTTACTCTAAAAGCTGTAAAAATAAATGAATTGTCTGTAAACAGGATCGCAATCAGAACAATTTCATCAGTTGAACTAAGTTTTGTTAATTTTCTTGGAGCTTGTAGCTATGAAAGAACTTGTAGGAACAAAGCGCTTGTACAAAGCGCTGTTTTATTTACAAACTTTAAAATAAGTACCTATAACTGTTACTCGTAAAAATTAAAGTACCATTTTCGCTCAAAAAATTGTCATTCGAAATTAAGAAGGCTTTGAACAGGGGGCCTATTACGGCCACATTTGCAACATTGCTTTTCGTCCTCCAAGTGTCAAAGTCAATACAAAAAAAAAAAACACAAAGAGGACGCAAAGCAATATTGCAAAGCGGCCGTAATAGGCCCTTAGCAGCTTTAAAAATTCACACAATTACAAATTATAGTTTTTTTGTCTATTTCTTTAGTCAAGTTGTATTTAAATCCATTCAGTAGTTTTTGCGTTTAAGAGTAACAAACGTCTATACATTAAAACCATTGGCGTTTATAATATTAGTAGGATTGTTTGATAAAATTTCAGTAAGTATCTTAAAAATAAATTAATAAAAAAAATATCAAACAACAAACATATTTTATCCAAGTAAGCCCAAATTGAATGTTGCAAAAATCCCTTTTTCCCTAAACTGATGAGAAAGAATGTTCTCAGAGGGATATGATACGACTGTTCTGCCAATTTAACAAAATACGTGAACAACGCAAATGAAGAGCTCCCACCATTACGAAAAAGAGGCACTTGAGGAGGAATGATACGAAAATATACCTTAAAAAGGGTTGATATAAATGTCACATTACACAAAACATTAAATCAATTTAGTACACAAAGTATCTCTTTGGACGAAGTCTACATAGGTAGGTACCTTAAATTACTTAGTCAAAGTCAAAAAAATATTAGTCAATATAGGATACAAGATATCGCTTATTGAAAGTCAATTAGAGTAATAATCTAATTGGTATTGATACCTTATTTGGTAAAGTATCCTATACTGCGAGAGGCGAGGTAGTTCAGGGTGCCCACCAAGCGGCCCAGGCAAACAAATGTTGGCCTTGCCTTACGACAATAGTCGCCTGGAGAGGCCCCCAAACGAGCCCTCCTCTGTCAAATGATTCTACTCCTTTTCGCAATGATTTTACAGCGTAGAGAAGAAAGGGGTAACAAACTCTACTTTAAAATTTATCTCTCTCTCTATTTGTTTGTTCTTTTGTGACATTACAATTCAATTTTAAAATCTTAAAAACATAGAAACTAATGCCCTCTATAAATGAGGCGGCGTGGGTCTGGATCATGCCTCATGCGGCTCCAGGGTAAGCGAATTAAAAACTGACTTCAACCGCGGCATGCTGCCGATCAGACCCAACCGCAAAGCCAATGATGGAATACCCAGGAGACGCTCCAAAATGACCTCATCTCAGTCGATTTTTTCTTCTTCTTTTTTTTTAACCTTAAGAGCTTCGCTCTTGTTGGTGGAGCCTCCTCCATTCCTCCCTTTTCCCCGCCATCTGCTTGACTTCTAGATACGACACGACACCTATTCTTTCCTTTATTTGGTCGATGTAGTTTTCGATTTTTTCTACTCTAGGTAAAAGAAGAATAATTTAAAAAACAGCTGAACAACGCTGCAAATAAAAAATGTTACTTATAGAATGTTTTCAGTTTCAGAAGTTTCTCGAAGCTTAGTTTTAATTAGATCTCTCTATCGAGGTTTTCTTTTCCATTATCAAGGACTAACTGGGGCCAACAGAAAGTCTGCCAATAATAATAATAAGGGCGTACGTACTGCTTGGTCATTGTTCCTTTATAATCAAAGCTAGCTCCACTGTTTTATTCAATGACGAAGCGTTTTGTTCAATGACGAAGCGTTTTGTCGCCGACTGAAAAAACTTTTGTTGGAACATGAATATTATTGTATAGATGACTTTTTAAACTATAAATTTGTTTGACATTGGATATTATTTGTGTAATTTGAGTATTCGACAGTTACAATATGTAATTCAAGTAAATTGAAATTATTATTTAGTATTTGACATTTTATATACAATTATACATTTAAAAATTTGACATTGTTTACATAGTACTTAAATAATTAAGTAACTACTTATTATTTTTTATATAATTTTTGTACAATATTTTGACGATCACATTATACTTTGACATTTTATTATACAACTTTGTATGTAATATGAATATGATAGTGTGAAATAAATGAATCTAATCTAATCTAATCTATTAAGTTTTTGAAAACTCATTTTACAAATTAGCTCTATATTGTACGTAGATATGCCATTATCATCTCAGCCGAAGACGACGT
Source organism: Euspilapteryx auroguttella (assembly GCA_951802225.1). Taxonomy (NCBI): domain Eukaryota; kingdom Metazoa; phylum Arthropoda; class Insecta; order Lepidoptera; family Gracillariidae; genus Euspilapteryx; species Euspilapteryx auroguttella. The sequence continues at coordinate 12,288,717 of OX637648.1, read as the reverse complement.
TTGTTCCATTTTTATGCTATATTGACTTTTATATACCGTGGTGTGGCGTAAAAGAGAAATTTATTTAAAGAATGAAATTTATAAGTAAACGTGCTTAATTAGTTTAGTAAAATTGAGACTGGATCCCTCAAATAGAGTAAATCTGTGCCAGAGTTACACGGTTATGATAAAGTAAAAATGGTATATTATTTTAAAGTCCCTTATCAAAACCCATAGTCCCTGAACCTACGTTAAAACAGAAATCATGCAGTTTATTTCAAGTTGAAAACATCTGTAAGTTTTCCTCGTACGCATTTGAAACTACAGAAACAGATTAGAGAATGCAAAGTTCAAGCCTTCTAACTCGGTTTCCGTATACTGTAATAAAACTCTGAACTTTCTTGATAACTTGGCGTATCGATAAGTCGGTGTTTGAGTAGTGATAAGAGTTGTGAGGCAGCTGGACTTGGACGATAATTTAATTTTCAGTGAATTTCTTGCCAAGCCCAACGTCATAGTAACTTTGCTCTTTGTCTGTCTTATTTTGGACATTTTTTCTAGAAGTACAGTCACGGACTAGGAGGCCGTAACAGATTTGTCTATGGTTTCGTCAGCCCTAGACTGTATTACCAAAGAACAAGAGCAATTTTGCAATACAGAAAAACCGGAAGTGTTACGCCGATCGTGTCCGCCACTGTACCAATCTATACAATCATGCTGAATACGAATTGCGCTGAGGTTTACTAATGTTTTTTTTTAATTAGAAAACTTCTTCAGGGGCCACACGGTGCGAAACTAGCGCCACTTCGATAAATATATTTGTTTGTTTGTAACGAATAGGCTCCGGAAATACTGAACCGATTTGAAAAATTCTTTCACTGGTAGGAAGCTACATTAACCCCGAGTGTCATAGGCTATAAAAAAAAATTAGGAATCCTTACCTAAACTCAAATAATGTAACCCAAGGTGCAATATTTTTTCCGTTGTTTACATATTTTGACAGGTGGTTTGTTGCTGTTGTTTGTTTTTTATTCGGCTATTCTGGGCAGTCAAAAGAACATAGTCTATAGAGCCAAGTCTCTGTAGTATCTTAATTCTATGGCGTAACGAAGTAAGCCGGGACAGCTAGTATAAAATAAAGTCGCCTCCCGCGTCTGTCCCTATAATCTTTAAAACTACGCAACGGATTTTGATGCGATTTTTTTAATAAATATAGTGATTCAAGAGAAAGGTTTATAAGTATAATATATGCACAAAATTCGTTTAGGCGGTACGAAGTTCGCCGGGTCGACTAGTAATTAATATCTTTAAAACCATGGCCGAAATCAAAAATATCTTTGACGCCCTAGATAATCTTGCTAAGAATTTTTAAGGATCTTGGAAAAATTCATTTGCTGCTTAAAGTGGCCACTTTTAGTTTCATAAAAGAATGTTTCTAAGATCATTATCCTAAAAGCTACACAAAAGAACATTTTTAATTTATAACAAGAAAAAAAAGTAACAAAAATAAGAATTGTACTTTCTCAGCTGACACTAAAACAAAACTAGGACTTAACTTATCGATGTACCTATAACAAAGTGCCCTAAAACGGTAAAATAACGCTTCACTTGTTATAGTTAGTAGAATAGAAACTTATCAGGGCTACATTTAGCGTATAGCCAACTAGGATCTTGGCGCGCACACAGCGGGCGATAAGCGAGCGAGCGAGTTATCGCTGCGGCTCCATTCAGAGGCCATGCAAGTCGAACTGAGAGGCGAGGAGGAGGTACCTACGGAGTAGTGTTACAATATCGCCTTATCGTAAATCTTAGTAATAAGAATAAGCACTCCAACGATTTTAAGGTTCCGGGTACTCGTCTTGGGACATTATTAAAATGACTAATCCGTCCGTTCGTCTGTCTGTCGAAGGCGCTAATCTCCGAAAAGGCTCAATAAATCTAAATGAATGTTAGCACGAAATTTTACTTGTTGTCCAAGAAATGCTACCAAATATTAAAAAGCTCAAAAAAATTACTAAAATTTAGAGATAAATGCCAAAAACTTAGTTTTTTTAACCAATTTTGTAGAGCCTCTACTGAGAAACTGACCGGCTTAACAGGCACCAAACAATTAGCAATCGCAACTTCACAAAATTTTGAATAATAATCAATACTGAAATCTATGCTAAAGCTAGCCAATTTTACACAATAAATTTCTTCCAGAACCTTCGGGACCGGAAGCGCGAGCCCTTGAACTTGGCTGTTTATTTTTTACTTGGTGAAGGTTGCGGGATAGAGGTACACTGGATGAGGGTCGCTCAAGATCTGGCGCTAAGGCAAACTTTTAGGAAGCCTAGTAGGTCTACCTATTGCCGTCTATCGGCTTGCTTTGGTTGCACAAAGTTTTTTTGATTGACGCAAAGGCTAAGGGAACCCCAACTAGATAATTAACACGAATTGAAATAACACTTTCGAAAGTCGTATCCGTAAAGATCTCCTCCATGTCAGCGAGCGGGCCGAACGGTCACGTATCGTATCGTATCGCGATCGGGCGATACGGTCTGCGCGCGTAAATCTTGAATAAACTAGCTCACGGCGACCCCAGGCCCTGACCAAGGCGCACCACTAGTATATTGTAATACTGTTGTATTAAATGTAGTAGTACTAGGAGTTTTTAATAAAAATGTAACTTAATATGTTACCTTTTTAGGGTTCCGTTAAAAAAAGTTTTAAGAAATTATGGGAATTCGTAGCTTGGAATGTGGTTTTGAAATTTAATGAAAATAATGGCTTTATTCACTCGTTGCTAGCTAGCTACAGTGGTGGTCTATGACAGAGTAACAGATTTGTCTATGATTTCGTACACCCTAGATGGTATTACCAAAGAACAAGAGCTACATATTTTGCAATACAAAAAAACCCGAAGTGTTACATAGTGCCAGACCGCCACTGTACATGAAGTATTTGATTGGTTATTAAAAGTCATTTCTTGCGACTCTGGTGGAAACGTAACCTAAGGCTAAACGCACACATGATTGACGTGCAGGGCCCTCTTAAACTGGCTGGGGGCTCTTACCCTAAAAAACTATTACTCATTTGAATACACTATAAGAACTCTGAGTATTCGTACACTCAATAAGAACTAGTCGATCTAAGCCAGCCACAAGTTACACGGTAAGGCCGACTGATTCAGCACCGCTCGGCCTCACTCGGCCCAGGTCGGCGACGGCACGGGAATTCTAATGAAACCTACTGCTTTATGATTTCTGAACTATGAACTACCTATACAATTGAGTCTTGACTTCTGAGGCAATCGCTCACTGTACCAATCCGTTTTATTTCCGTAACAGATTTTATTGGATATGTATTAAATATGTAGACTTTTCTTTAAGATTAAATTTAATTCGAAGATTTCTATTTCTTTTTAACTGTACCCGCGAATTCATCCGTTTGGAATAGTGACTACCTACCATATTTTCGCATCAAAAAAAACCTTCCCTGAACTACGAAAAATATTTCACAACCAAAATTACAAAAATTACATAAGTGTAATAAAGTGTTCTTTATCTTAATTAGCTAAATCAGCCCAGCCGTTTTCAAGTTTTACTGAGACAAAAGAACAACAATTGATTTTTATTTATAAAAGTAACGTTGATAAGTAGATAGTTTTGCATATCTATCTAAACTCTAGACAATTCAACGGGCACTGTTCTAATTTAATGATTCAGCATTTGACTAGCTTAATTCAAGATCTACAAGTTGTCGTTTCGTTCCGTCCCGTTAAGTGTGCGCGCCCCTTTACCGGTGTATCTGCCATCAGAATATGTACCTACTCCGCTCACGGCCCGGCGAGGGAAGGAGCAGTCCAGAGCTGCAATATTGCTTTTCGTCCTCTAGAGTGTCAAAGTCAATACAAAAAAAAGCAAAGGGACGCAAAATATAAATACAATATTGCAAAAGCGACCGTATTAGGGCCTCAGCTTTGTTCTAGAATCTTCCGTAACTTGTAATTGAGCCATAAAACGCCCTTTTAACTGTTTATTGCTGGTTTATTTTGCTTATTTTTGTTTCGCACTTGTTTGTTAGTTCAAGAAAGTTGCTTTCTAATCTAAAGTTGAATGTTACCGGCAAATTATTACTTATCCCTTTTTTTACTGAAGCTAAGTAAAGCTTTTGAGAGCCAATTAACTTTCATGATCTTGTGCTGAAAGTGTTAAAGTGTATTTGGCGCTTACGGCGCAGTGGTTAGCGTAGCGATGCGCCCTTGATAGCCATTATAGTCCTAAAATTTGGTTGTAATGGGATATTCAGGACGTCAGACCGACATAAAAATGATTTTGATAATAATCAGGAATGGGAGATAAACTTTACTATCGAAATATTGAAAAGATGAAAAAGGTTAGAAACAAAATTAATTTCAGCCAATAATTACCTAAGTTACGTATTTTGACAGATCAGATAAAAAATATTTTCTGGATGAAAATTAATATAAAAAACATTGATATAAGTATATTAAAAAAGATAAAAGAAACACGTGAAAAGAGACGAACACTCCCAGTACAAAAGTACGCAATTGAGAACCTAGAAAGACGATATTTTAGTTCGAGATTCCATTAGAGGAACTTCTGAGGCACTTTCTACAAAAACTTCAGGAAAATGCGAAGCCTTTAACCAAATATTGCCGACTTGCCTGTACTGTAATTGTACATTTTTGTCATTGATCAAAGATATTCAATTTGTCTGTTCTTCTATAAGTTTAATGTAGTATATAGTTAGGTACACACTGTAAACCGGTTCAATAGCTATAGCGTGAAAGCGAGACAGACAGAGGGAGATAATCTCGCATTTATAATACTAATAATAAGTATGGATTATATACAAACCCTGTTATTCATAAAAGGTTAAAGAGCATTTTAGTTATTTGACGTATGTCAATTTAGACTGGATGTCACGTATTTACCAACAACAAACCAGAGATGTAGACCTCCAGTAACGCTACTTAAAATCTACTGTATCTTTATGAATAAGACGGTAAAACTAAATAATTTTAGCCATAGAAAGTAATTAATTTTTTCGCTAATTTAGAACATGAAAAAATACTCGGTTTTAGTACATAAAGTGGAGTAAATTATCTTGTAGATGTATACCTGAGCTGGCGGAAAGGTGTTATGCGTCCCTTGACTACACTTTGTCTAATTTATCACCGCGCAACACGCACAGACTAATGCTTATCTCACGGCACTATGTCACGAGCCAGGACTCACTGTGAAAAACCTTAGCCGTTAAAATATAAATAGTGTTAGCCTATGTAACGCTTGCAGGCCGGTGAACCCGCAAGACGCTAACATAAATTAAACTAAAATTCTTATTTACAAATATACAATATTTATTTACAATGTACACAACTTAAAAAAAAAAAAACAGATTTACAGAAGAAAATGAATAAAGGGAATAATGAGTTCTAAAGGGTCTGATCAGTTCCGTCAGGCACCGTACCTTCCGGTGGCAGCGATTTTGAGGCAATTTTTTATTTGTAAATATTTCTTTGTTTAGTTTATTTTTGTTAAGGTTTGTAATAAGATATAAGCAAACCTTTAATAATATCATTCCGATGTAAATTAAAAAAAAAAAAGTGTTAGCTGTAAATATAGGCCTTAGTATTATTCAGTTGAAGAATGCATCGAGAAGGAAACAAAACAAGGTATGTTCAGTGATAAGTGGCGATAAGAACTGTTGCTATTTTGAACAGCTTTTTTATGAAAAAATGTTCAAATGCAAAATCTTTCGCAGTTTCATGAAGAGCTCGGATGACTTCAAAATAAATGTTGGGAAATGTACACTAGCTCCAATAACAGCTCCAACCGCGTAATCTTAGTGCAGGCACGCCTCTACCCCAAAAATATATGAAGTAGTATTTTTTAGATTTTGCACTTTCTTGTCAATACATAGTATAAAACAAAGTCTCTTTCCGCGTCGCTATATATGCTTAAATCTTTAAAACTATGCAACGGATTTTGATGCGGTTTTTTTAAATAGACAGAGTAATTCAAGAGGCAGGTTTATATGGATAAAACATGCACAACATAGTAATAGGTAAGGCGGTACGAAGTTCACCGGGTCGACTAGTTTAAAAATAAATTGCACAGCATCTATGGTGGAACTACTCTGCTAGGGCTTGCAGTTCGAAAACAAGAAGCTTCCGTTACTGAAAATCAATTACTCAACAAATCCTTCTATAATGAGCAGCGACGGAACCCAGGGGCTGCCTGGGGACAAAGGGGTGAGGAGGGGCGAAGTGTGACGACACAATATTATAGTTAAGTAATAAGGCTGCGAAGTAAGAATAGGTTTTTTAAAACTTAAATCTGGAGTAGTGCTTTTTTGTCTGTCCTAGGCATCATGAGTTTAACCACGGTTACAGCATTCGATTTTTTTTAATTCTGTGGAACAGGAAATTAAATTTTCTTACAATTTAATTAATAGAAGGAAATCATAATAATAATTATTTATTCTTTAAATCGGAAACCATTCCAGCGCCTCTATGTCGCGGATTAGCAAAACTATGAAAAGTTTAACATCAAATATGCGATCACAATTAAGTAAACTAAGGCCCCTGCAGTTTTGAAATGGAAGTCCCGCAAAATCTGATGACTTTTAAAGGGACATCCTTTAAAAGTAATGAAATTAGTTTTTTTTTGTTAATATTCTATGTTGGTATTGCATTAATTACTGCCAACAAGCGTTTTTTATACAACAGAACTGGGCAATTATTTTAAAATATAAAAATTCGATTAGTTTTGGGTCTATTGTTTAAATTTGGCATACAATGCATTTATAAATTTAGTTAGTATTTGTAAATCTACCATATATTTTTTTTTTCTTATTTATTTATTATGAGCCTGTGTTGTCCCACTGCTGGACAAAGGCCTCTCTCCCCTTTTTCCACTCATCGCGTTTTTGCGCGGTCTGCCACCAGTTCATAACTAGAGCTCCCAGCTCGTCGCTCCATCTCTTTTTCAGGCGATCGCGGCGCCTCTCCACGCCTTTTGGTAGCCACTCTGTCGCTTTTTGGGCCCCTCTAGTCGGCTGCATTCGTTCTAAATGAATTAGATAACTTAAAAAACTACAAACTCTATTGCAAGGTCTAGAATAGCTTTAAATGAGCACTGATCCTAGACAACAGATGCCTCGTTCCTCGCCTCCGTTCTAACAGTTTCAGGAAATTGAATGTATTTCAGCTGAAAATCGAGCTCCGAGCTCCGAGCCAGACCCGCAATAAAGAGTTTGCAGAAATATTATAATAAGTTTAACAGAAAATGTTATAATATCGTTGTGCAAGTTTTAATAAACGAGACGAGACGAGAAGGACGGTCTTTCTGTTGTGAACTTACTGAATTGCAGTCTTCATGGAACTCTGCTCCGAGTTTCACATACCTGTAACAAAAACGTTATGATTAGATAACACACATAACTCACATCACACTCAGAGGCACACTAGGGCGCCCGAAACACAGATAGAGACGAACATCACACCCAGAACATCATCTATCTATCTATCACACAGATAGATAGATAGATCTCTTTATTGTACTTACAAAAAAAACATAAAAATTGCAAAAATATACATTAGTAAGTGGACAAAAGGCGACCTTATTGCTTTAAGCAATTTCTTCCAGGCGACCTGTTTTTGTTTTATACGTCAAGAAACAGAGACAAATTATTTTACATAAGATACGGATAGACAGAAAATAGAAAATAAAGAAAGAAAAGCTTCTTAGTGATTAGGCAACAAATTCCGGTTATACAACTATTCAAATTTGTATCTATTTTGGTTTTAGATATTCTGTTATACAGCATATAGCATGTTGTACCAACAACGCGTGGGTCTCCCGCCCGTGGAGTCCGAAGTTCGATCCCCAGTGTCCGCATCGAAATATAATACAAATATCTATGCTTTTCAGATATCATTCAGATTCCAATAATCACTTCCGAAATTCGGAAGGCACGTTAAGCCGTGGGTCCTTCATGTCTAACTCCTTTTCACTCGTGTCGAATCATCTTTTAGACACTAGGTAGTGGGTTTGTGATGGTATGCACAAATGCTTTCACTACTTTTTTTTATTGGTGAATCGTAATCGATAGTGCCGCTTTATTTATTTTTCTTAAAAATAACTAGGTCATTTACCAACGAGAGATATCTGGTGTCGCCGCGGCGGGCTCTAATTGTTCCTTCTCGGGTGTCTTTCTGAGCATTAAAAGAATACCAGACACTTACAAACTGTACTAGGAATAAATGTTATTACAGAAGATTCTAGAAACAATTATTTAATTCTGACAACGAAAACGATCCCCGGTTGAACCGGTACAACTTTCAAATTAATAACTTTGAAACTACCTAACTAAAAAAGTTATAATTTTTTTTTACAAAAAAGGAACCCACCTTTAATAAACTCACACATACATCAACTGAGCACTTCCTCTTTTTCGAAGTCAATTAAAATATGAACTAAAACCTTCTCCTGAATGTAACAAATACTTATCTGAAAACCGCATCAAAATCGGTTCAGCCAAACGCGAGATAATCGCGGACAATCATACATACAGGTCAAACTGATAACCCCCATTTTTTTAAGTCGGTTAAGAACAATAGCAAGTTAGACACTTGGGGAGTGTAGGTGAGCACTAAGAAGGGATTTCCCAAAATTCCCACGGGAAAGGGAAAAAACGGGAATTTTGTCTATATGTGAAATCTGCGCGGGTGAAACCGCGGGCTGCCCCGCGGTTTCTCTAGTAGAACGATAAAATTCGCATTAAATGAGCGGCGGCGGCGGCACGGTGTCGGCGTGTGTGAACAGTGTCGCGGTGCGGCGGCGGCGGCGCGGTGGCAGCCGGCGTCGTCTGTCTAAGCGCTTATACGCTTCTTGCTTAAATGTATGTGTATCAATCCATTGCGTTCTATCAATTTGTAATGAGATTCACTTTGATTACAACCTTGCTAATGAGCTCTTTGACAGCTAGTGATGAATTACGTATTACATAATATGATCCGTGAATGTCCTGAAATTAGTCTCGTAGTACCTAGCTGCAGAGAAATCAAACAACGATGCGGCGATCATCAACCAACATGCCAAGCTTGCAGTGGACGTCTTTTCAGAAAACAAAGAGGAAGGATCACGGCTAGGAACTTTCATATAAAAAAAGTTTAAGGTTAAAAACCTTTTTAAAATCAAGCTTTCATTTCGTTAAGTTATTTTTCGAGTTATTCTCAGCCATTTTATAGCCATATTGTAGTAATGAACTAAAAACAACTCGTCCGCCATCTTGATTTTTCTGCCATGTTGGATTTTTAATGACGTCACATTTGTTAGACTCCTTGAACCTGTATACTAAATTTCAGCTAAATCGGTTAAAGAAATCTGCTCCAAAATTGAGTAGCAAGATTCCACCAAAAATCATACATACATAATTTTTTATTTCTTAAAAACAGAGCATCGTGAACAATATGCATGTAAAGTCAAGCAAAGCGCACTTGGTAAGCAAAATTCTACATCCGTAGCGTTCTCCGTAAAACCTCAAGCCGATATTGACTAGAAAACGTGGGGCTAACATTCTGATATTCAATATTCAACCTTCGACCGCGGGTTTAAAGTTCAACTGTGTATGTTTAGCGATGCATATTGGGTTTCTTTAAGCTAGGGAATGGTTAAGTTGGATGCAATAAAATCATCTATAGTAACATTTTGGAAATGGCAGAAGTTCATTTTAATATTTTTATTAAGACATATTGCCAGTTTGATGTTGCACTGTCACTAAAAAATATTACCCGGGACGAGTACTCGGAACCTTAAAAACGTCAATTCATGAGACGAGACTTCAGAAGGAGGATCTTGCGTGACATATATACGATATACAGGCCCTAAACTAATAGAAAATTCATTTGAATTCATTAAGAGTTAGCGTGCACTTAACCCTATAACAAGGGAATAGGTAAGGCCGCATTTAGGGGCACGCGGGACGTTGCGCGGGGCGTGCTGCGATTAAATCAAACGTAAAGCAATATATGAAACCGTTTACGGAGACGCATTGTCACAGTCAATGTCAAGTCACGCCCGCAGCGGCGCCCGAGGAAGCGCCCGCGGCAGTGCCCTCGTCGGTGCCCGCACGACGCCCCGCGCAACGCGCCGCGTCTCCCTAAATGAGGCCTATGTAATGAAAATCAGGCAGCAAGCTAACCCTAGTCAAGCTACACAGATCCGCCGCTAACATTGCATCTTCCGATACTCTCTCGCGAGCCGGGAGCAGTCTTTGTTACATAGACGACTTGATGTAATCTAATATGTTTCGAAGATACTTATTCACTTTACCTACATGAAGTAATTCATGTAGGAATTAGTAATTTTCTAAACATTAAGCTACCGCACACATGAGGCGGCGCGGCGGCGGCGGCAGCATTATGATATTCTTAAGAAATTTTCACGGGATCGGGATACTTGGAGATGGGAGGGAGAGGAGAGGATCCAGCAGTGGGACACATAAAAAGATTATAAAAAAAAAACAGTTTTTTGCTATTATTAATAATTGACCCAATTTAAGCATTATTTTGTTGTTAGTATATTATAAAAATAAATTAACATATCTTACCTACATGTAAAATTACAATAAAAAAATATATTAAAAAAACACAAGTCTAAAGTGTCAGTCGATTAAAAGTCGCAGGTTGGGAACAAATGACAATATTTAGCAACAACAAAAACTTTCAAACTAAGAACTACCGACTAACTATTCTTTCCCATCAAAACTGTTTAGACCTACAAGAGATACGAATGGTAGCGGCCATAGATGTGACGTGTAGGGGTCGCGTCATCAACGTCCATTCCAATGTGATAGTTCGAACAGCCAGTACTAACCCTCTGAAACTTTGTCTCTGTATAGAAGCCATTGCACGCACGCTTCTCGCTGCGCATATTTTGTAATTTTACTAATTTAATCCGAAATAAATAATAATCTCAAGCAGTAATCGTGGTTCTTAATCATAAAACGAGGGATCAGAGCTATCGAAAGGAACACGTTCTTACGAGACAGGTAACCCAGATTTTTTATCACTTCACGCGTTGCATTTACGGCGCTACAGTAATCAAACTTGGATCTTTGAGAGCAATCGTTTTGCCCACTGGGCCAGCACAGAATTAGCTTATGATAGGGTTATCGCTAATATAAATGATTTGAATAATCCGCGCGCGGCCAAGTCCCGGCTGACTCTAATTCAATAATTAACATTTAGATTGCTTGCTGTGGTGACCATCAAACTGTTATTGATTTGTTCACATTTTGAATAGGCAAGTTAAATTAATCTACCTTACCAAAAAAAAACCAGTAATTAAATGAGAGAAAATTTCCAGGCTAGAGTGCGCGCCAGATCGCCAACGTCTTTTTAAACAATGATAAATTAAACTTCCGCCGCCTCCGTAGCTCAGTAGCCTAACGCGTTGCATGCGCCTTTGACTAGGGCACGGAAGGTTGTGGGTTCGATCCCCGCGGAAAACACAACATATTGCTTTCTCACAAAAATCACGTTCTGGTTGTGTTCGGTTGGATAGGACATTGCAGGCTTGAATCACCTGATTGTCCGAAAAGTAAGATGATTCCGTGCTTCGTTAGGCACGTGAAGCCGTTGGTCCCGGCCGCAGTAGTGGTTGTTATAACCGCGGCGACAAGCTGGCCCTGCGTCACGTTGGTAATAAAGCATAAACTCGGCTAAACGTGAGTCCGACTCTGGAGCTGGTGCCTCTGCCTAACCCTTCGAAGAATAAAAGGAAGATTATGTTAATATGATGAATAACAGAGGAACAGTTCGTATTCACTGGGCAGTTTGAATACAATCTCAACCTGTTTATTTCTTATCTTCAGAAATCATTCCTTTAGGGCTCCAAAGTGCTGAGTTACGAATTTTTCTTTAAACTAATATTTAATATTTCATGGTCACCCCAAGATTAATCCTTTCCTCAAAGCGACGTCGCACAGTCATCGGCGGCGACCAGATTAATATATTACCTCCCCCTCCACTCCCGCTGTGGACACAGCCCCTCTCACCCCCTTAAAATCCTTTAACGATGGTCGTGTTAGCGGCTAAATTGCTAATCACATTCAACAGGTTATAACAAAATGTTCGAAAAGTTCTCGAGTGAAGACCACGGATCGGCAAGCGCAGCCTAGGACGTCCACCGACCAGATGGACGGATGATCTGCGCAAGGCTGCGGGTCCACGCTGGATGCAGGCCACCTGCGATCGGTACAGATGGAGAGCCTTGAGGGAGGCCTATGTCCATCAGTGGACGTCCTACGGCTGAAATGATGATGAATAAACCCACAAGAAACCCAAACTTAAAAGTCTTTATTATTTCAGTCATTTGGACGACCTTCGTTTTTCAACTGGCAGTGTTTATCTTCATCAATCATTTCAGCCAAAAGACGTCCACTGCTGGACATAGGCCGTAAATCGCCACAATGGCTTGTCTTGAGCGGAGCGACCCTCATCCAGCAGTACTCCCGCAGATTTCACCAGGTAGTCTAACCACCTTGTGGAGGGGCTGCCTACTCTGCGTCTTACGGCGATGTTGTCAGTGACTAAATAGCACCTAATAAATAAATAAGATTTAAATAAAACTAAATGAAAAATTGCATGAATTCACATTTTATTGTTTTCATATAGGTAACCTACATACTTTGACTGCTCCGTGGCTCAGTTGGCAGTGATGTGGACTGAGTAAGCTTGTGCACCCGGGTTCGATTCCCGGGCGGGGCAAATATTGATTTATGATGAATATCGATGTTTGTTTCCAGTCTGGGTGTGAGTTTCGTCTCTGTGTGTGTTTCGGGCACCCTAGATACAGGTTCTTCCTAGTTAGGGGCTCTGAGTGTGATGTGTAATTATTATATTATTATTATTATTACTTACATAATTACAGTACAATTAGCGAGTTTAATAAAGGAGATGAAAAATTGTGACTCTATTGGTAAAAACGTTTCATTCCAAACAACCGGTTTTATTCAAGGAAATTTTAAAACAAAAATACATGCTTAAATATAATTATAAAACTGATTAAACAACAAATGACTTACTTTAAAAAAGAATTAAGATACTTTGCCAGCCATTTAGTAAATGAAACGTAACTCTGGATATCAAAAATAAGCTCAAGCCAACTTGCGAGACATTCCGTGGAACTTTTTCGCCAATTACTGCGATAATTAGTAAACAGCTTTCGGAGCTTTCGGAGCAAAAGCTCCTTAAGTCGTATGAAACACTTCAGATTTTCAGACAGAAGCTTGCCTGGAATAAATTACTGGCAGGCATATGGCCGGTCCTCAAAGTTTTGCTGTTAGTTAGAAAGCTACGGGATTATGTAGGTTGCATGATACATGATTTATATTCTTAAGTGTTTTTGAAAGATAAGGAAAATATTCCAAGTTCAAATCGTTTATGAAAAAAAAAAAAACAAAATTAAAAGATACATCGGTTATCGTTATTGCAATGTTACATCCTGCACAGCCGTTTGTCTTTCTCTCTTTGTCCAAAACTAGGAAGAACCTGTATTCGGGTGACCGGTATAACATACAAAGAAGTAAAAAATCAGCTGTACTTAGAGAACTTTGAATGTAAATTATCATGTTCAAATAATAATGTTTTCATATAATAATAATAATAATAACACATCACACTCACACCCCCTAACTAGGAAAAACCTGTATCTAGGGTACCCGAACTAGGGTTCATTCCCGGGAATTCTCGGGTCGAGAATTCCCGGGAAATCGTTGAGTTTTGTTCCCGGGAAATTATGCTCGAGAAAAGTCGAGAACTCGAGAAATCATATTTGAGTTTATGAAGTGCAAAAAAGTTCGTGAATTACGCTAGTGATGGAACTAACTTTTTACTTTTATAAGCTTTATGATGATACAGTGGCGGTCTAGGACGGCGTAGCACTTCCGGTTTTTCTGTATTGAAAAATAGCTCTTGTTCTTTGGTAATACAGACTAGGCCGCACAAGACCATAGACAAATCTGTTACGCCGTCCTAGACCGCCACTGTACGTGGTGGAGTCAAGTCTCAAACCAAAATCGATCGACTCGTAATCCTATTACAAGCGATTGTCTTAGCCATTGCTAGTTTCTTAAGTATTATAACAGAAATCGACTTTGTTAAAGCGGCAATGGTTAGCGAATTCGATAACAAGACAACTATGATTCGATAGAGTTCAATAACGTAGCTGGACGGTGTACTTACTGTTTATTAATATTTTGTGTTTTGTTTAATCAAATTAAATTTATAATCTTATGAATTCCTCTACCTAAATCTGGGTATCAAGTTTCTTAAGGTGGTAACTCTCGCTATGGCGCGAAATTCAATTCTTTTCGTGTTTTTTATTTAATCTGGCGAAAGTATACATTTTTAATAAAGTTTAAATGAATTCGCGTATGTAAAAAACCATCTCCCACATTGCAATACAACGTTTTTGGAAGACAGACCTACAGATTTTGTGTCTAAGGGGTAAAAGGCCAAAAAACAAGTTCCTTGAATATACACAAAATCGGTAACTGTGTTTCAAAAACGATATATCACAATGTGGGGAATAGGTTTTTACGTACGCGAATTCATTTAAACTTTATTAAAAATGAATACTTTCGCCAAAATAAAAACGTGAAAATTTTGAATTTCGCGCCATACCGTGAGTTACCGCCTTAAGCTTAACTTAATGAACAAAAAAATCGTTGTCAGTGCATTCGAAAATCATTGCGGCTTTCTAAAGAGGACAACAGTAGATGTCCTAAGAAAAGCAGAAATAGTTTTCAAATGCTGTCTTGTCATCGAATTTTCATTATTTATTTAGTTAAGCGACTCAGGCCCCTTTTCTTAAATTTTTCTTGAAATGTAAACACTTAAAATACCTAACTAACTATACTTTTATTTTAACGTTGACTTTTTCCTAATAAACCATCCAAAATTGGTGTATATTCTTTATTAGTTAGGTATTGTAGTGTTCACTTTATTTGTAACTAGGTGTAAGAAGTGGTATCGGCTCATTAGCACACGCACTACGTCTTCACTCCGCACCGGGTCGGATACCAATGCCTTCCCGCCCCGCGGCCCGCGTAGTACGTTGCTTGAGACGACAGAACTTTTATCATTGTTATTATAAATACACAATAGAATCAAAGTATGAACACTACAGTTATATTGAGAGAAGTTTATTTATTTTTTAAAGTTTTATAAATTTTTTAAAACTTATATTTTGCAGAAAAACCACTTGATTTATTGGTTTAAAATGAGTTTTTTTTTATTCACATTGCGAATTTTGTGTCAACTTTTTTTTTATGATTTGGATCGAAAATTTATGCAAAAACATAGGTAAATCAAAATTTCTCGACAACCCGAGAAGACCCGAGAAATGAGCCTCGAGAATTCTCGAAACCCGAGAAACTGAAAAGCTCGAGAAATCATGAACCCTGACCCGAACACACACAGAGACGAACACTACACCCAGACCGAAAAAAAAATAACGATATTCATCCAATATTCGGAAGCGAACCCAGGTGCACACGCTTACTCAGTCCACATATCTGCCAACTGAGCCACGGAGCAGTCATAAATCATACCTATATTAAGACCAAAGGCTTATTTATCTCAATTAAATCCAATAACATAAATTATAAACTGTAATACCTGCCTGCCTCATTCCTAAGTAAATCCCGAGGATAAACACTTTTGTTGAAATTCTAAATAATTCCGGGAACAAAGCGCGAGCCGGCCGCGTTATTTAAAACTGGACAAAACACGTAAAAGTAAAACACCGCTTGAAATACTTTTAAAGTTATAATTTAAGTTAATCCTTACACCTCGTTTGAAGTTAAAAGAAATAATTGACTGACTAATTGATTGATTGACTGCTCCGTAGCTCAGTTGGCAGTGATGTGGACTGAGAAGCGAGTGCACCCGGGTTCGATTCCCGGGCGGGGCGAATATTGATATGATGAATATCGATGTTTGTTTCCGGTCTGGGTGTGATGTTCGTCTCTGTATGTGTTTCGGGCACCCTAGATACAGGTTCTTCCTAGTTAGGGGCTCAGAGTGTGATGTGTTATTATTATTATTATTATAATTTATTTTTTACAAAAAAGCAACCCGCCTTCAATAAACTGACAAATACATTAACTGAGCACTTCCTCTTTTTCGAATTCGGTTAAAATATGTACTAAAACCTTCTGCTGAATGTAACAAATACTTATCTGAAAACCGCATCAATATCGGTCCAGCCAAACGCGAGATAATCGCGGAC
The DNA here is from genome assembly GCA_951802225.1 of Euspilapteryx auroguttella. Classification (NCBI taxonomy): domain Eukaryota; kingdom Metazoa; phylum Arthropoda; class Insecta; order Lepidoptera; family Gracillariidae; genus Euspilapteryx; species Euspilapteryx auroguttella. The sequence goes on along the minus strand of OX637648.1, from coordinate 12,272,431 downwards.
AAACAAACATACATAAAATAGAATAGAATAGAAAACACTTTATTGCATACAAAGTAAGATACAAAAGTATATTAACAAATTCAGGGTACATACATACAGGTCAAACTGATAACCTTCTTTTTTGAAGTCGGTTAAAAAACGACTCTTTTTCGAGTTTTGACTAAAAATGAATTGCTTGATTTGGCTAAAGTACTTTTTTAACATACTTAAATAGTTGCTGAGATGTAAATTTTGATGATATATTGTATTATGATTTTGCTTTGATTTTAATCACTATTGTTGTACCAAATTATTTGTATCTCAAAAGCCAATTAAAATGCTATCAAATTCAATCAAATTAGTACTAATAATTCGCATGAGTGCGTATGTAAGGTAGGTATTGTTCAAATATTCGTGAATGAGAGTTTGTCAGACAGAAAGGCATAAATTAGTGAAACAAATTAAATTTATTTGATTCTTTGCTCAACTTCCCCGGCCGCAGTCGCTAGAATTCAATTAAAAATGGTTATTCAGTTACAGTTCTTGAATAATCCAGTTTTCAGTGCAATTCACCTTTGATACTAATTGCATTTAAAAAAAAGTGGAAAAGTTGCAAATGAACCCTGAGGCTCTCTCAAGTTCAACAAGATTATTTAGATTGAATAAGAGAGGGACCATAATTATTTTTGACTAGCTGTCATGGTGAAAAAAGTGTACACGATATTTAAAAAAAATGCGAAACTCAATCAAAAAAAAAATCAAATCAAAAAATCTTTATCCAATATAGGATACAAGATATCGCTTATTGAAAGTCAATTAGACTACATCTAATCTAATCGCTATTGATACCTTATTTGGTAAAGTATCCTATACTGTGAGAGGCGAGGTAGTTCAGGGTGCCCACCAATTGGCTCAGGCAAACAAATGTTTGGCTTGCCTTACGACAATAGTCGCCTGGAGATGCCCCCAAATGAGCCCTCTTCTGTCAAGTGATTCTACTCCCTTTCGCAATGATTTTACAGCGTAGAGAAGAAAGGGGTAACAAACTCTACTTTACAATTTATCGCTCTTAAGCTTAAGTTGCAATGGGCAATGGACACTGAGCACATAGCTCGAAGAACCAATGGTCGCTGGGGCCGAAAAGTTCTCGAGTGGCGACCACGAACCGGAATACGCAGAGTAGGTACACCCCCCACAAGGTGGTCAGACGACCTGGTGAAGGCTGCGGGAATACACAGGATGAGGGACGATCAAGACTAGTCATTGTGGCGTTCTGTGGGGGAGGTTTATGTCCAGCAGTGGACGTTTTTCTACAGGATAGCTAGCAGTATGTGCTAATCTGAAATGTATAAAATATTCTATAGGAAGCCTGCGTTCATCAGGGCTAATGGTGAATGTATTTTCAAATCAGTCCATTTGTTTTGGAGCTTATTCAATTCAAACAAACGTATTTTCTACTGTCTTTATGTATGTCCGTATTTATTGCATACTATGAAGGTCAGATCTCTTGTGATGATTATCAAATGAGTACTAAAAATTACATCTAAAATGACAGCTATTTTCACTCTGAAAATTACCGGAAACACCGAGTCTGCACAGTGGAGAGCAAAATAACCACGATTCATTATCGATAACCGTGCAAATTTAAACTTTATGTCTATAGGGGCAGAGTGGATATTTGTAGGGTAGGTAATACTACGTCATTTAGCATGCGATCTCATCAGAACATAATTCGTGGTGTTTGTTAATACCTAGTTTTGATTTGTTTGGTGTCACGCTTGTGTCACGTTATCACAGTTATTAATAAAAAATACTATATGATATAATATATTAAACTCAAATTTTACTAAAATCGGCGACCAAAAAAAGGTTCTTTCGATAGTATCAAAAAAAAACCTTTTAGTCTCCTAACTGATTTTAATTTATTCTAATTTCATTATTTTTTATTTCTTATAGTCTCCAAAGAACGAAGCTTAAGTGTTTTTTTTTTGGGTAAGTAAGTATAGTGATCTGAAACACTACACAATAAAAAAATGGTTTTTTTTTATTTTTCCAAGTTTGTTCTAATTTCATGGTAAAACTCTTAAATTCATATATTCATATTCGTTTAGTACTTGTTCCTTCAACCAATTTCTCTGTCCACGAATAATTCAAATTAAAAATATAATATTACTGTAACTTCTGCATCCACTAAAGAGTCTGCACTCGTCGTAAAAGTCCGTTCGTCATCTGTCGTAAAGGACGGTCGCACGTAGACCTCGTCGTATCGGATCGTAAATCGGACGCAGCTGACGGCGACCAGGCGGCGACCATCCAACGAGATTCTTAAACTAAGTATATTATAATATCACATTTAAATCCTAAATGCAGATGAAATGCTGCTAATTCGATTTTTTTTTCTTTTAATAAACAAAGTTTATTTTTTCAAAGTTTTGATAACATTTCGTAGAACTGCCCTTTTAAGTTATATAACCTGTGTTAGGCTAATGGAATGGAAAAGAAGACTATATCCTGAAGCCACGAGGAAAACCGAACGAGACTTCCAACAATTTTCTTATCCATCCATATTTAGAAAGAAAAAAAAGATTTTTTTTATATTGCCTCAACTTAAACACACACCAATAAGTTAGTTCACAAAAAAACTATTTCTATATCTATAAAAGTCAATTGATATTCGTTTGTGTCGCTAATACTCGAGAACTTCTAGGCCGATTGGCTGAATTATTTTTGAAATGTTTGCGGTTGTCCGTGTCCAAGGAAGGTATGTTAAGAAAATTTACTTTTGAATAAAGAAACAAAAACTCTAGCTTCGAAAATTATTGAGAAAAGTTTGTATTTCTTTCGTTTGGCAGACGATGTGCCAAACTATGCCCATAACTGGAAACTCCTGGGAGCAAAAAGCAAAATCGGCAGACCCAAGTACACGTGGTAGGTACTATAAAGAAGTATCTGGAGCACCCACAGAACATCGGGGAGGAAGCCTGCGACAGCGCTCAAGACCGTCGAGTGTGGCATCGATCTGTTACGGTCCTTTGCTCCCCAACAGAGATTCAGGATAGGTTTGTAAGTAAGTAGATTTGCCAGTATTTTTTTATCATTTCGCACTAGTTTCAATACAAAGTGTAAAACAAAGTCGCTTTTCGCGTCTGTCTAAAGGTTCTAAACTTCGCAACGGATTTTGATGCGTTTTTTTTTTTAGCAGATAGAGTGATTCAAGAGGAAGGCTTATAAGTATAATACATGCCTAATGTTTGCCGACTAGTAGCTATAATTTATTTTAAACAAAATTCTAAAAAATAAAGCTAAACATTGCCAGACGACAACATGCGCTATGCAGAACATGTTATGCTAATACTCTTTACGGTCGCATTTACATGAAAGAGCATAAATAAAGAATTCTCTCAGTATTGTACTTTTTGTGATTTCGTTACAAAAAGTAAACTCGGTGAAAAATTCTAACTCGTTATCGTAAAAATACCTCATAACGTCCATTTAATTTACCAAACTATTGTAAAGCCTTGACAACCTCGTCTTTGGTATGACGAACCTACGTCTTGAACACCAAGATGATTGATGACAATATCCACGACGAGTGACTTATCTTTTTTTTACTAAAAATCACTTTCCTTCAGTATCACTTATTGAGTTGAGTCTAGTAAACTAAATAAGGAAATATCATAGTATTATTTTAAAGCTGGCCCCTTTGTCACGTTGGTAATAAAGCATAAACTCTGCTAAACGTGGGTCCGACTCTTGAGCTGGTGCCTCTGCCCAACCCTTCGGGGAATAAAAGGCGTGAGATTATGTTATGTTATTTTTTAATATGGCGAGGTGATTCAGGGTCGTTCACCTGGCTCCAGCCAGACATGCGAATGAGAAACCAACACAGTCCACAGAAGCACAGACCAGCCCGAATAACAACACTCTACAAGGAAAGAGGATGTTACGAAAAACTACATACTTACTGATAAGAATTCGATGAAACTTCACATTGAGTGTTTCTGACAAGTCTGACATAAATTATAGCAGTGATTTAGTTAAACAAACAACATTCCCTATGGGTCGAAATCTCACAACAAAAAGCAGCCGTTCCATACATTTGATTCGATCAGCTGCATATCAGCTGCCGCTAATGGGTCAATGTACATGACAGCTGATTTTCGTTTTAAGATTTCGACCCATGTTGCTTTGGGAAAGTTTTTAGGCATCCTGTGCCGAATCCCTCCTTTGATTTATTAAGTACCACCTTGTCAGAAACACCTATTTCGAGATATAGGTATTTTTGTTGAACTTCAAAACCTTCTACTAATTCATGTTAGCCTGGTACTTTTTTCTTTAAAACTACCAAACTAATAAGTTGCCAATTACATACCACATGCATCCGACGGTCAAGTGCAAGTCTGGGAGGGGGCAAGAGTAAAACGCAAATTCTTCGTGGCCCCTCCAGGGGGGGCAACGAAGGGGGACCACGAGTCTGTCGTGGTATGTTTGATCAGCACATATGATTTGATATTTTGTTATTGTCCATAAAGATACAGTAGGTTTTAAGTAGCTTTACTGAAGGTCTACTTCTTTGGTTTTTTTGTATTGTAAATACGTAACATCCAGTCTTAATTGACATACGTAAAATAAAGAAAATGTTCTTTAACTTTTTATGAATAACATATTCGAAGTTCGTTGGCTCAACTAGGTAGTATCCCTGTCCCTACACAATTTCTTCAGTAGACAACAAAGAAATCTCCGCACTCAAAATAAAGAAACTAATATATCTCGATCGATCTTCCTACACAAAGCTCGGATCGTCTCCCGGGAGCGCTGATTGCTCGCTATGCAAATGACCCCAGTCCTGCAGTGGGTCGAATAGAGCTGAGCAGAAGGCTGGAAGACGTCGGTAATTTGTTTAAAGTTACCAATAGATGAATGTAATAAGACGTTTGTCTATGTCTGTTTTAGTTAAGTATCATCATTAATACATAGTATAAAATAAAGTCGTTTCCCACGTCTGTCCCTATGTATGCTTTAATCTTTAAAACTACGCAACGGATTTTGATGCGGTTTTTTTTAATAGATAGAGTAATTCAAGAGAAAGGTTTATACGTATAATACATGCACAAAATAGTAAAAGGTTACGCTGTACGAAGTTCGCCGGGTCGACTAGTGATAAATAATCAAAATACTTGATAATTTTATCGCAAGCGAAATTTTCCTTGAAACAGCAAAATCAGAATTTTCAGTTCCTGTCGGAATTTCGAAATAAAAAGTAGCCATGACCTTTCTCATGCTCTTGACTAGCTGTGTACTAAATTTCATTTAAATCGGCTCAGTAGTTTTGGCGTGAAAGCGAGACAGAAGGAGTTACTTTCGTATTATTTATAGTATTATGGTACCTAAGTATGTGGATTTTTGACCACCTTAGTGGTTTAGTTGTAGTGATGGTGACTGATTTCGGGGTTCAGGGTTCAATTCTCGGCTTTTGGCTTTTATTATAAATATCGATATTTTTTCTTGTGTGTGTTTGTATGTGTTTCATAAACCTAAAATTTAGTATCCTAGAGCTAGCAAAAGGTGAAAAACAAAAACATCAGTATTCTAGAGAACAACTTAAAAAAAATCTAGATGAACGAAATGAGTTCGTCTTTAAGCGTCATCATAAAAGGTCTGAGGCTTTAATATGGCCACACTTTCAATAATTTTCGTCCATCTAGACTAGACTGTAGATTCTAGAGCAAAAATTCAACACAAAAAAACGCAAGAGGAACAAAAAGTAATCTATCTAAGCGGCCTCATTACAGGGAGTCTGGTTATCAATACATGTAGCCAGCAGAGTTTTCTTTAAAAATGTATAACCATCACTCGAAGATGTAAAGATCCAATTTGCAGACCGTAATGAGGCGGGCATTCAGCTGTGCTCCTGATTCACGCAATTTATAGAGGTCTCGTAGTCTCGTAGTGTGTAGTGTATACTACAATAGGAAGCTGGTAATAAATTGAGATTTCACTATTTCTAAGAGCCTGTACCTATTAATAGAAGTTATATTTAATTTAGGGGTTCCTAATACAATTAAAAAAAAAAAAAAGTACAGTAATATTATAAAGAGAAAAGATTTGTTTGGTTGTTTGTTTGTTTTCATTAAAGAGGCTCTGAAAGTACTGAACCCGATTTGAAAAATTCTTTCACTTCACTGTTGGGAAGCTACACTATCCCCGGGTATTGGGTTATATGTAGATTATTTTAAAAAATTTAAAACCAGGGCGGTACGAAGTTTGCCGTTTCAGCTAGCTGTCCAAAAAATTGTTTGTGTCTTTCAACTGTCCCATCGCCTAATGTCACATCACACCACAACGCTCAAAAGTGAGAAACAGCCTTTTCTTTTCGCTAACCATCATCGAATAGTAATATTATGTACCAATATAAAACGAGTTTTTTTTGTTTTATATTGTTCCATGGTACTAGATAAAAACTAATATGTTACATACCAAAAATCCTTAATTTCATACGAGTAACTCTTTACCTGAAACATAAAAGAAAACAACATTACATTACATTCTGAAACTAGCAAACATGTTTCCTAGACAATTGTTGGAGTGTTTTGTTTTGTACGCGGCTTATGACCACTTGTAACACGCAAGTTTTTTTTATGCCACATTCATACTCTACCTACATAGTCTAATTCTTCCGTGATTCAATAGTCAGTGAACTAGATCTGAGCTTGGTCCTGGTTGGATTCCCGGCTGGGACGGGATAATAAATGGATGTCAAATCAATGTTCGTTTCCAGAGTTTGGATATGTTTGATGTCATAGTTTTTGTTTCGTAGTGTACCCGAATTGTTTCGTAGATTCTAAGTACCTAGTTAAGGGCTCTACTAATAAGACTAATGGTGATTCTTAATTAACATTACCTTAAATGATCAGTGCTAAAATCCAAAATAAGTAAAAAAAAATTAAGACAAATTACTGTAACATTCACTCTGAAATCTTAATTAACATTACCTAAAATGATCAGTGCAAAAATGCAAAATAAGTTAAAAAATTAAAGGCAAATTACTGTAACATTCACTCTGAAAAAATAATAATAATGAAGATTGATTATTATATCTCTTAAATCTTTAGGAGATTTCAGAACTCTTTCATATAGAAGATCCACACAGCCACGATTGGTTAGCTGATGAGGCTATAGATGCAGCATCAACGTTATAGGTACCTTTAAATTCAGTGTTACCATAATAAGAAAGAATTACCTAATCAGCGGTAACGAGAACCTCAAATCCCCACCATTAGACCGCCGGCCTAAATGGCTCGTTTGGATAGACCCTTAGGAAGGGATTGATTGAGGCATCAAGGGGTAATGTTAAAAGAGAGAAAATAAACGATAATCAGGACCCTCATACCTAGCTCAAGAACTTAGCAGAAAAATCTACTGTTTTGATTCCATTGTTTGTTTAAATCAGATAGGCTCTGTCTTGTAGATAGACACACCTCGGACACTTCATACAAAAAAGTGCGTTGCTTCGCGCACAGCTGAAACTCGTGTACGTGCACGCGTATCATGCTTGTGTGAGTGAGATAAGACGTGCGACGCTGCTTTTGTACTGAGCGGTAACTGAGAGGTAACCGAGAACGGGGGAGCCGCACTTGCTGAGGGAGGCAGAGAGTGTCCATAATGTATGAAGTTACTTTTTTTATACTTTCTATAATAGGACCGATAAAAAAAAACTATAAGAATCCTACATAATCACTGATGAAATTAAGCTATAGAATATTCTCAACAATTCAAAATCGCAAACTTCATCATAATTTGAAAACTTATTATATTTTCAAGGCGGTACGAGGTTCGCCGAAAGAGAGTCGTGATTAAGCTATTTATTTTGGCAATAAAACAAACAATATCTTCTGCAAAAGCGTGACTGATCGACATACAGTACGACAGTAACTTTCTACTGCATAATACGAACAATTCGCCGCGGCAACGACTTCATAACTTGTACTAATAAATCACGCGAGGATTAGTTAGTTGATTGCATCAGATGTTGCATGCACCTAAAAGTTCTGCACAGTATTATTTACTTGATAATGATACTAATAAGGCAGGTCATATAGCCCGCAGAACAGATGGCCGCTGGGGCCGAAAAGTTCTCGAGTGGAGACCACGGATCGGCAAGCGCAGCGTAGGACGTCCACCGACCAGATGGACGGATGATCTGCGCAAGGCTGCGGGTCCACGCTGGATGCAGGCCACCTGCGTTCGGTACAGATGGAGAGCCTTGAGGGAGGCCTATGTCCAGCAGTGGACGTCCTACGGCTGAAATGATGATACTAATTTTCTGGAAAACCCCCCCCACAAGGTGGTCAGACGACCTGGTAAGAGCTGTGGGAGTACACTGGATAAGGGTAGCTCAAGACTGGTCGCTGTGGCGATATATGGGGGAGGCCTTTGTCCAGCAGTGGACGTCTTTCGGCTGAAATGAATGATGACCATGATCCTATTAGATGGATTCGATCCGTAGACCAGCTCTTATACATTTAAGCATAAGTATGAAACGTGACTGGTCTTCATAAGAGTGTGCTATTTACTTGCTTTGTCCACCTACCGTATCTAATTCTATACAATCTATCTATGACAATGTGGTCGTAGTTATTTCATTTGTATCTTTGTGGAGGTATTTATGACCTTGGCTGACACGTGTAAGGTGAATATGAATGATACTCTCATAGGTGATTGGCATTAATGTCCATAAAACTTTAAACGCTAAACTGTGAGCAAATAAAAGAACTTAAACATTAATTTAATATTATTACACTGACTGACTCTAATACAAAACTATACAAGAAAGTAATTAATTTAAACACAGTTACAACATTTTGATACAAATAATACAAGCACGAGCAGTAGTTCCGAACTGCACGAAATTCAGGAAAATAATCCCCGAGTCGGCCGGTTGTTCCCCGGCTCTCTTTTCAAAAACTGGCCGTTGATCGTCGAGCTCTCGTCGAGCTGTTGGCGCGCAGCTACGTCGGACGTGACGTCAGCTCGCGCTGTTATTTTCGATGTTTCCACCGGAAACCCGTCGAATTGTTGGCGGCTCCGAAGATTGCCAACAAAACTTAAAGAGGACAGTATATCATTGCTAAAATATTAAGAAAAACTCATGCTGTCGCCCCCTAACAGCAACCATGCGACAGATGAGAGACCAAATTTTTTGATGAAATTTGCGTTTCGGGGGAAAACGTTTTTCACTGCCTTAATCTTAGCAAATCACAATGATTTTAATGTCTATCGCTTCACCACTAAACAGTCTAGGTTTATACGTTTCCCTTTTTTAAAATATGGATTGCTTTCGTAAAAAAAAGTAACTTTATCCGACCAATTTTTTAACACAAAATCTCTCTATTTCAATGGCCTATAAGTCTGTATCTATAACAAATTTTGAAAAGGGGAAAACTTACAATCCTAGTTTTTTACAGTGTTAGGAACGTTCTACTTTTTTTATGGACGCGTTCGGGGTATCTGTCCTTTTAATACTGACAGAATATTTATAATTTTTCCTTGCACCTTTGCGCATTGGTTTGTTCGACTTGCTCGACGCCATTGTAAAAATTCAAAGAACGATTCGATGCATGCGCAGAATTTCCTTAGTTCATCAACTAAACTGCTTCCTTGTACAATGCAAAACCTGCTATAACACTTACGTGTCAAGGTCGGAAATCGTTTGATACTGTTACTTCTTTTGACATCTTGTTTTGTGACAAAGTTTACAAGTTCGTGAAGACACGTAGGCTTAATTGCAAGGTGTTAAGGTTCAAATTGGCATGTTTTAGTTGTATGCGCCGTGCCAGCCGGTGCCAGCCTGCGCCGGCGCACATGAACAGTTATAAATTATTCCATCGACGACTCTTTGAATGACGTTTTGCTTTTCAATGGTTATTATTATAAACTAAATTTGGTTAGTTTTTTGAGCTGTTATTGCTGGAAGCCGTTTTTTACAGAATCTACCTATACCTAGGTACAGATTTTAGGGTTAGAAATTACGACTAGCGTAACCTTTAAATATTCCCGGCGGGATCGAAAATAAGGGCTCCTATGGCTGAGTGTATTCGAATGTGATAAAGATTCTACCTAGTTGGGGGCTCTGGATGTAACGCGACAGCGACAATACGTGTCAAATAATAATAATAACACATCACACTCAGAGCCCCTAACTAGGAAGAACCTGTATCTAGGGTGCCCGAAACACACACAGAGACGAACATCACACCCAGACCGGAAACATCATCATCATATTATCAATATTCGCCCCGCCCGGGAATCGAACCCGGGTGCACACGCTTACTCAGTCCACATCACTGCCAACTGAGCCAAGGAGCAGTCTATAGTAAATAGTTATAGTTATATTTAGTTTTACATTATGTACTAGAGGCTGCCCCGCGGTATTTTCCGCGCTGATTTCTCATAAACACTAAATTCCCGTTTTTTCCCGTTCCCGTGAGAATTTCGGGAAATCCCTTCTTAGTGCTCACCTACACCCCCCAAGGAACCCACGTGCAAATTTTCAGCTTTCTACGCCCAGTAGTTTCGGCTCTGCGTTGTCTGTCAGTCAGTCAGTCAGTAACGGAACAGTTTTATATATATTGATATTTAGTTATAAGGTATTTATGATATGGGCCTCTGTTTTTGTTATTTAACATCTACAAATAGTAAATTAAATTGCCTAAATTAAATAAATATTATTATTAATAATGCCTTATTGTTATTATAACTAACTAAGTGAACAATTTAAATGGACTAGACACTGTAAGTAAGTACAGTTTGGACTGGAGTTTGCTTTAGCAGTCATGTTGTACCTACTTTATAATTTTCATCTTGTTGTACAGTGGCGGACAGGGTCGGCGTAACACTTCCGGTTTTTCTGTATTGTAAAATAGTTCTTGTTCTCTGTTAATACAGTCTTGGGCTGACGAAACCATAGACAAATCTGTTACGGCCTCCTAGTCCGTGACAGTACCTACACTGCGAGACTGGATGTTGGTTTAACCTTGAGATAACTTAGGAACCGGTTCAGAAAACATCGGTGTTTTTCCTTTTTGTTAAAAAAAAGTGTTGTTTTTGGGATTCCCTCGTTTTTGTAGTTGTAGAATTCACATTAATTTAATCGTTAAGAGTATACTTTAATAAGGGTTAATAAGGGAAATACCTAGTTAAACTTGAACTAAAATTAGAAAAAAAAAATGAAGGAGGGGTTTAGGCGGCAAAATAGCGGTAAGAGCTTTGCGAGAAAAATCATAAAAAATACATTTTTATTAATTACTACTCGACCCGGCGAACTTTGTCCCGCCCAACCTTTTTCTATTTAGTGCATTAATATACTTACACCTTCCTATCGAATCACTCTATCTATTTAAAAAAACTGCATCAAAATCCGTTGCGTATTTTTAAAGATTTTAGCATACATAGTGTAACGATCGTCTAGCGGTCGTTCCTGTTCTCATACCTTTTATCATCAACTTAATCCTTGTATCATCATTTTGGCTTTTAAACTCTGAAAATCACTAAAATTATTTTCGAAATTCTTCATTTTCATACTATTGTTATTTTATTTGTTTACATTTTGTTTGTTTATCTTTCTGTTTTTTATTATTTTTAGGCATAGATTCCTTGTAATTGTCTTTGAAAGGGGTTGCTCTCACATGGAAAATGTAGCATTACTGGCCACTTTTCAAGGACAACCTTTCATAAATTTGTAATCGACATATTCGAAATTCTTATTTTGATTGATAAAATTTTAATATATAAACAATTGTGGGCCTAATCCAGGATAGTCTGGGATTGAGCTTTGAGGAAACCGATTGAGAACCTACTACAAGTCTGATAAAAATTATATCCTGGAGTCTTAAAACTATTAAGGACATTCTTCTGCTGGATTACTGGACCTACCGCTCGGCCCGACCTTGGCTGAGCGAGATTCCACGGATCTTTGGTGGCAACGAGCTTTTGAGGGCCAGACCCTAAACCTGGCCCAACTCTCGGACTCCGGCAGCATCTTCGTTCCGTACACCTGCCGGAGCCATCTTACCTCGTGCTACCTACCACTTCGGGGGACCCCTTTTCTTTGAGGGCTGGAGGTCTTCTTCCTGACTCATTTCAACCTCCAGTAACTCTCTCTCCGTTCTTCAGGGTCCACCCACGACATCCGTACGCAGCCACGAGCAACTACCGCTCGTGCTAGCTGCCTACTCCAGCCGCAGCCAGCCTCTACAGCCAGACTCCAGCCAGTCCTCCAGACCGGCCGCCGCTTCTATCTGCAGGCGGGACCAGCCTGCCTATCTTTACCTTACCAGATAAGAAGTGCCAATTAACTGTGTACCTTTTAGGGAAATAAAACTCACGTGTGTTACCGAACCCTTTTGAATAATTTCTGTAGGCCCTGGGATAAACTCTAAATTAACTCAGCTCTTACAATAGGGACAGACGCGGAAAGCGACTTTATTTTATACTATGTATTGATGATTAAAATGCACAATCAGAGACATCATTCATTACCTATTCAGTTCTGAAAAGCGTGAGAAACTGTGTGACTTGCACAAAGATTTTACATTCAGTACATCTAAAGGGCAAGTCTTGTTTTATTAAAAGTATCTGATAAACTAAGACAATACAGGCGAAAGGCCGTTTGACATTTTAGAATTTGGATATCTGTTGGTGACATTGCATTCTAACAAACGGAATGATTTGCAGATTCGTGACCTACCCTGTAATACAGTGGCGGACACGTACGGCGTAACACTTCCGGTTTTTCTGTATTGCAAAATAGCTCTTGTTCTTTGGCAATACAGTCTAGGGCTGACGAAACCATAGAAAAATCTGTTACGGCCTCCTAGTCCGTGACTGTACCCAAACCTAGAAAGATTTTATTTCTAGAATTTTAAAAGAAAATTAAGTTACCAATGTCTCGTCATCAATTTCGCGAGATATTTTACTTCTATTCAAATGAATTAGTGGCCGGACGACTTGGGGTACTATTACAGCCACATTTGCATCATTGCTTTTTGTGCTCCGTGGCTCAGTTGGCAGTGATGTGGACTGAGTAAGCGTGTGCACCCGGGTTGGATTCCGGGCGGGCCGAATGTTGATATGATGAATATCGATGTTTGTTTCCGGTCTGGGTGTAATGTTTGACTCTGTGTGTGTTTCGGGTTACAGACCCTAGATACAGGTTCTTCCTAGTTAGGGGCTCCGAGTGTGATGTGTGTGTGTGTGTGTGTGTGTGTGTGTGTCATCTAGAGTGTCAAAGTCAATAGGACGCAAAACAACATTGCAAAAGCGACCGTAATAACTCCCCTGGTGAAGGCTGAGGAAGTACACTGGATGACGATCAAGACCGTTCGTTGTGACTGAATGTAATAAATTGGCTTTGCTGTTTCGTGTCTTGATAACATCTTGATGCACCCTGATGATTGCTGAATGTTATTTTTAATAGTTTCTCACGGCACAATGCAATTGAATTTCGTGTGTAGGTTCTCTTTAGCGTGTTCAACAATCAAGTCTCAATTAAACACCTATTGAATAATAAACTGGTAGTACGGCACTGGCACATTCATTACGGAGCTAGGAATAAGCGTAACGTTTTGTATACTCTGGAAAATAATTTAAAGCAAAGCTCATCATTTAAATTCAAATTAAGAGCAGATTCGTCTATGTTTGATTTGAATGTTTTAACCATGTCCCTAACTTTTTGCGTAGCGCACAAGTTTGTTCTTTATTTTAATTATCATTTTCATTATCAATTAACGGTAACTTTTAAATAATACTTTATTGAATTTTAATTGATTGTCCATTACGCCGCCAATCTTCGCCAACACTCGAGAGGTTGGTATCCCACATAAATTTACTGGTCTTATTATTCGAATTCTTAGTCTTGAAAAAATCTAGGAGTTTAAACTTTACTGTACACCCTTGAATTCGACAGCAGCAAACAAATAGTTTATTTTTCGCAAGTCGCAAGCTAAAGGTATCGTTTGGAATTGTGCCCGTATTAGTTTAATTGAGCATTGTCTCATCAGCGGCTCGACAATTGTATTGTAGCGACTGTAATTATTTTGCTACTAGATGTCACGGATCTAAGTGATCGATCGTGTTTTGATTTGTTAGCGTGGCTTGTGGATTTGAATGGCTCAATTAGTAAGGTGTATGCACACGAGTAAACCCAAAGAGATAGAGAGAGATTAGAGGCCTTTGAGATGTGGTGCTGGCTTAGAATGGAGAGAACAAGCTGGAAGGACAAAATTACCAACGAAGAAGGGCTAAGAAGGTTGGAAGAGGAAATAATGATTTTAAAGACCATGAGGAGCAGACGGGAAAAGATGATTGGGCATCTGATACGACACGACTCCTTTATCAGAAACATTATTGAAGGAAAGATTAAGGGAAAAAGAGAAAGGGGACGACCGAGAAGAAACTACTTTGACTAACTAAAGGAAAGGATAGGTGTTGTGTCGTATCAAGAAGTCAAGCATCTGGCGTGGAAACTGGAGGAATGGAGGAGGCTGACAAAGGCGAAGCTCAGCTTAAAGAAAAGTAGATCCACACGAGACCCACACTGAAAGATTTAAGTAGAACTGGGCGTTTTCATTAGCTTTCCTGGAGCCGCATGGGGGACGACCTTGAACCGCCTCGCCTAATGCATGAAGGATAGGATATTATCATTTTAATTAAGCAAGTACAGAAGTGTAATTTTAGGAACTTACCTATTGTAATTTAATTGAATTTAAGTTAATTATACCTTGTGCCCTATATTAAATAATATTTTTTTTATGATATAGATCAGGGATATCCAAATGGCGGACCGCGGTCCGCATCCGGACCGCCGACCCATTTTGTGCGGACCGCAAGAACGCAGCAACTTGCACTACTGAGTGTGAAATTTTATAAAAAAATATCCCCCGCAATATGACAAACGAGAAATTAGCAGCATTTACTCTGCATTCTCTGCATAATATGGAGCAACGAAGCTTCAATTGTTTTCGCAAGTAAAAATTATCAATTTAATTTGACTACTAGCTCATTTCGGTACCTAAACAACGTCATAATTTTTCTCATTGATATGTAAAAAATGCCTTTGTTATTTTAATACATACATTTTCTCATTAATTTTTTTTCTATTAAATGTTGTGCGGGCCGCGATGGTCATTTCATTTCTTGAAGCGGACCTGATATAGATGATGACGTAAACGTGCAACACCTAAGGTGGTGGATAAAATTATGATTCAATAGCGGAAGGCAATCAGTGATCTGAATAATTACTGCTTCTCACTATCATAACACCAAATACTTTTAAATAAGATAGCTAACCTTGCACCAGCCCAGGACGAAAGTACCTTTTTATTTAACTTTTTACTAGCTCAGGGCAGGCGGCAGCAAGCGTTACGTAAAGTTCAGTCCGCACAAGAAGGCTTCAACTAACAGCTCTTATGCATTGTGTGGTGAAAGACAGCGCCGCCCGCCCTCCGCGCTCCGCCCGCCCTAGCCCGCGCTTCCGGTCGGCAGAGAGGCGCGACAAGTGGGTTTAAGGGCGTTTAGGCGTGAGGTTAAGTTTTTTTTTTATTTTTGCGGTCTAAGTTGAGTATTTTTCGTTTGTTATTCGTATATTTCGTATGTTATTATTATTGTGTGTTGTTTCTATGGTAAGTTAAGGTTTATTTTAGCTAAATCATCTTCATTATCCTCTCAGAAAGAAGACTAAAAGGATTGTAACTGCAAATGTCACAACTACGAAAAAAAAATCTTCCCAAAATCTCTTCAACAAGAAACAAAAACTATCTTCCCAATATTTTATTGAAACAACTAATAATGATAAATGTTTCGGTGAAAAGACTGAGATTGTGAAATGAAAAGGCAAACACTTTTCCCTGAAGGGTCGATTTCTCACAAATGGCACATGAAAAATAACAACAGCCGCGCATCAGAGCTGAATGCCCTTCCAAGTCATTAACGGAGGTGTAGACTACCTGCTGCCTGTGATAATGATGGTTGCTGTTCTTTTTTACCTTTTCCTGAGCTTACAACAGACTTGCTGACTCGGCGAACTTCTTACCATCTTGCGTTATGAATTTTGGAAAATATTCTGTAGCCTCTTTCGCGCGGCGATAGTGTAGCTTCCAAATAGTAAATGATTTTTTTAAATCGGTTCAGCACAGCAGTTTCGGAGACTGTTTAAAACAATCAAACAAACAATCAGTTTTCTCTTAATAATATTGGATTAGTATAGACTCGCGCGAAAATCAAACGGAAAATTCGCTTAGGGCTTTTTCGAATCTGTTCGCCATTTTTATCTGTAAAATGGTGAATGCGATGTGGTATAGTGTACTGACTCTTTAACAGAGATGAGGTTGTTTCATGCGATATTGACGGCGTTAATCTGGCGGCTCCATCGTTGGCTTTGTAGATGGGTCTGATCGGCAGCATGCCTCGGAAAGTTGTGTGACAGCTGTCTCCGTCTAGTGTTTTGTTGCCTGGGCTGGTATGTGCTCCTGTGGATTATTGGTTTCTCATTCGTATGCCTGGAATTGCATAGGGTATACGACCATGATCCACCTAACATCATTCAAAAATAGGTCAAAGTATTTTTGCCTTTGTTTACACAGGATTGAACTTTCAGGACACGGCATGAAACTGCATGCATGGTTTAACTTTTCAGTCGTTAATTTTAAGATATAAAAAGCCTAAAGCGAACCGAAAGCGAAAGATATTAAAAACCATATTTTTGGGGGACCATAAGACTACATATTTGGATCAAATTAGGAATTTACCAAGAACCTCGAATTAGAGACTGACCCAAACTGTCAGTTTTCGTTTCTATCCAAACGACAAGCATCAATCATCAATCAAGTGACCGGCTTCCGAACACTTCCGAACAGCGCCGAGTAAACCCGAGCAAGCATCACGCATGCGCACGGCATAAAGATCATTTTCCCACGCGCTCGCGCTGGGTCAATGACCACAATGCGCAACGGTACCGGCAGGCTGTGTATAGGCTTTGTGCTTTGCGTGAAAAGGTAGTGCCAATAGTGCCATACTTTTCGATGACACTTTAAATCTATCTACTATATACATAAAAATAAATAGTGGTTCGTTAGTCTCGCTAAAACTCAAGAGCGGCCGGGCCGTTATAACAGATTTTGGTTGAAATGTTCGTAGTAGTCCAGGAAAGGTTTAGAAGGTGATAAAATATGGAAAAAAATTTAGTGGAAGTTAAAATTCTTCGCCGGGACAGCTAGTATAGTGAAAAATATTCTTCATCAAACCGCAAGGCAGTTGGAAATAGTAGATCTCTCCCAAAGACTGCTCCGTAGCTCAGTTGGCAGTGATGTGGACTGAGACGCGTGTGCACCTGCGTTCGATTCCCGGCGGAGCGAACATTGTTATTATGAATATGGATGTTTGTTCCCGGTGTTGGTGTAAAGGTCGTCTCTGTATATGTTTCGGGCACCCTAGATACAGGTTC
The DNA here is from genome assembly GCA_951802225.1 of Euspilapteryx auroguttella. Classification (NCBI taxonomy): domain Eukaryota; kingdom Metazoa; phylum Arthropoda; class Insecta; order Lepidoptera; family Gracillariidae; genus Euspilapteryx; species Euspilapteryx auroguttella. The sequence continues at coordinate 12,254,955 of OX637648.1, read as the reverse complement.
TTCCTAGTCGAGGTCTCTGAGTGTGATACTTTATTATTATTATATCTACCAATATTAAAGATTTGTTTGTTTGTTTGTAACGAATAGGCTCCGGAAATACTGAACCGATTTGAAAAAATATTTCACTGGTAGGAAGCTACATTAACCCCGAGTGTCATAGGCTATATATTAGATTTTAAAAAAAATTAGGGATCCTGACCTAAACTCAAGTATAATGTAACCCAAGGTGCAATATTTTTTCCGTTGTTTACATATTTTGACAGGGGGTTTGTTGTTGTTGTTTGTTTTTTATTCGGCCATTCTGGGCAGTCAAAAGAACATAGTCTATAGAGCCAAGTCTTTTGTAGTATCTTATACTCTATGGCGTAACGAAGTAAGCCGGGAAAGCTAGTAAATTATAAAAAAAAAACTACGATTAACACGATCGTCTTTTATAAACAGCGTTGCCAATGTGTGGGGAATCAGGATATTTTTCTCCCCAAATTTGGGGAATTTGACCAGTGATTTTGGGGAATCTGGTAAACAGTCATTGGCAACACTGTTTATAAAACAAGAAGGAGCACCGAGATTGGTCGGTAAAGAGTAAATAGTCACAAAACAGCAACAAGTGGTCGTATCGGAGTTATGACACGCCACGCGGAGTTCCACTGAAGTAAACGCGACATTGTACCAACTTGCCGTAGACATTGTAAACTAGGTCGACTTCGTGTCAACATGCTAGGATCGGATGTTGTTTTATGTAACGAGACGAGGTACAGCTGATTTTGTTTACAACTCGTAGATATTAGCATGATACAGTTCATACATTCATTTATGGCATAAATGCGTAAGTAATCCTGTATGTGTGTTACGCAATCACGGCTAAACTATTGACCCAATATGGCTGCAAATTCGTCGGTAGGTGATTGCCGGGAATCGAACCTAAACATCACTGCCAACTGAGCTACGGAGCAGTCAATTATGTAGCTTTCTTTCCTGCTGCTGGGCATAGGCCTCCTTCCTTCCCGTCCACTCTATCTATAGGTCGTCCCGTCATGACGTCTTGCTTGTCCCGTGGCTTTACTTGTGTTCATTCCCGTTCCCATAGGAATTCTGATAAATCATTTATTAATGCACAAAAATGTGGTAGACTATGAAACTAGACAATCTTGCTTAGTATTTTGAGGGCACTGTGTAGCCCTAAGATTAAAGTTTACTATATACATATATAAAAATAATTCGTCGTCAGTCGCGCTAAAACTCGAGAATGGCCGGGCCGATTTAGCCGATTTTGGTTTCAAATTGTACGTAGTAGTCCAGGGAAGGTTTAAAAGGTGAGAAAATGTGGAAAAATGGAGGGGACGTTAGTAAAAGTAACAATTTCTTTTTCCCATACAAATTGTAAGGCCTGATACGAAGTTCGCCGGAAAGCTAGTTTCAAAATAAAGTAAGTACTGAATGTTGCCAAATGAAACAAGTCGTGTTAATTTTTCTACTGCAATAGTTTCTGATATTCGGGAGTAGCTATGTTGTTTTAGTTTTATTACTGTTTTATTATGTTCTTAAAGTTTTAGTTTTCATATTGTGCCCAACCAGCAAATCGTGTCGTAAAAAAGTCAGCAGCACGTTTCTCTTTCAGCTATTGGTCGTAAGAAGGATCTTTAAAAAGTCGTGTGAATGCTCTGTGCACGTTCTCTCAACGCGATTTGGGCGCACTTCTCTCAGCTTTAGATCCAGTAAATATCGTAAGATTATCGTATGAGTAGCCATTTAGTCGAATAAATATCGAGTAATCGCAACTAGAATGCTACTTAGTACCATAATGGCCATCAGAATGCCATTATTCGACACATCTGCTTTTTCCAAGTCGGTAGAACCGCTTTTATTCGACTTATTTATAGTTATAAAGCAATTTGGTTGCAATCACTCGACTTTTTTATCGTGTAACTGCACCCAAGCAGCACTTATAGACTTTTTATTTTATACGTGTAATTTATGTCAGTTGAAGTGTCAAACCTAATAAATATAAGTATATTTTGCCATCGTATTAACCATTACGTTTTTAAGCCACCAAGCCAAATGATGACAGGTAATTAGTTACCTGTTAAAGTTAGGTCGTAGGGTCTTACTTTCATGTGCGGAATAAAATTTTCCGTCTATATACCCAGCATTGTAGTTAATATTTCAATGGGCCTCAAGATTTCTATGTAAATAATGAATAACAAATAATGTTAATTTACCATTTAAAATAAATTCGCCATCAATAGCAAATAATAGCAACTCATTTATCATCACAGAGCATTCTCTCAGCTGTTAGTCGAAAGATTGAAATGAGATTTCCATCTTACGACTTCTAGGGACGCCATTACAGATAGTTTAGGGTTCCTTAGTGCAAAATCTACTATCTACTTCCACTACCTACTATCTATATACCAATATATAAAAATGAATCGTGGTTTTTTAGTCTCGCAAAAACTCTAGAACGGCTGGGCCGATTTAGCTTTTAGTCTTGAAATATTTGTAGTAGTCCAGAGAAGGTTGAAAAGGTGAGAAAATTTGGAAAAATTGAGGGAAAGTTAGTAAAAAACAACAATTACTTATAATTTCCAATACTAAGTTTTCCGTTACTGTTGTATCCATTTTTAATCAAAAGATTGATTGATTTGACGTTGTTTTTAAATTCTTTAATTCTGGGCGGGCAAAATAACAAAGTACATACAGCCAAGTTTTAAGCGGGTAGATAATGTTATAATAATCGTGCTAACTTATATCTAGGGCGATCCGGAGTTTGCCGGGTCAGCTACTTAGTATAAAATAATTATTTTACTATCAATAAATTTAATATACCGTGAACTTCGCTAAATTTTTGCATTATTTGAAACATTTTTAAATTTTGGAAAGATTGACCAATCAGACAAGCGCCGATCTGCGCCTCTGTTTGTGACGGGGCGCGCAGCCGTGTTTAAAAACTGCCTATACCATCAACCTAACTTAAAAAAAAAACCACATTGAATAGTTAAGTTACATTGAATTTGGTTTGCGTAAGTTCATAGAATACAATATTTTAGGTAAAATTAGCTTTTTTTTTATGGCCGACAATTTAAAATGGTAGTCTACTTGGATATAGATAAATTCATAAAAAAAGAGGACTTAAAGAAGCTTAAGGAAGCAAAATGGCCTTGGAAGAAAACACATTTTTTTATAATGCTTATATGTTACTCATGTCTTTTTGTAATTAAAAATGGATCAAAACCACGTCATTTTATATTATCTGAGAAGAGAATAAAATTATTACTGCGCACCTCATTTTTCTGGTGTCCGAATTGTTCAGAATATTCAATTTATTATCACTATCCAAGCGACGAATGTTATTATTGCAAGTAGGATCACTTAATACAAAACAAAATTGTAAGTACTTACTTAAGTATATCTTTATTATAAAAAATAATAATAATAGTTTAGTAAAATTCTTTGGGTACCTACCAACTAACTTATAAAATTATAAAAACAAACACAATAAGTATAAGATAAACACCCATGACTTAGAAAAACATACTGGCAAATTCAATAAATTGCAAACGGTGGTCTATATGGTCGTTGTTACAGAATACCTAATAGTAGTAGTAATTATTATACGCTACGGAACCCTTACGCCTATCAATTAAACGCTCTTGACTCGTGGTTATAGCCAATGAAGATCTTGACTGTTTCAATCGTGTATACATCTTATTTACTTTACGTCGGAATCCTCCACTTCTTTTAATCCTTTTCCATCGATTAAAATCCATTTTGCGAATAAAAAAAGCAAATTACGTTGTATATTTTGGTATCGTGTAACAAAATGGCAGATAGTGCTGTAAAAGATTTCAAAAAGCATTTATAACACTATATCGATGTAAAATGGCTTTCAAATAACCTTTAGAGACCAAAAAGGCTGTAAAAGAATAATTTGAAAGCTTTTACTCAACCTAATTAGTTAAGTCGAATAAAAGCATTCCATAGAGTTATCATACGACATAAAGTGCTGTTAAAGTAACTAAGATGCTGTTTTATCGTATGAACCGCGTTTACTCCACAATTATGCTGTTAAAATTAAATGTCGATAGATTGTGCTATAATAGCTAGTTTGACGACAAATTAGCAATTCAGTTGCTTTTAAAGAGCTGTCTTACGACTTATTGTTGTATAATGGCGATCAAGAGATACATTTATACAACAATCGAGTAAATGCGATATGATTTCATCGTATAAACGTTTACTAGACATGTTTATAGAGCCAAAAAGCGTTGAATGCAAAATAATCCAGATAGCCGCTTTTATACAGCTTTTTAACATTTTAGGATCGTTTATACAAGTGTCTTACGATCTATAGTCGAAAGAGTAAATCTTATACGACCTTCGTTGCTAGTTGGGTGTCCTCGAGCTCTGCGGCTTTTAGAACAAAACAGTTGTTTGTTTGTTTGTTAGCAAATGTTTAAAATAATACACAACAAACAGTATTTGTACTCACTGTTTGTCCAAATCTAGATTCCAAACTCAATTGTTCAGCTTCAAAACTGTATAACTTGTTTACCTGTAACAATATTTAAGGTTTTTAAAATTAGAAAAAAACAATGAACATTCTGGAAGGCAAGTAAAAATATCAACAGCAGCCCCCGCAGCACGAAGGACCATTTGTCGAATCTAACTGTCACTTTTAATCACTTTTGACATTTCAATGCTGGAAAATGTAAGGAGATGATCGACAAAAGTGACAGATAGATACCACAAATTCGACAAATTTTCGTCATGTTACCACTGCTGATTTTGCTAATTACCGTTTGATTCCAAAAACCGGAAAAAGTTACACCTAAGATATGGCAGTACGGGTTAACACCACCCCCTCTCATCACGGGCACGTAAAAGAGGAAGGCCGGACGATAAAAGCCTCGGTTGAAACACTTGAAGAGACGACCCGCCTATTTTTTTTTTTGTAACGTAGGGAAATGCCTATCGCATTTCTCGACGCTCGGGTGAGCGTCGGGGGTATGTGGGGCTCGCACCCACTAAAACCCCCCGGCGGCCGTCTTGGCGCTTTTGGGAAGGACCCCGGGAACCACGCATTACTGGCGTCCGAAGTTCTTCCCACGCTCAGCTGCTATCAGCTTCGTGCTCGGGGAGGGCATGTTGTTCCCTCCCCGGCTCGCCTTTGTAGCTGCGGCGGCACAGTGCCACAAGCTGTGCCGCCGCCCATCTTGGGGCCGTTTGATGAGTGTGTCGGGCCCCTGCCCTTTACACCCACGACCCCAAAGACCCCTTTTAGTCGCCTCTTACGACAGGCAGGGTATACCGTAGACCTATTCTTACGCTTGTACCTACAGGGCTTGAGAGAGACGACCCGCCTTCCTAGTGATTGTGGCAAACCCCCAATGTTTGTTCTTTTGGCTATTTGTGGGGGAGGGAGGGTTGTGTCCGCTCCGACAGTGTATGTTTTACTCATCTTAAAATTGTTCCGTATAAAAAAAATAAGACCCTTTTGTGTAGCTTTTAGGTTTAAAATCAAAGAAAAAAACCGTTTATAGCCTTAAAAATTCTAAGCAATATTATCTAGGGAGTCAAAGGCGCATGTTATGATTTTGTCCATGGTTTAGAAGCTATAGAAGATATTATTTAATTATCCGGAGTGGCGGTAGTGGCACGGTTTCGTACCTTAATACTCAAACCATCCACCTAAACCCTGGCTGGCTTCTCGAAGACTATAACAGGGAATTTCTTCTCGAAGACTGTAACAGGGCATTTCTGGTTAATTTTAGAAACATTACTAAACCAAGAATCTAACAAGAACTATAAAAGCTTGCTTAGCTTCCCTGCTGTCCAAAATTTTGTCATCATCATCATCATGTCAGACGACGTCCACTGGACATAGGCCTCCCCCACGAATCGCCATACTGACCGGTATTGAGCGTCCCTCGTCCAGTTACTCCTGCAACCTTCACCAGAACGTCTGACCACCTTGTTGGAGATCTGCCTTATCTGCGTCTGCCGATACGCGGTCGCCACTTAAGAACCTTGCACTTGCAACTCCATCGAACGAAAAAAAAACCAACTCATGATCAGCATGACAACCTGGATCAGCCACTAATTACTTCGGCTACGCTCTTTCATTCAGTTCGATGTTTTCAATCAATCAACATACTAAATGGTATTTATTTTGTATTTTATTCAATTGTCAACCGATTAACGTGCAAATTGCTATTGCCTTTGTTCGAAGTTCACATAACACATTAATAGAGTTCATGTAAGTTTAATAAACAGCGGAATAAAAACTTAGGTTTAACACTATGGAGCACCGCACCCCACCTTCTCCCATGATGGGAGTCTAAAAGTCAAAGTCAAAGTCAAGGTCAAATTCTTTATTCAATATAGGATACAAGATATCACTTATTGAAAGTCAATTAGACTATACATCTAATCGCTATTGATACCTTAATTGGTAAAGTATCCTATACTGTGAGAGGTGAGGTAGTTCAGGGTGCCCACCAATTGGCTCAGGTAAACAAATGTTTGCCTTGCCTTACGACAATAGTCGCCTGGAGAGGCCTCCAAACGAGCCCTCCTCTGTCAAATGATTCTACTAAAATGGTGACTAAGGCTCTGGGAACCCCCGGAAGAAAAGAAGCAGCTTTATTCGTTGAAAACTGAAGATCCGCACTAAGCATGGCGATAAGCAAACTTGATCTACAATGTTTGGCTTTTTGGAAAACTGCGGGGGAAACCTCACTCTCTTTTTTATCCTTTTAGCCTTAGGTATCCACCACTTGTTAGTGGTGGATACCTATATCCAGCAGTAGACGTCTATCGGTCTTAATCTGAGGTCTTAATAATGATAACCGGCATAAGTCTATCTTCAATCAATATATATAAAACTCTTCCGTTACTGACTGAATGACTGACAGACAACGCAGAGCCGACACTACCGGGCGTAGAAAATTGGCACGTGGGTTCCTTGGGGAGTGTAGGTGAGCACTAAGAAGGGATTTCCCGAAATTCCCACGGGAACGGGAAAAAACCGGATTTTTTTGTTTATGAGAAATCTGCGCAGGAAAAACCGCGGGGCAGCCTCTAGTAAATATATAAAGTTCAAAGGCTGACTGACTGACATAGTGATCTATCAACGCACAGCTCTAACCACTGGACGGATCGGGCTGAAAATTGACATGCAGGTAGATGTTATGACGTAGGCATCGGCTAACAATAGAATTTTGATCAATTCTACTCCCAAGGGGGATAAAATAGGGGATGAAATTTTGTATGAAACTTTTTCATTTTTAAACTGGAATTGGGCTGAGACTTATAAAGCTTCTATGACGTAGGCATTCCCTAATAAAGAATTTCGATAAATTCTAAAAGTTAGTATATAAATTTTGGAATGGTTATCTTTGACGAAATAATGTATCGAGGTTTTTGTATCCTCGTTGCGTTTTTTCAATTATAAAAAAAAACTTTGTTATATCCTCAAGAAGGTTATATTAAAATTTCAGATCTCTACCGTCTGTAGTTTATGAGAATTACTTGATTTAGAAACGCCTTCCCAGTTCGTATATCGTCTTAACGCGAGCGAAGCCGCGGGCAAATGCTAGTTTGCGTATAAAGTAGCTTTATAATGATGAGGTAGGAACAAATTGAATATGAAAATCCTCTATTTCAACATCTAATTACGCAAAGCGGGTCCCGTAGACAGTCGGCTTAATTAAGCTGTTTGACCACCGCGAAGCAGTTTGCAGATCGCACCGTGAAGTGAAGCGACAGCTCCATTTAACAACTGTACAAAGCAAATTGGGCGTTTAGATGAATTATTCCAAATACACTCGTCGAGATTGACACTCGTAGGTAACTGGGTTCTATTCCGAATTAAGGAATTTGTGGCATGTACAGTCACGGACTAGGAGGCCGTGACACATTTGTCTATGGTTTCGTCAGCCCTAGACTGTATTACCAAAGAACAAGAGCTATTTTGCAATACTGGAAACCGGAAGTGTTACGCCGATCGTGTCCGCCACTGTACTTATATTCATGCTCATGCACAGCAAAGGTACAACTCTACATTGTTATTAAGTTTTAGAAATATTATCGGTCTATCTACCTACCCTCTGTGTCCCAAATACCTATCCTGTGAATGGTTATAGATGAAACTACATGACTTTTTTAAACACATCACACTCAGAGTCCCTAACCTAACCTAAGAAGAACCTAAAGAGGGTGCCCGAAACATTATTACAGAAACGTTTAGAGTAGAATTATTTGACAGAGGAGGGCGCGTTTGCGGGCGTCTCTAGGCGACATTTGTTTGCCCGAGCCAATTAGTGGGCACCCTGAACTACCTCGCCTCTATCAGTATAGGATACTTTACGAAATAAGGTATCAATATTAATTAGATTAGACTAATTGACTTTCAATAAGCGATATCTTGTCTCCTGTATTGAATAAATCATTTTTTTATTTTACTTTACTTTAAAAACGAACACTACTCCCGGACTGGACACAAACAACATTTTAACTATTAAAATTAGTTTTGAAGATAAAAATTGGTTGACGAAATTACTTCGAAGAAGCTTCTAATAATAAATAACCATTAGTCAGTTTATGCAAAACTTTACATACCTAGTTACGTTAGTAAACTAAAACTTAAATATGAAACCTGCTATTTCCATCTGAAACTCTGTAACGAGGAGAAACTGCAAGCGGCTGAGAGTGCTGTTTGATGTCTGACGAGCAGGATTATGTGTTTGTTTAGTTAGGGGAGTTAGCAACTTTTGTGCAAGATGGAGTTATCCTATTTATTTAGTTGTGCGGTGTGGTGGCGGCATTGATTACCACCACCCAATGTCCTAACATGGGTGTTGTAAAAGGCGACTAAGGCAGAAATTAAATAAAAGTTACTAAGGGAACAGCCATTCGAAGAGAGGAAGGGCAGCAGCATCCTTTGTTGAATACTTGAAGAGCCATACCGCGATCGCCATCCCGCCTACCAAACGTGGAAATTGCGGCAAACGCCCTTCAAAACACTTTCAGTTGACTGAAATCAGTCTCAAATCAAATGTATGAGTTTAAATTTTAAAATAACTTGTAAAAGTTTCGATCACAAATTAATTAATAACTTCTAGGATTAATAAATGAGTTTTTAATAAAAGCAAATACCTACATTATCACGACTCGTCCACTCGCCATTCGGGGCAGTATCGGATATCGGTTTTCTGCGGCGACTGAAAGCGCGGGAAAATCGGGAAATTCCGAGCGATCCGATAACACTGCGCTCTGCTTGTGAAGTGTACACGCTTGCAGACAGAATAGTGTTTTTAAGATTAGTCCATAAATATTCTAAATTGCATTCGTAAGCTGAGTCAGCAATCATTTTTTTTTAAGGCTGCAAATAGTGTTCGATCGACAACGGCTTTAAAGTTTGGTCGCATTTAGCTAAATCCATGTAAATGCAGATTTATTTACGCGCGTATAGTTAGCTAATTTTGATGGACATAGCTACATTTGACCGACGACGGTCGGGCACTGTTTACTACTGGAGTTAGATATTTTCGTAAATTTAACTTGTTTTACTAGAGTATTAAAGCAATTTCTGCATTGAATTCAATGGAACGCATATAACAAATTGTTTTTCACCGACTTTAAAAAAGGAGGAGGAGGTTATCATTTTGACCTGTATGTATTTATGTACATATGTATGTTTGTATGTATGTCCGCGATTATCTCGAGTTTGGTTGAACCGATGATATAGCGGTTTTCACAAAAGTATTTGTCAAGTTCAGGAGAATGTTTAAGTACCTATTTTAACCGACTTCACAAAAGAGAAAGTTTTCCGTTTAAGTATGTATGTGTCAATTATTTAAAGACGTGTCTCTTTTTTTTTTAAATATATTATCTAAACCAATATTATAAAGAGGAAAGATTTGTTTGTTTGTTTGTTTGTAACGAAAAGGCTCCGTAAATACTGAACCGATTTGAAAAATTATTTCACTGGTAGGAAGCTACATTAACCCTGAGTGTCATAGGCTATATAAGATTTTCAAAAAAATTTGTGATCCTTACCTAAACTCAAATAATGTAACCCAAGGTGCAATATTTTTTCCGTTGTTTACATATTTTGACAGGTGGTTTGTTGTTGTTGTTTGTTTTCAATTCGGCCATTCTGGGCAGTCAAAAGAACATAGTATATGAAGCCAAGTCTTTTGTAGTATCTTATATTCTATGGCGTAACGAAGTAAGCCGGGAAAGCTCGTTTCGAATAAAAAACAAATGACACAAATGAATATTGAAACAAGTTCTTGTGTCATCGCTGTTAGACTCTGCTCACGTGAAGCTAAATCTGAAGTTACACAAATACGTCCCATGCCAGCACGTTTTACAAGCTACTGTAACAGGCTGACGATGGCAAGCCTCCCCTCAGCAATTACGCTCTCTGAGTGACGCTTTGGAATTCGCATTACATTGGATTTATAGGCCGCGGCTTATATTGAAAATTTACAAGAAAAATGTTTCCTTTTGAGGGATTTTATAAAATCGTGAAGAGTAGAGAAATAACGCTTACTACCTAGTGTTACCTAGCTACACTTACTTACATTAGATACGATAATTTTGTAACTTTTTAGGTTAAAAAAATATAATTATATAAGTATTTATTTGGTCTCCTTAAGGACTCCGATCGTTGGGCAAGGAGAGCCAATAAGTGGGTCCCGAGACACGCCAAGAGACGACGTGGTCGTCCCAGGAAGCGATGAAGCGACGAATTGGGAGCACACGATAGTGACTGGTGGGAATCTGCCCAGGACAGGGAAGTGTGGAAGGACGGGGAAGAGGCCTTTGCCCAGCAGTGGGATAACATAGGCTAGTAATAATAATAGTAATTTATTTGGTCATCTTCGTGGTTATGTTGGCAGTTGGCATATTGCCTAAGATTTCGTGTCGGGATCGATTCCCTGTAGGAGAGAGCATTGTTGTAATGATGTTAGTTTCCAGGGTCTTTTGAACCTTTTCGTGTACCTTAAATAAAGGTACATCCTAGTTAGGTCTTTGAGTGTGATGTGTTAATGTATATACTAAATAAAAAAATGCGGGAAATCAAATCAGATCGCTTAATTATCTAAAACACAAATTGATCGACGAGCACTCGTTCATTCATACTACTAAACTAGATAGTACTAGAAAACTCTGTCTCCCTCTCTGTAAACAGGCAAGACAGAGACAAAACATAATAGTAATCGTGATTTGTTTGATCGCCGGAAGTAGGGGTCCATTGAATTGATTGGACTTCCGGACACTTGCGCGGCTCGATCGTGTTTATCTGATCGAAGGAGAAGCAGTTTCGGCGTGATTTGATTACAAAGTCAATAATCCAGCATTGTAATGCCAGCCTGAAGACGTCCACTGCTGGACTTAGGCCTCTCCTAACAGATCGCCATACTGACCGGTCTTAAGCGACTGTTTCAGTGCACTCCCGCAAAGAAAATGTAATCATTGAAACGTATACATGACTTTTGTTGTCCTACATAGAATCAATATAGGATTCCTTTAATAGGAAAAAGGGGCTAGCAGGGCACTTTTGGAAAAATGTTTTTTGCTAATGAACTTAGTGCAAAAAGTATGTACAAATAAAAATTTGTCTATTAATTCCAATATTATAAAGAGGAAAGATTCGATTATTTGTTTGCTTGTTTGTTTGCATCGAATAGGCACCGGAACTAATAATGAACCGAAAAAAATATTTTACTGTTGGGATGAGCTACACTAACCGCGAGTGCCATATGCTAAATAAGATATTCAAAAAAATTAGGGATCTATATAGTTTCTTAAACTTAAATATAGAATGAAAGATGCATTTTTTTCGTTCATTACATATTTTGACAGATGGATTGTTGTTGTTGTTGTTTGTGAAGAACATAGTCTATAGAGCCAAATCTATTATTTGACGAAACAAAGTTCACCGAGACTGCTCGTATTTACATAAAAGAGACTTAAAAACCTTTTATGTCATAAATAACTGAACCGAACGATTTATATCTAGGAAAGTACCCACTTTAACAAGTGTAAGCTTCTTATACGAATACAATAACTGTATGAATTAGTTATTTTTCTTATAAATAATGCTATGTTCCCTAAGAAAAGGTTCAGGTAAATAATGAAGACAAGGGCCGCAATTCCCGCGGGAACTAAACATTCCTATCTGAAACATTAGGCTGCATTGTTCTGCGACTCGTAAATCTGATTTTATCTTTTTTCTTGTGTGAATTCAGGTAGCCCCAGAACTTCATTAGGCAGCTTATCTTATAAGAGGATTGATTGTTGATGTTTAATTAGGGTTTTTCCGTCCGCAATCTCAGCGATACTAGCGCCAATTTCGAAAAAAAACTTCTAAACCATGGTCGAAATAAAAAAAATATGCATCAATGGATTATCTTGATTAGACAAATTTAAGGCAATTTTGCGTATCTTTCTAGTTAAAGAACTTATAAATATACACTTTGTTGCAAAAATATGTTTTTCAGGCTTTAGCATATAGGTTCTTTCTACATTAGTTGGAGGTGAGCGTATAAGCAAAAACAAAGATAAGGCTTTAATTTACCGAAACAACCAAGTCCTAAGATATTTTTTTTAATAATAATTAAAAAATCCTTAAAAAAATCTCAGAAAAAAGTGTCAGACAATATATAAAGTGTAAATCCGTGAAAACTTTCCCAATCACAACCCATTTCAAACTTTCGCGTCGGATTCAAAACAAGCTATGTCCTAAAAAAATAAGATATCAACGAGAGCCCAGCAAGCCCAATCTGCGGTCGTTTTGCCGAATAAATATCCCATTAGGGGTTGGGGTTGATCGCGGACTGAGCAGCTTAGCCTTTAAGCTGTTCCGTCAAAATACCCTTTTAGTCCTTTATTGGTGTTACCGCAATGAATTCATAGCAACAAATACAATTTAAGTATAGGTATTGCACAATATCGTAGCAGCATATCATGCTGAGTCAGTGCCATTTCACGGGAGCAGCAACACACATATAACAAGTTTTTTTTAAGTTTTTTCAGGCTGGTTGGCTATCGCAATGTGGTTCTTTAAGTATATCAAGGAAGGACGCTGCTGCTCATATGTAGGGTGTTTTCACAGGAAGTCTCCTGAGGCGCCTTTCACGACCCCCAAGGAAGCAAATGGGTACGTGGTATGCTATGCCACCGTCACACAACCCGTCCACGTAACCTTAAAACTTTTTACATAGAAACCGACAGCCTTTTATTCTCTTTTCAAATTAAACAACCCAAAAAACGGTTACGCCAAACAACAGTTCAAAGTTTAAATATTTGAGTTCGGAACACAAACATGCTGGCCGCTAATTTTTAAGTGCCCTTATCGAGCAAAGGCCGTACTGGGGGTTCAAAACCCTTTGCCAAATACAATTATACTGATTTTTAAACATTATTACGTTTGATTCGCAGCCTTGATTGAAAAACGAAAATCAGTACAAACTCCAATAAAGTATTCTTTCAACAATGTTTATATTTAAGTTTTTTTTTGTTTTTCAGATAAAAATCATAATTTTCTTAACAAATTGCACGTTTGGTCGCGTGTGTACATTTTTTTTATAATTTATCTCTTTACTTAGTGTATAATTACGTGCAAAAACATGCAAATTGCGGGCATCGCGACAAAAGACGCTTAAAATAATTCATAGTAATTTATATTCAATAATGAAATTGACGGTTTTCTTAGGATAAAAGGCGGGGATTTCGGCGTGAATAATGGCTTTAGTGTTTTTACTTAGAGCGACTATTATTAAATTCATTTTAAGATCATTGTTATTCATAGCTTGTTCTAAAGATCGAAACGTCTGGTGACATCATCGCTTCTATATAAAAAGGAAATTCTTAATTTGCTTGTTGTTATTGCGTCGAAGTCTGTCATTTAGTGTACGATATATAAAATTATCGACTATAATAATTAAATATCTATACCAATATTATAAAGAGGAATGATTTGTTTGTTTGTAACGAATAGGCTCCGTAAATACTGAATCGATTTAAAAAAATCTTTAACTGGTAGGAAGCTACACTATCCCCGAGTGTCATAGGGTATATTAGATTAACAAAAAAATTAGGGATCCTTACTTAAACTCAAATAATGTAACCCAAGGTGCAATATTTTTTCCGTTGTTTACATATTTTGACCGGTGGTTTGTTGTTGTTGTTCGTTTTTTATTCGCCTATTCTAGGCAGGCAAAAGTACATAGTCTATAGAGCCAAGTCTTCAGAAGTATCTATATTCTATGGCGTAACGAAATAAGCCGGGATAGCTCGTTGGGTATAATTTGAAATAATCCTATAATTATACGATTTCATTTTGATTTGTTTTTAAATAAATAAAATTGTAAACTGTCACTCTACAATTACCACCTCCGTAATTCAATTGGCATGGCAGTGATGTTATCAGCAACTTCATAGGTGTGGGTTCGATTCCCAGCTAGGGCAATTATTGTTATGATTATTCTGGGTATATTGTATATCTGGGTGTATAAGACATACAGTATTTGTAGGTACATGTTTCGGGCACCCTAGATACAGGTTCTTTCCTTTACTCTATCTAGTTAATCTGTTTAAACTATTCTAAATACTATGTTTCACTTCCAGTTAGCTGCTACCAGTTGCTATAGAGCCGGCCTCTCATGGGATGTGTCTTGGGTTCCTAACCTAACCTTAACCAGCTTAGAATAACCAGTAATAAATACCTACTTATTCTCTCGGCAGCACGTCAAGATTAAACCGGTCCAGTCAGTCATCTTGAACTTGAGAGGAGATTACCTCTTTTTAATGTAACACCCGGCGATTCATACTTGGCATTCTAGTAATCGAGCGGTGCCAGGCCGTGCCTTGCGCTTGCGCACTTTTCTGTCCCTTTCTTACTATTTCTAAATCTATAATAGAGAGAGAGAGACGGCGAATGCGCTGGAAAAACGGTCCTGCGACCTTGATCAACGGAATTTATTGGTGAATATTTTTTATTTGTCTTAAGACAGTTCATTTTTGCAAATATTGCGTCGAGAATCTTCGTAGTATTTTTCTGCAATGGCATACAAAAACAAGAAATTAATTAATTTCAAGACACAATTCAGACGATATTCTGATTTAATTTGACTTTGTTGATACTTACCTAGTTAATTTTATTGATTGTTTATCAATATATATAAAACTCTTCCGTTACTGACTGACTGACTGCCTGACTGACAGACAACGCAGAGCCGAAACTACTGGGCGTAGAAAGCTGAAAATTGGCACGTGGGTTCCTTGAGAAGTGTAGACAAGCACTAAGAAGGGGTTTCCCGAAATTCCCACGGGAACGAAAAAAAAACGGGATTTTTGTGTTTATGATAAATCTGCGCGGGAAAAACCGCGGGGCAGCCTCTAGTCAATATATATAAAACTCTTCCGTTACTGACTGACTGACTGACTGACTGACTGACTGACTGACTGACTGACTGACTGACTGACTGACTGACTGACTGACTGACTGACTGACTGACTGACTGACTGACTGACTGACTGACTGACTGACTGACTGACTGACTGACAGACTGACTGACTGACAGACAACGCAGAGCCGAAACTACTGGGCGTACAAAGCTGAAATTTGGCATGTAGGTTCCTTAGGGAGTGTAGAAGAGCACTAAGAAAGGATTTCACGAAATTCCCACGGGAACGGGAAAAAACGGGATTTTTGTGTTTATGAGAAATCTGCACGGGAAATACCGCGGGGCAGCCTCTAGTTTCAAATAAGAAATAACTACTTGTGCAAGAATAATAGTGAAGCGAATTTAACTAGAGAAAATTTATATCTATTCAATACAAGTATCAAAGCAAAGCGATTCCGTTACAAAAGTTAGCACTTATAATGAAGAAGTATTCATATTCTGGTGCAATAAATCTCACAGTTTCCGGCGAGCGACAGCGTCCAAGCAAACTACTACGGGTTGTATTCACGTAAAACGTAGTCATCACGTAACTTTGTAACTCCGTAAACTGTATGTTTTTAATAACCTGCATTATAAGTAAAAGAAATGTCAAAAAATCACAAATTTTGTTTTGTAACGGGGGGAAATGCCTACGCATCGCTCGGGGGAGCGTCGGGGGTATGTGGGGTTCGCACAAACTAAAACCTCCCGGCGGCCGTCTTGGCGCTTTTGGGAAGGACCCCGGGAACCACGCATTACTGGCGTCCGAAGTTCTTCCCACGCTGACTCAGCTGCTATCAGCTTCGTGCTCGGGGAGGGCATGTTGTTTCCTCCCCGGCTCGCCTTTGTAGCTGCGGCGGCACAGTGCCACAAGCTGTGCCGCCGCCCATCTTGGGGCCGTTTGACATTATCAAATACTAGAGGCTGCCCCGCGGTTTTTCCCGCGCAGATTTCTCATAAACACAAAAATCCCGTTTTTTTTCCGTTCCCGTGGGAATTTCGGGAAATCCATTCTTAGTGCTCACCTACACTCCTTAAGGAACCTACATGCAAAATTTTCAGCCCGCTACGCCCAGTAGTTTCGGCTCTACGTTGTCTGTCAGTCGGTCGGTCGGTCGGTCGGTCGGTCGGTCGGTCGGTCGGTCGGTCGGTCGGTCGGTCGGCCAGCCAGCCAGCCAGCCAGCCAGCCAGCCAGCCAGTCAGCCAGTCAGTCAGTCAGTCAGTAACGGAAGAGTTTTATATATATTGATTAAGTACGATATTCGAATACGATGTAGTTGCAATGAAGTCGTTTTTTAATGTAAGTGAATAGAACAGTAGACTAGTAACTGAAAAAGCTCGGTTTAATAAGTGTCAATGAACGGGCGGGAGGTTGTTTACGGAGGCTTGTCGCGCCGGAATGTTGCCGAACCAATTCCTAAATTAAAAGTTCCTGCATACTGGCATCGAACACGAGTTTTTCAGTAACCGACTTCATAAAAGGAGGTTATCTGTTTGACCTGTATGTATGTATAGATGTATGTATGTTTGGCTGAACCGATCTTGATGCGGTTTTCAGATAAGTATTTGTTACATTTAGAAGAAGGATTTAGTACCTATTTTAACCGACTTCGAAAAAGAGGAAGTGCTCAGTTTATGTATACGTGTCAGTTTATTAAAGGCGGGTTCCTTTTTTGTAAAAAAAAATTTATTTTACTTCATATGCAAGTTAAAACTGCAAGCCGTCAAATCAGCATTATAAAGAAATATGTTAGACTGATTACCAACCAAAAATCCAAAAAAAAAAAAAAACAGAAACTGTGCTAAATTTAAAAATGCGGTTCAAACTTTGCCAAAAATATTTCTTAAAGATAATTTTGAGAGTTATCAATATGTATAAAACTCTTCCGTTACTGACTGACTGACAGACAACGCAGAGCCGAAACTACTGGGCGTACAAAGCTGAAATTTGGCATGTAGGTTCCTTAGGGAGTGTAGGTGAGCACTAAGAAAGGATTTCCCGAAATTCCCACGGGAACGGAAAAAAACGGGATTTTTGTGTTTATGAGAAATCTGCGCGGGAAATACCGCGGGGCAGCCTCTAGTTTAGGATAATTTGACAAGATAGTTAAATTTCATGACGCCCTACTTCCAATTCCAACAATAATCATCGTACAGCAAGGAACAGAACTCGGCGGAAATAAACTAAACCTACCAAGAGGGATAATAGGGTGACGCATAAAGGATCCAAACTTCAAATATGATTATAATTGAAACGTCACTGGCGATGGCGTGGCAAGGAACCCGCCATCTGGACCACTGTCCCGAGATTGCGGGACATGTCCCGAGATTCCGGGACAGATGTATTGTTAACTGATGTCTTAAGAGCCAGTTTACAGCGATGCTAGCGCCATTCGCGAAAATATTTGATATCTTCTAAACTAAGGCAAACAACAAAATTTGGCACAGTATGACACTAGATAATGTAGCCTAGCACTTTTTAGGTACTTCTGTAAGTATAGCTTTTAGGTTGAAGACCAAAGAAAGCTACAAAGTGTTGCTAAAAGTGGCCACTTTTGGCATTATTTTTACTAAGGACTACTTAACTGTGCTCAAAAAAATACTAAGCAATATTATCTAGTGTCATACGCGTGGCACATTTTTGATATTTTTGCGTTAGTTTAGAAGATTTTTTTTTTTCGAGAATGGCGCTAGCATCGCTGTAATCTGGCTCTCAATAACTGTGAAGATATTCAAGAATCTGATAATTGAGATAGCAAGTTGGCAAGTCGCGTCATTGTATCTGACAGTAAGATGAAGGCAAGCATTGGATTGGCATTGTTAAGTTCTGACAAGTTTGCAATTGAAGTGGTTTGAGTTACCCCAAAGCAGTGTTAGGGTAAAATTTAATGTATTTATTTATAAAGCCTCTTCAATCAAGATTGCACAGCACAAGAATACATAAAAAAAATTAGGCAAAATCACTTCCTATACGGTGGATTTTTTTCTCTTGAAATCTAGAAGTATTGGTGGACATTATTGTGTTGAAAGTTACTCTAAGTAAGTAGTATTATAATTAAGCACGGTGACACATTACAAAAGCGTACTGCAAGACAGACACAACAATGAGTAATGTAAAAAAGAAAATATGTCGCCGTATTGGGACGTGATTTTCTCAACGCCGTAAAAGATTTTTGATTTTACTTTTAAACATTGTAATATTTTTTGAAAAACACAATAAGGTTAATGAGCCAGACAAAACTATTAAGAAGCATAGCACAGCTAAAGTAGCGCCACCCTAGAAAAAAATTAATATCTTCTAAACTAAGCTAAAATGTCAAAAATGTGAAACAGTAATCCCCTGGATAATGCAGCCTAGGATTTTTTTGGGCACTGTTGTATAGCTTTTAGGTTAAAGACCACAGAAAGAAACTGATTGTTGCTAAAAACGGCCACTTTTGGCCAGTAGCTTTCTGTGGTCTTTAACCCAAAAGCTATACAACAATGCCCTAAAAATACTATGCTGAATTATCTAGGGGATTACTGTTTCACATTTTTGATATTTGCCTTAGTTTAGAAGATATTTATTTTTTTCTCGGGTGGCGCTACTTTAGCTGTGCTATGGCTCTTAAGTATCTTTGATATATTTCAAAGTAAGGAATGCAGACAACTAAGTAGTTGCTTGGTAGCTCAGCTAAACAGAATCTGAAAGATAACATTCCTGAGTGATAACGCCGAGTTGAGTGAACTGCTTCTGTTCACCCAGACTTAGTTGAAGAGTCAGACAATGTCACAAAGACGACAAAACTGCTATCCTTTGCGAGTATAATGAGCAAAGGGTTCAATGTTCCTAAACAGCGCAGGATTAGCGCGCAAATGCATTAAGAGGATATACGATAAATAAATCAAACGACCGAATGAAGAGACATAGCTTCAATATAGCATGAGGGAAAGGGACAGTCATATGTCAGTCGCAATAAAAAATAAACAATAAAAGTAATAAATATTAAATATCTTATTAATTATTCCTTTTAAATAAAATTTGATTTACCAGAATGTGATTTTCTTTATTATCATTATTCCTAAGTGGTTTCAACAACTACTAGTAAGGAAGTAATTTCGAAGAACTAGCTATTTCCGTTTTTTTTGAATGGTTATCTTTGACGAAATAATGTATCGAGGTTTTTTAATTCCACTCGTGTTTCTCAGTTATAAAAAACTTTATATCCTCAAAAAGGTTATATTAAAATTTCAGCATAATCAATATCATATTTACCTCCTATAGATTAAGAGAATTACTTGATTTAAAACACCTTCAAAACTCATATAGCGTCTTAAATTTCATAGTACAAAGCTTAAGTTTGCTTAAAAACTTGCACGCCGACTAGAATAACTAAGCTTTGAGCTAGTCCGCTCTAATGAGTACTGTTTTCAGAGTAGATTAAAAATCTCCAACCTCACTTTATTCTGGGCACTTTTCTTAATTGGCCCTCGGAGCTCCAACGTTGTTTGTAGTGAAGCGAGCTGTTGCAGACAAACTAATTAATAAGATTTAGAATTCCTGCGAGCAGGTAAATAAAGGCTTGCTGTGAAGCCGCTTGTTTAACGATCTAATCTGTGAGCGAAACTTTGGCGCCCAACGTGGGGCAGTTGAGCGTTGGGCGCCAAAAACTTTACACTCTCTTCATTCACACCAGAAGCTCTACATTTGTGTTATAAAATAAGGCTATTCTGGCCCTGTAGCATGTACAAACATTTGTCGTTTTTTTGTAATTTTTTGACATCTTAATGCGGGAAAAATTTATTGAGATGATGTGAAAAGAGGTCGAAAGCGACAGAGATACAGCGAAAAATAGTTGGTCATGATACGCCCTCTGGTTCAAAAAATGAATTTTAGGTGCGTAGTAGGTAAATATTTTATTAAAAAATACAAAACGGTTTGCTTTTCCTTCAAGAAACGAATTTTTTTTCCGAAAATTATTTTATCATTTTTCAGTAAAGTTGTCCAAAGTTGTGCGTGTCAGAGCGCAGCCTAAATTTACTCGACTTCGGTCAAACTTTGGCTCAGTTTTCATTCGGCTGATAAGATATAGCAGTTTGGAGCCCTAAGGCCCCGGAATTAAGACAAAACTTTGATTTACGAGCGCCCCTGAGTTATGTCTGAGGGACCCCGCGTTTAGCGAACTTTGTAAATTGCCTGTGTTTCTATTTTTTACTTGCAAGAAGCGGTTAAAGCGATTGTCTCGGAATACGTCCCGCGAGATTCTTGAGAAAGACTTTAAGATTTACGGCTTAATTAGCTGAGGGAGGGATCATTAAGATTTCTTTGAAATAACCTTATTTAATGCGGACTTCAAACTAAGGTCATCTAAAAAGCTTTCTAGAGGTAAAACTAGCAATTTTAAAAGAATAAATTGCCCCAATAATTTCTATTTTACAAAAAGAGACCCGCCTTCAACGAACTGCAACAAACATAATCTGAGAACTTCCTCTTTTTCGAAGTCGGTTAAAATGGGTACTAAAACCTTCTCCTGAATGTAACAAATACATTACTGAAAACCGCATCAAAATCCGTTCAGCCAAACGCGAGATAATCGCAGACATACATACATACATACAGGTCAAACTGATAACCTCCTTTTTTGAAGTCGGTTAAAAAGAAACGAGTCACGTGTGCACTGAAAAGGCAACAATACTCATACAGGATGGTAACGTAACGGACCTTTCAAGCCGAGGTGAACGACCGCAGCCAAAACACGGACGCGTCGCTCGATCCGTTGTGCAACCCGGTCGGGTGTCGACACGCTGCGGCGAAGATGCGGTCGTGCCGCTCCTATAGGTAAATTGGCAAAGGTGCCTTATAGGCAGGCACAACCCAAATACAGCGAATTTACTAATATAGAAATAGCGATTCTTACGTTTAAATAAAATATTAAAAACCTAAGTTTGAAAGGCTAATTATTATGCAATCCGCCAAGTTAGCAAGTCTTTTTATTACCATTTAAAAGAAAATAATGTAACTTTGAACAACATTACCATTGTCACTAAATTTGTGCTCAAAACTAAAGATCAACGATAATCGTCATTTTAATAATAATAACGCAGCACACTTCAGAGCCCCCAACTAGGAAGAACCTGTATCTAAGATGCAGGATGCCGAAACATATACAGAGACGTACATTACACCCAGACCGGGAAACAAACATAGATATTCATTATAACAATTTTCGCCCAGCCGGGCAACGAACCCGGTGCACCCGCGTCCCAGACCACATCACTGCCAACTGAGCCACGGAGCAGACAATTCATTCACGCATGACATGAACACAATCAAGAGTCATTCGCTGAACGCGGGAAAAATGAGGAAAATCACTTTGATGACGAAACAAAAACGCGCGCATCGGCGCAGGCGCAGTGAAAGTGTTCCCACGATGCGCGCGCAGCATCCAACATGGCGCCGACCCGCGCAATAGATGTGTCGATAAAGTCAAAGGTAAGCAAGTAGATCTATTAGACGGTTCAATGAAGAGTGTAGAAATACGAGTCTTGTTCAAATAAAAAAATGTCTGCGTATAATTTATATGAGTGAATGTAACTCAATTGCTGAACCGTTATGTAATAAACTAACGGATACACGGTTACGTATAAAACCTGATTTTTTTATTTAATAATTTCTTTTTTACAAAAAGAGACCCGCCTTCAACAAACTGACACATACATAAACTGAGAACTTCCTCGTTTTTGAAGTCGGTTTAAATAGGTACTAAAATCTTCTCCTGAATGTAACGAATACATTTCTGAAAACCGCATCAAAATCGGTTCAGCCAAACGCGACATAATCGTGGACAAACATACATACATACATACAGGACAAACTGATAACAAATAAACAATCTTTACAATTTCCGGGACTTAATTAGTTTTATTCAAAAGGTTTCGAGTAGCCAATGCAGTTAGTTGGCCTTCATCAGTCAACCGAATTTAATGTAATTTATAATCCTTTTTCTGCAACAAAAAACCAACTTTGATCCGTAGTACTTTTTATTACACTGTGGTAGTACAATGAAAGTGTAATTTTCTAAAGTAAGTGTAAATCTGTGTGACTAAATTATGCAAGTAGCTCTTTCCAAAATTACACGTGTGATGTGTACATAGTAAAAATATTGTTTTCAATATTCCCTAATTCTGCAAGTTTAGCATTTGGATTTTTATTTTATGAAATTCAATGTACCTACTTGAACATACTTTATTGTGAATCACCAAAACAACTTCCTCCTCTAGCATAAGTTTTGTTTCTCGTTATTTATAAAAAAAAAATCAATATAAAAACAAAATTGAAACATTCAAACTTACAATCACAAACTTTTAACCTTAGCCTCGTTCCTAAAATCAGCAGCTCGACTTGCAAGCAGTTCGGAGACCGTGTCGAGTGCGGATTCCATCCTCGGCGACGAGTGACGTCACAGCTCATTACTACCGATTGTAGGCTCGGGTTGCTTCTACTATATTTGCCTTATTTATATTTAGGGTAAGTCAGAAAGATGCCATTTGGCTAGGTATAGATTTGACTAGGTAGAGACCTGAAGAAATTTCATTTAAAAATAATTGAGTTTCTCTGCTAACTTGTTTACGCCGTTTTCAGGTTAAAAACAGTTTTAATTTAAAATGTTTTTTTTTCAATGACATAACCTTAACACGCCAGGCAAAAGCAGAATTTTCCAACTGACTAAATCAAAAACAATACAAATCTGCGCAATTTATTATTCATCACATAACATAGTATTTTCTACAATACTTTTCATGCTCACTGGATATATGCGCAAGTAAAAAACAAAATATCAGTTAAAGACTTATAGTGAAGGAGGTGCGTAGCATTTCGGTAAAGTACTTGCACGGAATCCACATCGCGGTGGGTTGCAGTTTAGGTCAGTACGAATTGATTTGGTTCAGTAAAATTTTGTCCTATGTCGCTGCGTTTTCGCGTTACAGCGGATTGAACTTGTCAAAAAAAAAAACTATGCTAAATCATTTGCACGTGTCTGCCTTTGGGGTTCATGGTTACAATCATCTTGAAACTAAATAAAATCAAAAAGGCAGACAATTAGGGCTCTGCGTTTTCATGGGACGGAGTTGTAAAAATGTAAAAAAAAAAAACTATGCTAAATCATTAGCACGTGTCTGCCTTTGGGGTTCATGATTACAATCATCTTAAAAACCACGAAAATCGAAGAGGCAGACACTTAGAGCTCTGCGTTTTCATGGGACGGAGGTGCAAAAATGTAAAAAAAACACTCTACTAAATCATTTGCTCTCGATTCTAATTGTGATCATTCGATTCATTTGGACTCCCTGGATAAAAAAAACCATTTGGAAGACACTTTGCTCGCTGATTTTTAGTTGTACGACTGTTTGAAATTCACGGAATCAAAGCAATGCGTGTATTTTATCTGATAAATAGGATTCCTTATAGTTTTAATTCCGTCATACGTTTACAGGATGACTATATAATCATTAGCCCCAGAGGCAGACAATGTGCAAATGATTTAGTATATTTTTTCATATTTTTGAGCATTTCTACAAAGTGAACAGATTTTTCTGACTTCGGTGCCATTTTTTTTGTTTTGACCTAGAGACTTCATAATTAAAAACCATACAAATGAGCTAATTCTGTATTCAAATATTGTTTTGGCCCACTTCAAAAGATAACAGTTTCAGAAAAAACTGACCTCAAATATTTTGTCTCCATCGAAATCAGAAAAATTATCCACCGAATCACAATTTTACCACTGAAATCAGAAATCTATACACCGAAAGCACAATCCCATACAATTTATCATTAAAAATTTGAATAAATTTTCATTTACACAGTATAAATAGTTGTAGTAGTAAGCAGCGCTCATTGAAAAACTGCGTGTTTTATATTATTTGTGTGATTTGGTAATATTTTCGTACTATATATTTTCTTTGAACTCTGTATCTTTTCAAGAAGAGCTTTAAGAATTAAAAATATTTAATAATTATTTCAAGTATATCTGAAAATATTTACATCAATTTTGAATTTACTTTACTGTAATTAAATATTAAAATAATGAATAAGTACACTCTCGTATAAAATTAATGTTTAATTAATTTTAATAGTCAAAATAATAAGGATAACGATTAAGCATTATAAACATTTTTATGCATTTTATAAGTATTATAACAATAACGATAATTTACTTAATTTTTTGATTCAAATGCAAAGTTTAGTTGTACATAATATCAGTACATTTATAACACAAAGTCGCTTCAGCGAGAAGCTTCTTCGAGGGTTTTTTTTATAGATAAAGTGATTTAGGAGGAAGGTTTATGTGAAGTACATGCACAAAATAATATTATATAAGGTGGTACAAAGTTTGCCGGGAAAACTAGTATAAAAACCCACCTGACTCAACTCGGCACAGCGCTGTACCGGTGTTCAATATGAGTTTTCATACTACCCTCCGAAAAAGTTGAGTCAGAGGGAAAAAATCTTACAAATCTTAATGCATATTGCATACCATCCCTGATTATATACCACAAATAAGTAACATTATCACAAAAATGTTAAATATGAGCTATTTTATCACTCTGTCGAAGTAAAAATCTGATTTTGGTGGATGTTTTTTTGACTTCGGTGTATAAAAAACCACCGAAACCCACCGATATCAGAATCAGCGAAATCACAAAAGAGTACAAATCAAAATTTAACTCGAAATTCAAACACAGCACAACAATCATCTGTACATCAAATAATACCAACCCAATGACGAGTGCATGGCACTAGTTGAAAGTTAAATATTTGTTACGGTTAGAAAAATTTAACCTACACCGAATTCAGGACTGAGGGGTACCCAAAACCACCGAGTGTCACAATTATCCTGAAAAAAAAATACTGAAATGTCGGCTGGGCACAGGTTTCTGGTTCGCGGCGTGTAGGCCATAACTATATCAACCTGCAAAGTACTTCAGGTAGTGCGAAAAGTTAATCACTATGGTTGTGGGTGATGATTTGTAAACACCATCGAAATCAGGAAGAATTTGAGGACGCTCATTTAGAGTGGTGTATTATAAAAAATATAGAAGTTTTTGGGTTTTCATGGTAACTACAGCCTTAATATACTCATCACTAAGGCGTGAATATATATAAATTAATCAAATTTTACTTCATTACTTTGTAACAAGTGACTCTTTCATGAATTCTGGCAACAGGACACCCCAGCGATGTCAGGTTTTATGACTTTCGGTTTTTTTTTCTGGTATTTATATTATATTTTCAAAAACGTTTCTATGCTCTCCAACTGCGTACCCATACATAGTTGTGGCTGAAATAATTTGAGCAGCCTACTTCACTGGGTTATATTTTATTTTCAAATTGCCACTGAATTTTGCCCGTCCGTAGAAATGCCCTTTTACATTTTTGAAACGTTGTCAATTGAAAACGCAGGGCCACCATGTTGGCAGACTATTTTTCCGAGGTCCTTTTTATTGTTTTTATTCAAACTATACATGTCTGCCAAGCGTGCAAATATATATATTTTTTTTAAATAATAAAAATAAATTTAAAAATTAATAACTACAAAAGTCAGAGCCCTAGATGTCTGCCTCTTCGATTTTACGTGTTAACAGGATGGCTGTTATCATCAGTCCCAGAGGCAGACACGTGCAAATGATTTAGTAGAGTTTTTTTTTTTTACATTTTTGAAACCTTGTCAATTGAAAACGCAGGGCTACCATGGTGGCAGACGCGGTCCTTGATGTTTGTTAGGGTATTATTATCGCTATTAATAGCGTCTGCCAAGCGTGCAAATAATTTATTTTTTTTAAATCATAAAAAAAAAATCAAAAATTAATATCTACAAAAGTCAGCGCCCTAGATGTCTGCCTCTTCGATTTTACGTGTTGACAGGATGGTTGTTATCATCAGCCCCAGAGGCAGACACGTGCAAATGATTTAGTAGAGTTTTTTTTTTTTACATTTTTGAAACCTTGTCAAATGTAAACGCAGGGCTACCATATTGGCAGACGCGGTCCTTAATGTTTGTTAGGGTATTATTATCGCTATTAATAGCGTCTGCCAAGCGTGCTTATTATTTAGAAATTTTGCTCGCCACCTCCCTAATTATTATAGATAAGGTGTCGATTGTTCCTCTGTAGTTATTGGAAATCACACCTCTATTGTCACACGTTCTCACGGCACACTCAACGGCACTGATATGTACTACACCTTTCATTTCCATAACCATTATATTTAACCAATACCCTCTTTGCACCTACAATGCCTACATTGTATTTTTATTATAGACTACCTGAAACAGAGAACTTCGTAAAGCATTGTATGTATTATAATTTTTGAGAATATTCTACTTCCCAAAAGTGAAATAATTTTTCAAATCAATTCAGTAAATTCGGCACCTATTAGATGCAAACAAACAAATCTATATTATAGTTAAAGATATTGTTAAATATTGTTAAAGATTATGTTTATAATATAGTTAAAGATATTGTTTTTTTATTTTATTTTGTACTAGTCGACCCGGCGAACTTTGTACCGCCTAACCTATTACTATTTTGTGCATGTATTATGCTTATAAACCTTTCTATTGAATCACTCTATATATTCAAACAAACCGCATCAAAATCCGTTGCGTAGTTTTAAAGATATAAGCATACATAAGGGCAGACGCGGGAAGCAACTTTATTTTATACTATGTATATTGATGATGATGTCCAAAATAATCCAAAATTACTAAATGATTGGCCGGAGATCGCACAGGATACTCGGAGACGGTAGAAGAACGCCTTTGCCCAGCAGTGGACTCATAAAAGACTAATAAAAAATGTGTGTACTTTTGTAGTAAATAAGGTTATTGTCAACACAAAATGTGTTTTTAAAACTACTAACTGATCTCAAAAGATAAACCACGTTATGTCTGTTTAATCTAGTAAGTAATGCAGGCTATCCAGCAAATTAACCGCGATACTAGAGTTGAACGGTAAAGTTTGGCGCCCGACGCGGGACGATGGCGCTCACCGTGGGGCCAGGGTTAAGGCATCACACACATGGAATACCTCAGAACTGGTTAAGATATTCAATCTCGCATCAGTTAAAAGTTGCAAACTGCCCTATTAATATTTAGATTTCAATACATAATAATAAAATTAGGTGAACCGACAGACGTTGTGTCCTAAACTGATTGAAACAACTGACAGCTATGTCAAAAACCATAAAAAGTTAAGTTTACAATGTAAAGGTTTCTATAGGAAAATGTAACTGTTTTTTTTTCTTCATCTTCCATGCAATTTTCCAATATTAAGACGCTATATGAGTTTTGAAGGTTTTTTAAATCAAGTAATTCTCTTAATCTAAAGATCGTAAAGATCTGGAATTTCAATATAACCTTTTTGAGGATATAACAAAGTTTTTTATAATTGAGAAACACTAGTGGAATCAAAAAACCTCGATACATTATTTCGTCAAAGATAACCTTTCCAAAAAACGGGAATAGCTAGTTCTTCGAAATGACTTAATAGTTTTTGTTAAAACTACCCAGGAAT
The DNA here is from genome assembly GCA_951802225.1 of Euspilapteryx auroguttella. NCBI lineage: Eukaryota > Metazoa > Arthropoda > Insecta > Lepidoptera > Gracillariidae > Euspilapteryx > Euspilapteryx auroguttella. The sequence continues at coordinate 12,226,942 of OX637648.1, read as the reverse complement.
AATGATAATAAACAAAATTAAATTCTGGTAATTCAGATTTGATTTAAAAGTAATAATTAAAAAGTTATTCAATATTTACTACTTTTTCCAATAAAATGTAGTAACCGATGTGGGCGACTGACATTATGACTGTCCCTTGCCCTCAGTATGCTATATCAAAGAGATAGACTCTGTTCATTCGCTCGTTCCATTTATTTGTCGTATATCGTCTTAACTGACCTTTTAAACTTTCCCTGGACAACAAACATTTCAAAACCAAAATCAACTAATTCAGCCCAGCCGTTTCTGAGCTTTAGCGAGAAAAAAAACAACAATATAGGCAATAAATTATACGAAAATTATACTTACTGGAATGGTCTTAAATTAAACTTATGTTGCGTTTGTCTTTTTAGAGGAAAAAAAAAAAAAAAAACATCGCAATAGATCAACTGGTGAGGAGGAGGAGACTAAAGGGGTATAAATTTAAAACACTTCAAGTAACCGGGTTAGGGCAAAAATAAGTTAGTGTAACTGAGCCTTAAAGCTCGCATACATCTTGAACAAACCACCGCGGACCCCTCTGCTCTAATTCGTGCGTCAGATTTGTGTTTCAAGTTTGCATTGAGTTGTCAATGGCAGGCTGGCTTTGTTTCGACAGGGTAAATCTTCCTCTCTTTGTTTTGTACCTTGGTGAACTACTAGGTGAACCCAAAAGTTCGAGGCCTGAACAAGTAAAAAGTTTCACACCTCTGAAGATAAATTATTTTAAAGATTGTCTTGTTAGTGCACAAAATTCTTAGTGAAACATATTTTATCATCTGTATACCTATGTATACTTAAATCTTTAAAAATATACAACGGATTTCGATGAGTTTTTTTAAACCTCATCGCGTCGTGTGCACATAAACTGTGCATAATTTAAATGCGTTTGAGGGTAGTCAATCGTTCCACGGGTATAGATATTGAGTTTTTTTTAATATATAGAGTGATTCAAGAAGCAGGTTTATAAGTATAATACATGCACAAATTACTAATATGTCTACTAGAGGCTGCCCCGCGGTTTCACTCGCGCAGACTTCTCGTAAACACAAAAATCCAGTTTTTTCCCGTTCCCATAGTAATTTTGGAAAATCCTTTCTTAGTGCTCACCTACACTCCCTAAGGAACCTACATGCAAAATTTCTGCCCGCTTTGCCCAGTAGTTTCGGCTCTGCGTTGTCTGTCAGTCAGTCAGTCAGTCAATAACGGAAGAGTTTTTTATATATTGATGTTATAGGTTAGGCGGTACGAAGTTCGCCGGGTGGACTAGTATATTGTAAAGCTCAAAACGAAAAATATTATTCGGTAAGCAATCGCTCACCGCTGATACAATTTAACAGAATAACTTCATAAATATTCTGCCGCGTCCCGGGACAATGCCGGGCCTCATCAGCTCCACAGTGGAACAATGTCGCTTCCTCCTCGTAACGACAAAATTCGAAAATCGAACGCTATTAGTGTTGCCAGACGATATTTCATCAGTTCACTGACATAATTTTTCAAGTCATTTTGGTTATTCCATTTTATTGGTTTACTAGAGGCTGCCCCGCGGTTTCACACGCGCAGATTTCTTATAAATACAATAATCGATTTTTTCCCTGTTCCTATGGGAATTTCGGGAAATCCTTTCTTAGTGCTCACCTACACTCCCTAAGGAACCTACATGCAAAATTTCAGCCCGCTACGCCCAGTAGTTTTGGCTCTGCGTTGTCTGTCAGTCAGTCAGTCAGTAACGGAAGAGTTTTATATATATTGATATCTAAAGAATATAGGCATGGAATAGCATCTTCTTCATCAAAATAAAGAGCTATGCTCTTGTCGTTGGAGCGTATTTCACACCTCTCGTTTCCCCGCCAGCTGCTTGACCTTTTGATACAATTTAGTATACTGCGGTACAGAAGGCAAAGGTGGAAACCACTGTATGTACTATTGTCCTCAGAAACGGAGCAAATATGGTATATATGATATAATTACAGAAATCTAAAATATCGCTTCATAAGATACAAAAGAGCCCGATGGATTTTGGTTTAAATTTAAATTGTAACCCTGTTATTCATAAAAAGTTAAAGAGCATTTTAGTTATTTGACGTATGTCTATTTAGACCGGATGTCACGTATTTACCATACAACAAACCAGAGAAGTAGACCTCCAGTAAAACTACTTAAAATGTACTGTATCTTTATGAATAACACGGGAAAATATATAAAAAACAAAATAATAAATCCCTCAGGTTTCATTAATGTAATTTGGTCACCTGAAAAAAAAAAAAAAAACACTACTAAACTAAGAGTAAAAAATTAAACATACTTTGAACTATCCATAAAATCATTAAAAAAACATTCAATAGTATATTCAGACTGCTATAGATGCAAAACAGTGGAAAAACCTTTCGATAAAGATTTTGATGAATTGAATAATAGCACCACTAGCGTTTATTGGCCAATTATCGTCCGCGGCTTCAATTCGCGATATCGCTTCCGTTGTCGAAGTTCGAGAGCTGCCAGATTACAATTCCCTCAACGAGCAGAGTAGCCTAGTGGAGGGTGGAGGGAGGTATTCAACTCTTTGAACGCTAAGAGATAGGTACTTAAATTATAATCTTTGAAACAAAAAAACTGAGGTTGCAAACAAAACAATTGGAAGAATATTCAAATAATGATACTATCAAATAAAGATTTATGTTATATATGCTTTCTACCTGTCTCTTTCTTACAAAATAATAATAATGTATCTTCTGCTGTATAAAAATGAATCGTAGTTCGGCCTTGGCCTCAAAGGATGGTTTAAAAGGTGAGAAAATTATGAAAAATTGCGAGGAAGACGAAAAAAACAATAATCATAGTTTCCCATATAAACGCTTTTATTGTTAACTTTGCGCTTTATGGCGTCTGACATAACTGTCAGTCGTATTAATCAGTTTAAGACAACGTCTGTCTGGTCAACTAGTTGTAAATAAAACTTAATCTAAGTTATGAATCTAAAATAAGAAAAATCAAGTTACCATTTTTAGGTCACCTCTTTAAAGTGCAGTTTAAAGTCTCAACTTTTGGTATTATGAAACTTGTTTCAGCAAATTCAGTTAAACCGACTCAGCCCGCGGAGGTCTATGCATAATGTATGTAAACTTTCCGAGTTTAACTTGAGCTTAGGCGAAACATGTTATGGAACTTAAAAAACTTTACTAAGTTAAGGTAAATTCAGTTTAAAAAAATTAAGTTAGGTTTTAAAACCTGTTTTTTTTTTTTTAATTTAACATTTATTAGGACATAGATTGCTGGCAGCATAGAAGACCCCATATCTCCTATGGGTGTCGTAAAAGGCGAAGCAACATATTAAACTCTACATAATGTGAAACATTCTGGTACAAAACACTTGAATAACTAAACAGAGCAGTGAGCGTTCAGGAAAATTTAAAATTCGAAGTGTAAAAGGTTTCCGCAGACGATGTCTCTCAGCATCAAAATATCAGCGTTTCCGGAACCATAACGCAAACGAAGCAACTCTACCCTCTTCAGGGATTACTCTACTCTTTGAGCTATGAGGAGTATGTAAAATGGTACGCGCACTGCACCGAGTCTGCAAAACAACTCTATCAACCCTATCTCTTACGCACGAAGTACGATTTTGCAACTACCCTCATCTTTTCGCGAGACCAAAGAGGTTACCATTCTTCTTTTTTTAGAAGCTTGCTATACTCTACCTTTTTCATTAAAGAATAAGGTCTACTTTTGCAAATTTGCAAGTTGTTCTTGAGACTTGTTTGGTAGTTTTAAAGCCAGCAAGGTGTGGTTTATTCACGCACGTAGAAGTCGCTGCGGTTACGAAAATGCACACGAAATTCCTTGTTCGTTGCTTTTGCTTTGCGCCACATATTTAGCTGTTCTTGGATAGAGAAGACATTCAATATTCTTTTTATAGTAAACTAGAGGCTGCCGCGGTGTCACCCGCGCAGATTACTCATAAAAAAACGCGTTTTTTCCTTTTCCCATGAAAATTTTGTAAAATTATTCCTTAGTGCTCCCCTACACTCCCCAAGGAACCCACGTGCGAAATTTCACCCCACTACGCCCAGTAGTTTCGGCTCTGCGTTGTCTGTCAGTCAGTCAGTCAGTAACGGAAGAGTAATATAATACTAGTCGACCCGGCGAACTTCGTACCGCCTAACCTATTTCTATCTTGTGCATGTGTACTACTTATAAACCTTCCTCCTCAAACACTCTATCTATTAAAAAAGGCCGCATCAAAATCCGTAAAATAGTTTTAAAGATATAAGCATACATAGGGACAGACGCGGGAAGCGACTTTGTTTTATACTATGTATTGATGATGTTGATTTGATTTTATTTATACTTAATCTTTATTTAGGTAGGTATATCGAGGAACCATTATACTTTTTATGAATCTACTTCTATTAGCGTAAGTAGCATCGATAGGACAAGGATGTTAGACAACAACAATAAAATAAAATATTTTATTCTTAAAAAAACAACCGCGCTTCCTATCCCACAAATCTCGTCATAAAATGATGCGATGGACCATAGAAGGGTTTCAAAGGCAGGTTTTACACTGTGAACACACAGTGTTACATAATAATAATAATAACACATCACATTAAGCGCCCCTTACTAGGTAGAACCTGTATCTAGGGTGCCCGAAACATATTCAGAGACGAATTTAACATTACACCTAGACTGGAAACAAAAATCGATATTCATCATATCAATAAACGCCCCGCCCGGGAATCGAACTCGTGCCGAGAATCGAACTCGCTTACTCACTTACTGTAGTACTTAATACTTATGAAAGTAAATTAAAATAACAAAAGTAAATAACAGCTCGTTTCAAATATGTGTATTGTGATAAATACGATTTTTTAAGTGATTACAACTCTCTTATTTTTCTAGGCGACTTTTTTAGGTTAGGTAAGTAGGGAAATAGAGGAAGATATTTAAAAAAAGTTTAGTTTAGAAACTACCAGATAGTTTACCAAAAAAAATATTGGATAGGCACATGCCTCGGCCTTTCAGTGTTTGACTATAATTTGAAAATGATTAAGAATTAACCAAAATTACTCGAAATAGTCTTAGTTTTTTCTTCTACAATGCAAGCTCCTTAGCTAATCTTCAAGTTTCCTATCCCAGTGGAAGGCTAGCCGTAGAAAGAGCTGACGCAATGGGGAATAAATTGACAATATCACAAATACTGAGGCGGATGACACGCCGCCGGCCTACTCGCAGGGAAAATATCCACCAGAACTGGAAAGTATAAAAAAATATAGTGAGAGAAAATATCTTTTAAAATTTGAACACTGCTAATAAAATAAAAAAACTCAAAGACAAGATATAAAGAGTATTTTGAGTAAATGCTAATTAAAGAGCGTGGTGTAAATACAACAGCCAGCACATCAAACGACAATCTTAGTTGGATAATAGTCTTTATGAAGAACGCATTACAGTGGCAGGGTAGGTAGAGGTAGATTAATAAGCCGGAACTAAACTACTCTACAGCAAAACGAAAACATTGAAATTTCATTAAAATTACAATTGTAACAAAAAAATATCGTAAAAAAAAGTTGTGTTTCTGTTAACATAATGCATAATGTATGTAATTTTCCGTATAGAGCTTGCAGAGATATCAAATAACGGTGTATTGTGGACAAAACCGCGCATTTGTGTTTGCTCCGCGGTCGACGCGTTTTTGCCGAATTAGACGTGGTTTGATGATGCGTAGAAAAAACATTGTAGGCTGTTAGAATCAATGAAGACTAACATTACCAAGTTATCAAGTTTTCCGTTACTCTATTAAAACCACAGAACAAGGAAGATGCTCGTGGTTAAATAGATGTTGCTTGGAATTTTTACGTAAGTAATTCGCTTTGTTTCGAATTTTTTGCATATACAGAAGAAAAACAACATCATTAACACAGCCTTGGAACGTCTATCCGCTTTTAGAAATAGGCTTCTACGGATCGCCAAAATGACAAACATTTTGGAGAGGGTTTGCCATATAGTGGGTTTGTTAACGACCAAAGGTAATATTTTCTGCATTAAAGCATGAAACTTAGCACACTTGTTGCTTATGTGGCCCAGACTGAGAATCGCCCGGGAGGGAGCGGGATACCCCCCCTCTGGGGGGCGGGGGGAGGGGGTGAAGTTTGCTTCTACCGCGCGCGCTATCGATCCCTATTGCTGCTATTTTATAGCTACTAGGGCAAGTGTGGTGTCATTTTCGGATAATTTAAGGATGAGGAATCCATTTCTGGAACAATTTTTTTACATTTCTATACAAAAAAATTGGAATTTACCATAAAATAGATAATTGTCGACGCAAAAAAAATTCTTCTAATGACGATATTTTTTGAATGAGTATAGATATCAGCAAAATAAAAATATATTTGAAAAGCTGCATTCATGCAGTTTTCAAAAATATAGGGTTCGATATACTTTTTGTTTATATTTATGTGTTAAAAAAAATAGTAAACACTGCGCGGAAGAGGTTGTAAAAATATTTAATGCCTAATTTCGGTTTAAAAATTACTTGGTTACTTCAAATTACTACCAAATACAAAACAAGGTCATTCAGCCTGTGATAAGTAACAACTTTCTGTATTCAAACATAGGTTGTATAGGTACAAAAAAAAATACAATTCTCATACATTATCTACCCAATTAGCTGACAAGTATGTATGAAACATATGAAATTTTTGTGCTTTTGCCACTGGGAAGAGTTGTTATTTACGATATCGCAAGACAGCTTGAGGAAGCGAGAGCATCAGAAGTGGACCTGCATAAGTCCCGACGGTGCACTTAAAAACGAGATATACTTCATCCATCATGTCGACATAAAACCGTATATTGAAAGATGTCTGTGAACAACGCGGTTAAAACCGGAAGCAATCACTGTTGGTACAGGACACATTGATATCAATGTTAAGCTCGAAAGGTCGCAACTGGTAAAGTCTACACTCAGACCGGCAAAACCGGCAGACCAAAACCCAAACTCGGAACTCTTTTAATAAGAACTCCAAAATCGGTTCGACTGCCTAGGGCGCAGCGTGGATGATGTAAATAAAGGGTTCTTGAGAAGTGTCACTGCGGTTGGAGGTAATTACTTACTACTAAGCACACTTGTTCTGATAGAGAAGAGGTGTGAAACGTCTCAGCAGACAATGGCACCGTGGAGGCATGCGGTTGGAGGTAAGTAACAACGACGTAGGATCTCATCATATCCGATCACGCAGGGAAACAGCTCTTTCCTTGTCCTTATCCTCCAGTGACCTTGTAATTTCTAATTAGGCCCGTTGTTTGCAGCCGTATCCCGGTTCCGTAAGTTATACCACTGGTAACGCACATTGTTCAAAGACTTTTGTCTTGCTTGAGGCACCTCTTGCCTCAAGACAAAACTTGAACAGCATCGTTCAGTAAGCTTATTCAAGTTAAGCTAAGCATCCCGAACGATGCTCCCGAGTTGAAGTCGACGGACGAACAGTTTGTCCCAGGTATGTATTCTTTAACAACTTCGAGTGTATTTAGTGTATGGTAGTCATTATCTTTGATTTGGAGTGGATTGAATTGTTCCTACATGGGCGCTGAACATTATCTTTGTTATGTCCATGTTCATTCTAATACCAACTTGATCGGAAGCCCAACTGAGGTGAGGACATCGAGCATTGTACTAGATTCTTCGCGGTCTGTGCCATAACTAGTAACTAGTGAGTAATTTTGTCGCCGTTTATAATGATGCCTAGTTCCTTCCAGTCCAGAGTCTTGAAGACATCCTGGAATGCAGCGGTTAACAGTTTTCGGGGAATATGATTAGCGTATAATGAAATTGAAGAATTTCTAAAGGGCCATTGACGCTGGTTTTACCACTTGCCTTCTGAAGTTCCGCTGTGATGAAAGAAAGAAACGAAAAAGAAGGAAATCATTTATTTACAGCAGCCTTTGTCACGCAAACATAACATAACATAACAATGAGACATACATTCAAACATATTTGATGCGACTTTACATGCAGTCTTGTTGTTTGTAAGATGTTGACGGCCGAGATGTCCTCGGTATAGTGTCGGGTCTATGTTGCTCTCGGGACCTTATCTTGACTGTCAGTGATGGGTTGTCGTGTCGACGTGTATAATAGAAGTTCTGTCCATAGAACTTCTCGAATTCCCCCACAATCTTAGGTGTGGATATAGTACTCTACCAACCATCCTCGGTCTTCAGCCATGCCTGGCTTTGCCGAAAAAATAGATCTCGAGCAAAATCTTTGGAGGCTTTGTTTCGGTCTATGGCTCTTCACCTTAATATTTTTTGTATAAAATCACCTGATGTCTCTTGTAATTGATATAAAGATCTGTCTCTTCAGCTGCCTGCAGGCAAAGGCATCCGGTGCCGTTGTCTGCTAAGACGTATCACGCCTCTTCTCTATCAGATCAAGTGTGTTTAGTAGTAAGTAATTACCTCCAACCGCAGTGACACTTCTCAAGAACCCTTCATTTACATCATTCACGCTGCGCCCTAGGCAATCGAAACGGTTTTGGAGTTCTAATTAAAAGAGTTCCGAGTTTGGATTTTGGTCTGCCGGTTTTGCCGGTCTGAGTGTAGACTGTACCAGTTGCGACCTTTCGAGCTTAGAATTGATATCAATGTGTCCTGTACCAACAGTGATTGCTTCCGGTTCTAACCGCATTGATCACAGACATCTTTCAATATACGGTTATATGTCGACATGATGGATGAAGTCTATTTCTCTTTTTTGAGTGCACCGTCGAGACTTATGCAGGTCCACTTCCGATGCTCTCGCTTCCTTAAGCTGTCTTCCGATATCGTAAATAACAACTCTTTTCAGTGGCAAAAGCACAAAAAAATCCTTTGTTTCATACATACTTGTCAGCTAATTGGGTAGATAAATGTATGAGAAATGTATTTTTTTGTACCTATACAACCTATGTTTTTATACAGAAAGTTGTTATTTATCACAGGTTGAATGACCCTGTTCAGTATTTGGTAGTAATTTGAATTAACCAAGTAATTTTCAAACCGAAATTAGGCATTAAATATTTTAACATCCTCTTCCGCGCAGTGTTTACTTTTTTTTTTAACACATAAATATAAACAAAAAGTATATCGAACCCTATATTTTTGAAAACTGCATGAATGCAGCTTTTCAAATATATTTTTATTTTGCTGATATCTATACTCATTCAAAAAATATCGTCATTAGAAGAATTTTTTTGCGTCGACAATTATCTATTTTATGGTAAATTCCAATTTTTTTGTATAGAAATGTAAAAAAATTGTTCCAGAAATGGATTCCTCATCCTTAAATTATCCGAAAATGACACCACACTTGCCCTAGTAGCTATAAAATAGCAGCAATAGGGATCGATAGCGCGCGCGGTAGAAGAAAACTTCACCCCCTCCCCCCGCCCCCCAGAGGGGGGTCTCCCGCTCCCTCCCGGGCGATTCTCAGTCTGGACCACCTAAGCAACAACTGTGCCAAGTTTCATGCTTTAATGCAGAAAATATTGGTTCCCATACATTTTTTGGACTTAACAAACCCACTAATAATCGCCAAGCTTGCTAGGCGGGTTGGCGATCGCAATATGGCTCCTTTAGTGTTTCAATGAAGGATTTAGCTGCCCGTCTTTGGTTGTTCTTTTAGTTACCATTTATAGATTGGGCGGGGAATTCAATACCACCGAAACACGGAATTTTTTCTTAAAAAATTTTAACTTTTCCCGCAGACTGTAATGGTTATGAACGTGCTATTTTCTTGCCTATTCAAATACTGTTGTTTGTACTTCTAAAATACATAATATTGTATATATTTCATAGAAAAATCTAGCCTTTCCAATAGATAGGAAGTAGAGTCTGCACCCTACAATGGCTAAGCGGCTCCAGCCCGCGGCTCAAACATTTCATCTCTAATGTGAAACCGATGTTCCCTCCCCACGCGGACCTAACCCCTTTCTCGACAGACTAGATAATCTAAAAAAGGTTTATATTATAAATGCCTAACAATTCTGCCTTCTGAAAAACTTTTGAGAGGCCTGGGAGGCCCAGGTCTCCGGTAAGTCCCAAGGTCTTCATTAAAGAGCCCAGCAAATACTTTGTAAATCATGGCAGTTTTCTTTAGACATACACAGTTACACACTAAACGGCCTTGCCTAAGCGGCAATGGTAGACGGCAATGCGATGTAAATCGAAATTCAATTGATTGATCGATTATGGAATTGCATTAAAATTTGCGAATACTTGACTCCCATATTTTAGTTATTTGCTATGTACCTAATGTTCTATATCATATAGGTAGCCAATGGAAGACCAGCCGCTTTGGTTGTCTCTAGCAACTGAAGCAACATGCTGAATTTGGCAATCCCGTTTGCCTCTGAACCGGCGGCGGCCGCCGCACGTTGTTTACTGAGTGATCGTAGGCAAACTGCAACCTGTTTTTTTTGTACCTACATATTATTTTGTTATATAAGTTTTTTTTTTATGTTTCCTCAATGTTTTGTTATACCTCACCTGCCTTATTGTATGTTATTTTAATAGTTTATCAAATTCTGTAATATTACTCATGTCGCCGGTGAAATTGGTAAATAAATGTATTTTCTTTCTTTCTTTCTATATCTTTTTTGACATGATAAAGAAAGGGAAGAAAGGAATCCGTGGCTTGCAAATTCTGTACGTTAGGTTAGATTTTTATTCTATGCTCACTGCATCGCTTCAGGGCTTGGTTTTTTACTTTGGACAGTTTTCTAGAGTTTTCTTCGGGAGAAAAGGTTCTGTTACGGTTATGTGATCCAAATATAATAACAATAAAGATAGAAACTGTGATTAGGGAGACCGAAACACATGCAGACCCAGGAAACAAACAACGATACCGATATTTACCGATTTTTACTATTTATACTATACATACATAATATCACGCCTTGTATTCCCCGGAGGGTTAGCCAGAGGCACCGGCTTGAGAGCCGGACCCACGTTTAGCCGAGTTTTTATGCTTAATTACCAACGTGACAAGGGGCCAGCTTGTCGCCGCGGTTATAACGACCACTACTGCGGCCGGGACCAACGGCTTAACGTGCCTTCCGAAGCACGGTATTATCTTACTTTTCTGACAATCAGGTGATTCAAGCCTGTAATGTCCTATCCAACCGAAAACAACCACAACGTTATTTTTGTGAGAAATCAATATGTGGTGTTTTCTGCGGGGATCGAACCTTCCGTGCCGTTTTTTTACTATTTATTTATGATGAATATCGATGTTTGTTTCCGGTCTGGGTGTAATGTTCGTCTCTGTATATGTTTCGGACACCCTAGATACAGGTTCTTCCTAGTAAGGGGCTTTGAGTGTGATGTGTTATTATTATTATTTATAAAGTTGTTACCTACGATAATACCAAACAAATCAGCTTTGAACTTCATTCAAAAAAGAATCCAGCCTAATATCTAGTTTCAAGGAATGCAATCCCTCTGCTCCCCGGGGAATACCCGACTGTAACGGATCGGCTTGGTTCGGGGAATGCTTTGAGTCTCACAAGAAGCCTGTAGCATTCTTTGAGCTCCTGCAAAAGTTCAAAGAATAAATCCGAACAAACTCAGGAATTTGAATTTACTCGTTAAAATCTTAGTTAGATAAACATTAAATCAGAATTCAGGTTCTAAGGGTGAGTGACAAAAGAGAGATCTCCAAATTTTATATAAAAACAAAAAAGCTACATCACCGCGCTCTAAGTTCAGAAGTTACGAAAATATGTATTCTGTTGTTCGTATCGTTCTTTTTTCAGTTTTCACTACTGATTATTTTTATTCCTCTTCTAATGGACACACGAAATTTGTAGCTCCTTTGTTACTTGTTCAAAAGCGAAACATTTGAGAACAGAAAAAAGTAAAAACTACAGAAGCGAAAAAGTGCGGAGTCCACTCATTCGAAATTTTTCACCGTACGAAATTTTAGTATAAAAGAACTGGGAGACAGAGAAGGAAACAAAATATTTCCCGTTCATATTTGGTCCGTTCGGTTTCTGGTCTTTTGCTTCTGTTTTCCATTATATATACTTTATTCAAGACTAAACAAATACGTTCGTTATTCGATTTCAAGTTAATTTAAAAAGTTTAATCTAACTTCAAACGCCCATTATTGAGCACCAAAACCACAAAAGTGTCAATATCAAAAGAATCGATCTGACCAGACTATTCTTCATTAGAATCGATTCTAGAATCGGCGACAATGGCTTCCCGATTCCCGATATCAGTTGCACAACGTTCATTGTAACCTCAAATTGAAAAGTTTCTATTAGACCTTATTCCGTACTGCCAAAGAATCAAAATGCTTTGTTATTTAGTAAACTGCAACATTTCGATGATTTCGGTTAAATTTCATTTGTTTCCCGGTTGCTGCTTCGTAAACTTAAACGTGAGATTTACGTTTAGGTTTGTCGAAGCAGTTTTATTTATCGTTTCCGTGCTAATTTCGGGAATCCCTGTCTAAAGTCAAAAGTCAAGTACGCGTCTACGTGTACGATATCGAACATTTTTTAATTTTATTTGATTGGTGGCTATGCAGGGCTTTATCAGCCCAGTATCACTGCGACCTTTGCAGATCTATTGTGATCGCCACTATTATATTTTATAGTTCAGCATCAAGGCCTGTTGCTTTCAGGAACTACAGTATGTCCTTGAAACTGAGAGATTTTATCTCATCCGGCTGCAACAAATGTTTTCCGAGATGGATTGACCGTTTATGTATTAGGGGACCACACACACACAAAATATGCATCGCAGTTTCATACATATCGAACATAGGCCTTGTTTTAACCTTGAAGCGTTGACCGACGCGGGCACCGCCGCAGTGCACGCGTCGGCGCCCGCATTAACTGTGCCAACGCGTCTCCCTAAACGGTCTCATGCATTGCTATACGTTTGATTTAATCGCAACACGCCCCGCACGACGCCGCGTGCGCCTCAATAATTTACGAATCATTTGACAGAGGAGGGCTCGTTTGGGGGCCTCTCCAGGCTATTGTCGTAAGGCAAGCCAAACATTTGTTTGCCTGAGCCAATTGGTGGGCATCCTGAACTACCTCGCCTCTCACAGTAAAGGATACTTTACCAAATAAGGTATCAATAGCAATTAGATTAGATGTAGTCTAATTAACTTTCAATAAGTGATATCTTGTTTCCTATATTAAATAAAGAATTATTTGAATTTGAATTTGGATCAAAACCCGATTTCAACCCTATTCAAAATAAATTAGAGACCAGTCTTGATTGTTATAGTCGCGGTATCTTCGGCACACCACGCCAGATTTTCGCTGGGCCGAGTCGACGTTGTCACTTGAATACCTAACTAGACCTAAGTCTAGTCTAGACCCTACCTAGACTACTTGATGAAGCCTATTCACATTCAGGGGTCATATTTGCAAGTCGTATTGACCGCCTGCCGTTGCTCTCTTGTTTGGTAGTCCGCTCTCTAAGTTTGGCTCAACGCTACGTCTCAGCGTTTAATTTTGTGGTGGTTCTACGTTGAGTCAAGGGGTAACGTTGATTAGATCAACTGTAGGCTGTAGGTTAAGCAAGAGCTTGTATACTTTTTTACTTAAATCTAATATTACATGTAAGATGTCTAGTCAAGCATGGATAAGTAAGTACGATGAAACAAATGCCAGATATGTACCATCTTTTAATTTAGATCTCAACTAGTTTTAGAAAAAGTTGATGGGTACTTACTTAATAAAATAATTTCTTTTTAAAAAACGGACTCGCCTTAAACTGACACATACACAAACTAAGAACTTCCTGTTTTATGAAGTCGGTAAAAATTGAAATAATAACAAATACTTTTCTGAAAACCGTATCAAAACGGTTCAAACAAACTCGAGTTATTGAGTCAAGTCAAACTGATAACCTCCCTTTTTTAAGTCGGTTAAACTATAAAAACTGTAGAATATAGATATTCTTAATCTGTTCTACCAATGTACTTTTGTATCTTACTTTATCAATCAATATATATAAATCTCTTCCGTTACTGACTGACTGACTGACAGACAACACAGAGCTGATACTACTGGGCGTACAAAGCTGAAATTTAGCATGTAGGTTCCTTAGGGAGTGTAGGTGAGCACTAAGAAAGGATTTCCCGAAATTCCCACGGAACGGGAAAAACGGGATTTTTGTGTTTATGAGAAATCTGCGGGAAATACCGCGGGGCAGACTCTAGTATGCAATAAAGTGTTTTCTATTTTATTTTATTCTACCATACCTAAATCGGCGCGCGATTGCTAGTCAACCTTGTTTAATAGATATTAGGGATTAGTTTCAATTGTCTTCAGTTTATCTTTGCTAGCTTTGTACGCTAAGAACTTGAATTAATAATTAGTTTCCTACTCGCAGGGCAACAAACAGCAGTATAAACAAACAAACACGCGACAGCAACTAGAACTAGAACAAGCGACCGCAAACATTGTGTGTGTGTAGTGTGTAATTTACAACTGTAAATAAAGTATTAACTATTATTTAAGTTGTCGCTGCCAAACAGTACTTCTTTTGGTACAGTGGCGGACACGGTCGGCGTAACACTTCCGGTTTTTCTGTATTGCAAAATAGCTCTTGTTCTTTGGTAATACAGCCTAGGGCTGACGAAACCATAGACAAATCTGTTACGGCCTCCTAGTCCGTGACTGTACCTATTTACTTTTCATTTTGGGGCGACAGGCACTAGAAAAGTTAAGGCAACTTGGTTTTTAATAATTCAAACTCTTGCAATGTATACTTTAAAAACTGTCATCAATATAAACCAAGTAACCATTTTTATTTTAAGTATGAAACATTAAAACAAAAATTACTCTTTTTAACGATACAGATCATTATTATTTTGTATTGGTATTTTATCTAAAGAGAAAATGAATAAAAATTATAAACTCCACATACAAAATGGCACCCCCATTTTTTTTTCAATATTTTGTGCCAAGCTATTTGTATAACTAACTAGTCGACCCGGCGAACTTCGTACCGCCTAACCTTTTACTATCTTGTGCATTTATTATACTTATAAACCTTCCTCTTGAATCACTCTATCTATTGCAAAAAACCGCATCAAAATCCGTTGCGTATTTTTAAAGATTTAAGCATACATAGGGACAGACGCGGGAAGCGACTTTATTTTATACTATGTATTGATGATATTGATGAGTATCACATTACAAGATTATTTTCATGCAAAAGGGCCTTAGTATAACAACGACAAAGTGATTACAAAAATCTGTCTAATTAAGAGGAAATGTGAGACAAAACTTCTCAAAACTAATTCCCAACTACCCGTGCTCCTAACTGGGATTAACTTTGAATTAACTAGCCGGAAAGGCAAGTTTTCGCCTAAATGTAGGTTTTAGAGAAATAACATTCAACTTAACTAAGAGTGGAGTGATACTGCGGATACATCGAGCTTAGGGCTAAGGCTTGACATGCACAGTATTTGGAGGATACTCGGTCGAGTATGATACTCGGACAAGTCGTTCCCGAGCACGGATTATCATGGCTCAGGCCGTCTCACACTTCGCTGAGCGTATGCTTTACTTTCTTGAAGTCTGACATGACTATGTAGCCGAGAAAGATTAAAAGTTACTTTTTGACACTTTGGACTCGACTCTGAATATCAGGCCTTATACCATAATCACTTTGGATATGAATCAAGATTGAATTGAGTACGCTACGGACACTGAATTTTTTGTCCGTTTGTAAGTTATTCTTTTTTAAATCCAAAGTTTGAAGGCAAGAGTTCGCATACATTACATGGAATAGTTTTTACAAAAAACAAAAAGTTTTGGCAAACATTTTTGTGCTTTTTCGACTGAGTGAAATGATGATTTATTATGATAGAATCTTAAGACCGACATTCCGTAGAGACATCGGTCATTCTAGATTACATAGGTACATAATAAGTTAGGTAAGAACACCTGCCAACCGCAAACTGTGGCTTGAACAGCGGGACGGGAGAAAATAATTTGGAGAAATTAGAATTTTTCTGTTATGCTTAAATATACATATATGAATATTGTTTTATATAAAATACTAATGGTAAATACGCAAGTGTTTGCACAAGCGCTTTCTTACAAATTAATTTAGTCTTATTTAAAAGAAAACCTAGACAAACTCGGGTTCAAATCTAAATCCAAACGAAAAGTTCAACAAAAAGCTCAAAGTTCAAGTTGGTCCGAACTTAGAAAGCTGCGGCCTCTTAGCAAAAACGAAGCACTAAACAACAACTTAGTTAATAGTCGTTAAGTTTCATTAAAGCAAGCTCGCAACTAAGTCCGAGCTAAGTCTGAATTAAGTAAACTTTTGATAACTTGTGTTCAATAAAAAAAAAAAACTTTTCTTGGGGCACCATTGCCATGCTCTGACCATGTAGAATACGTTTGTAATGCTCAAAGAACAGAATAGTCGCTAGGGCTGAAAATTTCTTGAGTGTCGAACGCGCACCGGAATAAGCAGAGTAGGCAGACCCATGTAGACCCTTGTAGACTGTAATTATCTCAGTATCTTACCTCTCGCCTCAAACAATATATGATATTATGTTTTCTTGTAGTACCTATACTTGAATTTAAATCAATCAATATATATAAAACTCTTCCGTTACTGACTGACAGACAACGCAGAGCCGAAACTGGGCGTAGTCGGCTGAAATTTTTCAAGTAGGTTCCTTGGGGAGTGTAGGGAAGCACTAAGAAAGGATTTCCCGAAATTCCCATGGGAACGGGGAAAAACGGGATTTTGGTGTTTATGAGAAATCTGCGCGTGTAAAACCGCAAGGCAGCCTCTAGTCAATCAATATATCTAAAACTCTTCCGTAACTGACTGACTGACTGACAGACAACGCAGAGCCGAAACTACTGGGCGTAGAAAGCTGAAAATTGGCACGTGGGTTCCTTGGGGAGTGTAGGTGAGCACTAAGAAGGGATTTCCCGAAATTCCCACGGGAACGGAAAAAAAATGAGAAATTTGTGTTTATGAGAAATCTGCGCGGGAAAAACCGCGGGGCAGCCTCTAATAAAAGGTTTTTATTTTATTTATAGTATCTTGTAGTACCTATACTTGACTTTAAATAGTTTGGACTAAACTACATTTATGATTTTTTTATTCATATAATTTTTGCTAAATTTTTTTGGAGAACCTTATATTTAATATTGGCCCTTATTGATAATTATCACCTATCATAATCAGCACGTGACCAATCAACCGATGAAGTGTATTATTTTAGAATTTCATTCCGAATTAGCGATTATTATGCTAATTCGGTCGAAACTCGATAACTATTCATTTACATTTCACGTAACGTAACGAATGCTGAATACACAAAGCGTTAACTTTGAAATATTAATTTAGCATTTACTAAATTATTAGAATGTTATTCGATAAATTACGAGTTCGTTTTTTTTAATTATTTTCTTTAGTATTGAATATTTTTTTTTAGGAAACTTGGGCTCCAAAAATATCTCATTGGAAGTTATAGGATGAATATTTTTATAGGAATGCACGCACACTGCAAGAATGACAATAGACATTAATCTTAGACAGCATCACACCTTAAGATTATTGTTTTAACGTTGGTTCCGAAACCACGTGTTTTGTGAGCGGGCTTTAAAACAATCAATATATATAAAACTCTTCCGTTACTGACTGACTGACAGACAACGCAGAGCCGAAACTACTGGGCGTACAAAGCTGAAATTTGGCATGTAGGTTCCTTAGGGAGTGTAGGTGAGCACTAAGAAAGGATTTCCCGAAACTCCCACGGGAACGGGAAAAAACGGGATTTTTGTGTTTATGAGAAATCTGCGCGGGAAATACCGCGGGGCAGCCTCTAGTAATCCACTAATACTTACAATAACCGTACAACGTTGCCGGGCTTTATGCCCACCCTTATAATCTAATTTTGTGAACTTGACATTGGCAAAATACTCCACTGAAGTGGTGTCAAGTCCATTAAATTAAAATAATAATAAATCACACCTTAAAAAAGCGCCTTGCTTCGCGCACAGCCGAAACTCGTGTACAGTGGCGGACTAGGAGGCCGTAACAGATTTGTCTATGGTTTCGTCAGCCCTTGACTGTATTACCAAAGAACAAGAGCTATTTTGCGATAAAAAAAACCGGAAGTGTTACGCCGACCGTGTCCGCCACTGTACGTACACGCGTATCATGCTTGCGTGAGTGAGATAAGACGCGCGACGCTGCTTTGTTTGTATACTGAGCGGTAACTGAGAGGTAACCGAGAGCGGGGGCCGCACTTGCTGAGGGAGGCAGGGAGTGCCCATACTGTATGAAGTACTATTTATTATACTGTGTCAGCATAGACACATAAATATAATAAACGAGCTTTCCCGGCTTACTTCGTTACGTCATAGAATATAAGATAAGTATTACAAAAGACTTGGCTCTATAGACTATGTTCTTTTGACTGCCCAGAATGGCCGAATAAAAAAACAAACAACAACAACAACAAACCACCTGTCAAAATATGTAAACAACGGAAAAATATTGCACCTTGGGTTACATTATTTGAGTTTAGGTAAGGATCCCTAATTTTTTTTGAAAATCTAATATAGCCTATGACACTCGGAGTTAATGTAGCTTCCTACCAGTGAAAGAATTTTTCAAATCGGTTCAGTATTTCCGGAGCCTATTCGTTACAAACAAACAACCAAACAAATCTTTCCTCTTTATAATATTAGTATAGATATGTTTCTCCAAATCGCCTTCTAGAAAAACTATTCTGGTTTGAGTTTTCTTGGGCAAGCGAATAACATTATAGATTCATTAGTGAACATTGTAGAAGTTACGACGCAATTTGCATACAGTATAGTTCTTCCTTAGCGAGGCTGCCTCTAATTCTCTATAGATTTTCATCAAGATTTGACTGCTCCGTAGCTCAGTTGGCAGTGATGTGGACTGAGTAAGCGTGTGCACCCGGGTTCGATTCCCGGGCGGGGCGAATATTGATATGATGAATATCGATGTTTGTTTCCGGTCTGGGTGTGATGTTTGTCTCTGTATATGTTTCGGGCACCCTAGATACAGGTTCTACCTAGTTAGGGGCTCTGAGTGTGTTGTGTTATCTTATCTATCAAGACGCGTGCAATTTCGCAAATTACGCGCCTCCCGCCGCGCAATTAACCCACTAGGTGCCTTGTAACTAAACCGAGCAACTATTGGACTTAAATTTTCCATTAGACGGAAAGAAATAAAATTTCTCTACACCCGCTTATTTATTAGACGAGCGAGCGTTCGGCTACCATTAGTACTCAGTGTAACTCATGTGTAACAGAATTGACTGAAAGGAAACTCTTACTATGCCGTTTTTTTTTTTTAATTTCATTTCTTTTAAATTAATTTTGGTAACTCCTTCGCTTTATCCTTCATTCCCTAAAAATCAGTAATTTCTATGTCTTCATCTCACGTTGCATAGAGGAAATCCCTTCCTTCACCTAACGTTTTTATTGTACCCTTAGTCAAGAAACGAAAAATGGTCTATCAAAATAGGCATTCGTTCGTATGCCACCTGATGTCTTTCAGCCAGTCTCTCAGCGAATGCAAATTTTATACACAACATGAATAAAATTCAAGTCCATAAGTTTACCTTTCCAGTGCAAGTCTACAAAGTGCTAAGAAAAATTTACTGCCCTTTAGAAAAAGTGCTATTTCCTAGCGACAACGCGCGTAATGGCCCCAGCGGCGACTTTTAAAGAAAGTCCTTAGTTTGAAACTCGTTTTAAACTATGCATAAACTTAGGCGAGACCATTATTCTGGAACTTTGCAGTGCTAGCTAGCATTAGTAGGGAATTAGAAAAATGGCGGGAAAAACAAAAGTTAATAAACTTGTCAGCTGAGTTTTGATTGGGTACTTTTTTGATTACAATGAGATGTTGTAATTTTTTATTATTTGTTTTACATAGATATTTCTATTTTTATAGTGAAGAACTTACTTTTATTACTATCTTCTTAATTTAAGGTTGGTTTTTCATATTGAAGAAAGCGTCTTACCTGAAACAAAAAAAAAACACTTAAATTATTAATACAATACTTATACTAACTTAATCTTAAAGCAGTATAATAAGTGTTCATTATTTGCACCCAGAAAAAAAAACGTGAATTATCGAAAATTATACTCTGACGAAAAAATAATCGAGTTAAAACTACAAACAGTCGATCTGAGAGCAAGTTGCAGAAAATAACCAAATTAACATCCCATCCCGGTAAATACCGGTATTTAACCATCGCTTAATTGGATGTTACAGCACGAATGCGGGATCACTATTTATACCCATTTCCGTATAAAGGTCGCGTTACATACAGAAACAAATATTTAAGGTAGCCACTCAACTATCAGTTTTTAACGACTCACCACAAAAAGAGTTAAATGGCGACTTAGACTGGTCTAACATTTTTGTAGTAACAGGGTTAAAGTTCAAAGTATTAGTTTAAATTGTTATCCTATTGCGTTCCATCTACATCATATTATGGCGCATCGTCAGCAACGAGGTTGTGCCAGGAGAAGACTGGCCACTCCATGCCAAGATGAAAGATGTCACGCGAAATTCCAGACTTGAATTTGAAAAGTCTTCGCTGCGACGTGTGCCGATGTTTTTTTGATTCAATATTTTTCAAGCAGTCATGTAGTTTTGTTATACATGTACTTTAAATAATTTTGTAAAATATTTTCTGTAAATTTAAAATTGAACAGTTGCGTAAAATCGTTTGGTAATTAGTTAGCGGGGATCGCTCAAGTTAGGAGTAGAGTCCAATAGCCAGCTCTCCTACAATATCATTATTTCATATCATAATAGGCTTTTTATCGCTAATTGTAAAATACACAGTTGAATAAACCAATGTTTCCAATTTTGTGAATATCAAAGTTTAAGAAAGATGAAAGACTTAACAAAATTTTAACCATCAATCGCTAAATATCTAACTATCGGTTACACATGGTTAGTTCTATTTAATCCGCATTTATAGAGTTTTGAGCGAATTACAGACATGTAGAATCAGTAATAGGGTCTTGTTTCGAACTCTTTCATAGGTAACCCTGAAAATATAACAGTGCACAATGCCCTAGCAGATAACCTAGCGAAAGATAAATTTCAATTTGCTGGTTTATACCGAGCCTCGGATTAATTCAGAACAATATAGTTCAACTACAGTTCTTATTTACACGGATTAAAGCCAACAGGCTGGTTGCAAATTTAAATATGGTTGGATAATATTTATTTTATTTTATAAACCCTTTTGTGCAATTTGAATACTGTCACGGTATTTTAATGTAAACGAACGCTCTCAAATAATGTAATAAGTATTACAGCAGTTTTATAAACAAACCACGGTTACTTTCGGATAACAATCCGCGGGAATCGAACCTACGACCTTCCTAATCAAAGGCTCGCACACTGCGCTACGGAGGCGGCTTTGGTAGTCCATAAATTTCTACTAATACAATAACAACCGAGTGGAAAAGTAATCGGTAGTTTACTATTGTTTTTTTTTTTTTTGAGATACCTATGCGCTTTAATTTCGCTTTCACCGGTACCCTATATACAGGCTCGACCTTTGTGCTCCGAGTGAGATCCGTTTCAATACATAGTATAAAATAAAGTCGCTTCCCGCGTCTGTCCCTATATATGCTTAAATCTTTAAAACTATGCAACGGATTTTGATGCGGTTTTTTTTAATAGATAGAGTGATTCAAGGGAAAGGTTTATAAGTGGGTATCTATACCAGTATTATAACGAGGAAAGATTTGTTTGTTTGTAACGAATAGGCTCCGGAAATACTGAACCGATTTGAAAAATTATTTCACTGGTAGGAAGCTACATTAACCCCGAGTGTCATAGGCTATATAAGATTTAAAAAAAAAATAGCGATCCTTACCTAAACTCAAATAATATAACCCAAAGTGCAATATTTTTTCCGTTGTTTACATATTTTGACAGGTGGTTTGTTGTTGTTGTTTTTTTTTTATTCGGCCATTCTGGGCAGTCAAAAGAACATAGCCTATAGAGCCAAGTGTTTAGTAGTATCTTAATCTGTGGCGTAACGAAGTAAGCCGGGAAAGCTCGTAATAGTATAATAAGTACAATATAGTAAAAGGTTAGGCGGTACGAAGTTCGCCGGGTCGACTAGTAAATTATAATTAACAAGTAAATATTCCCAAAAAGCAAGGTTCCTTAATACACAAATAACCATTAAGGTCACGTATCAAATGAACTAGGCAGAAAGCAATCTCGCAACTCGCACGGTAAGGCTTCAGTCCACCAATCATAATGTAAGGGCGGTGTGTCTCCATGAAGGCGACAGTTCTGATGAGAACAGAGTGGAAGGGTTGGGAGGATGCTAGCAAAGTTCAGTTTTGCATGTCAACTTGTCGAAAATAATAAGAACTTTTGTTATGAAAGGTGAGGGCAGATTCACGCAAGATTGATCCTAAAGAAGTGCTAGAATCATTGAAATCGCGAGTTTTTAACACATTTTTTTGCCAAATGGATTCTTTTGTTAATTATGATTTTTATAAACTTTCCCACGGGTAAGCAAAGGTCTCTTCCTATTTCCCACACTTTTCAAGTCGATCTATGAAAATCACAATTTTGACCTTGAAGATAAAAAGGTTTAATAATCTCGTCGGTGAAATGGAAGCAAAATACCAAATATATAATTATTATTTACTTTTTCAGGCAGCGTTGTTTGGACAAGCAACAATAAGGTAACTTTATAATGCAAAGAATATATAGGGTCCCAATTTATTAGCGAAAGAAATTGCAATTCCCACCGGCACAAATTATTATTTATATTCTGTTACAAGTCGACCCGGCGAACTTCGTATCGCGTAACCTATAACTATCTTGTGCACGTATTATACTAAAAACCTTCCTCTATCTAATAAAAAAAATCGCATCAAAATTTGTTTTATAATTTTAAAGATTTACATAGGGACAGACGCGGGAAGCTACTTTATTTTATACTATGACTAGTCGACCCGGCGAACTTCGTACCGCCTAACCTATTAATATGCGGTGCATCTATTATACATATAAACCTTCCTATTGAATAACTCTATCTTTTACAAAAAAACCGCATCAAAATTTGTTGTATAATTTTAAAGATTTAAGCATACATAGGGACAGACGCGGAAAGCGACTTTGTTTTATACTATGTATTGATTGATATTGATACAGAATTAATTAGATTAACAATATTACAAAAACGCTAAAACTTTGGGAAATTTACTTCCGTGTTGAAATCAAAATTGAACAGCGAGGTACACCAGCCCGCAGTAGCGGCGATTATTGCGTCAAACGAAAGCCATCCAACAGAATGATCAGATGCTCACCAATCACCGACGACTGACGACAGATACAGCCCGCCTCATCTAATTTACCTTTTTTATAATTGAGTTAATGCTCTTCCCGTCTCTTAGTGTCTTCTTCTTCTTCTTATCCTCTTATCCCTAATCAGGGACATAGGGTGCGAATTAAATCTTTCCAGCTCGACCGGTCTTGCGCCTGATGCTCCAGTTTATCCCAGTTTAGGTCGAAGGAGGCGGCTTCCTGGTCCATTGTGCGGCGCCAGGTTCGGTTCGGGCATCCTCTCCGACGTCTTCCACTTGGGTTCCATCTGAGAGCAGCTTTGGGGAGGTTTTCTTCAGGACTCCTTAGAGTATGTCCAATCCAACGCCACTTCCTCATCCTTATATCCGAGTCTACAGTCCTCTGGTCGGTCATTCTCCAAAGCAATCGGTTTGTCTCTTAGTGTGCAACGGGGGTATTTGAGGCTCGCATCCACTAAAACCCCCTGGTGGCCGTCTCGGCGATGTTTGGGAAGCCCTGGCTAGCTTGAAGCACAAACGAAGGGTGGCTAGCTTGGCATAGATCCTCCCTTAGTACAAAGCCAATGTCGACTGTAAAACTGTAAGTCCGGGTTCGATTACCGGCGGGAACGAACATAATGAATATCGATGTCTGTTCCAGGTCAAAGTCCAAAAGTAGGGGATACTGAGTCTGTTGAGTTATTTTACCGTTATTTTTTAATTAAAAAAATAAAATCAAAGATGATTGATTATCAATATATATAAAACTCTTCCGTTACTGACTGACTGACTGACAGACAACGCAGAGCCGAAACTATTGGGCGTAGAAAGCTGAAAATTGGCACGTGGGTTCCTTTGGGGGTGTAGGTGAGCAGAGCACTAAGAAGAGAAATCAGATAATTCCCACGGTAACGAAAAAAAAAGGGGTTTTTTGTGTTTATGAAAAATTTGCGCGGGAAAAACCGCGGGGCAGCCTCTAGTAAAAATATATTTGACAATATTATTAGTTATTAATTATACCTTAAATCTTACATTATTAAAAAAACTGAACCTAAGCGCTGATGTCAAGAGATTCTCCAATCTGTTAAAAATCCCTAAATCATTACACATGTAGGCTACATGTATTTCAAGGGATGACAGTCGGAAGCTTTTTATTGATTCTTTAAAAAAAATAGAGTTAAGTACTTCTAGTCTACCTAATAATGTTGTTGTTCATCTATTTGTGTGGTACATGCTGTGCGATAAAAGAGGCCTACTTATTCGCAACACTTTATAAGTAGGTTTCTTGTAGGTTTATAAGTAGTTGTAGGTACTTACTTTAAAAATTAGGTGCATTGGTTATCTTATTTTTAGATACATACATAATATCACGCCTTTTATTCCCCGAAGGGTTAGGCAGAGGTACCAGCTCAAGAGCCGGACCCACGTTTAGCCGATTTTATGCTTTAATACCAACGTGACAAGGGGCCAGCTTGTCGCCGCGGTTATAACGACCACTACTGCGGCCGGGACCAACGGCTTAACGTGCCTTCCGAAGCACGGAATCATCTTACTTTTCGGACAATCAGGTGATTCAAGCCTGCAATGTCCTATCCAACCGAAAACAACCACAACGTGATTTTGTGAGAAATCAATATGTGGTGTTTTCTGCGGGGATCGAACCCACAACCTGCCGGGCCCTTATCAAAGACGCGACGCGCTACGCCACTGAGCTACGGAGGCGGCAATTTTTAGATTCTTCCTAAAATTACTAAATTCGAACAAAGCAGCCGAACTCGCGTGCTATGCAGCTATAAATAAGCTAGATCATGCCTGATACTGCACAAGGATCCGGAGATAGGTTTAATATACAGCTTGTTTGGCATAATTGAGCTGTTACGAAAAACTGGCTAAGATAAATTACACGCACAGACGATCCTTCAAAATAGACCTGCAATTTTTTATTTTATTTTTTGAATGCATTTAATAAAGAAGCACTGTCGCTATTCGAAAACTTTTCTGAACTAGCGACCATCGGTTTTTAGAGTTATGAGCCCTGCCTATTGCCACAGTTTTATAAATTATTTAGGCTATGTTGGTGAATTTGGTTCTTTGACGGATCTCATCATTTCTGATTCAATCGCGCAGGGCAACTTCAAGCGTAGAATTTTCCAGTAAGTACAGTGGCGGACTAGGACGGCGTAACAGTTTTGTCTACTGTCTCGTGCGCCCAAGACTGTAATACCAAAGAACAAGATCTTAGGGAAGAAGCCGATCCATTTTGCAAAACAGAATAACCGGAAGTGTTATTACAGCGTCCCAGTCCGGCACTGTACCCTTTGAGTGACTTACGATGTTTCTGTTTAAGCCCATAGTTAGATACCATGTCTCGGTTCCGGAAGTCAACACTTGCATGGCGACATTTGGTCAGGCAATAGGCTTACTTGCAACATAACCAACACAGAGCTATGGCGCCTGACAAAGCAAAGGCCAATTAAAATGGAAATCCGAACTAGAAAGTGGCGTTGGATAGGACACTCGTTAAGAAGAGCAGATGGACGTCCTTGCAGAGAAGCTCTGTTGTGGCAGCCCTCCGGAAGACGCAAAAGGGGACGCCCGAAGGCAACCTGGCGCCGGTCCGCGCTACAAGAAGCAAATAGTGTGGGACTAAACTGGGAGGAGTTACCCGCTGTTGCTCAAGACCGCCAAAATTGGAGGAAAATTCTTGAAGCCCTATGTCCCCGCTAGGGATAACAGGAAAAGAAGAAGAATAGGCTAACTTGGACGAGAAGAGATAAGTATAATAGCAATAAAAACACATAAAATAACATGGAAAGAGTTTTATACAGCAACATTTATCTAACAATTTAAACTCTGAAAACCATCTCAAATATTTGAACAATGAATCTTGGATGCATTGTTTTCTCTCTTGTTTACTCCCAGCGAAATAAACTTGTTCGCATGTTGACACAAGGTAGATGAGATCACGTAGCTAGATGCTGTTCCACACGCGATGTTAGGAAGGTGTTGTATCCTTCTTAATATCATCCCCTTATAAGGTTCCTTAAGACGATTTACGACAAATAAATGGAACGAGCAAATGAACATTTTCTATCTCTTTGATATAGCATACTGAGGGCAAGAGACAGTCATATATCGGTCGCCCACATCGGTTACTACATTTTATTGGAAAAATTAGTAAATATTGAATATCTTTTTAATTATTACTTTTAAATCAAATCTGAATTACCAGAATTTAATTTTGTTTATTATCATTATTCCTAGGTAGTTTTAACAAAAACTAGTAAGTCATTTCGAAGAACTAGCTATTCCCGTTTTTTGGAAAGGTTATCTTTGACGAAATAATGTATCGAGGTTTTTTGATTCCACTAGTGTTTCTCAACTATAAAAAACTTTGTTATATCCTCAAAAAGGTTATATTGAAATTCCAGATCTTAACCTCCTATAGATTAAGAAAATTACTTGATTTAAAAAACCTTCAAAACTCATATAGCGTCTTAAGGTATTCGTGATGAAATATACTAAGATATGTCAAATGGTGTGGCTGATACTTGAAATCGCAGTTTGTGACTTGAAGGTATAAAAAATATAAGTACTTTTGTCTCTGCCACTTTTAAACGTTAAAAGTGTGGAACAATAGTTTTGGAGTCGGTTGGGTGGGACTAACCCATTTAAAACTGGTTGAATCCATTATTTTCGATTGATATCACTAAGTAGTTTTGCAAAATACTATTGTAAGAGCTTTCTAACAGTGTAACAGAACTAATGGAAAGTTATAAAAAACATTCGTTAACATGGTTTTCATTAGCAACACTTCGTTTGATTATTCTTGACTGCTCCGTGGCTCAGTTGGCAGTGATGTGGACTGAGTAAGCGTGTGCACCCGGGTTCGATTCCCGGGCGGGGCGAATATTGATATGATGAATATCGATGTTTGTTTCCGGTCTGGGTGTGATGTTCGTCTATGTGTGTGTTTCGGGCGCCCTAGATACAGGTTCTTCCTAGTTAGGGGCTCTGAATGTGATGTGTTATTATTGTGTTATTATTATTGTTTATAGAAAAACACATTTTAATTATATTAAGCTTCCATTTCAAGAAACTTCCTCCAATTTCGGCGGTATTGAGCAACAGCAGCCCTCTATCCCCGCTAGGGATAACAGGAAAAGAAGAGGAAAAAACTTCCATTTTGCATGTGAATTTTTACGTAAATAATAACTCAAATCAATGAGAGCTCAAATTGTTTTGAGATCCGAATTCGTATTTAAATAGAGACGTAAAATTTAATTAAATGTCCTAAAATCAGCAATCAACGCTTAATAAGATTAGTTCCGCTTATCAACGTTCAAATATTTTGCCGCCTTCCCTTTGGGGCCATAAAAAATCGTAATTTTTACCTGATTTTCGTTACTAAGGAATTACGAAAATCATTTTCCCAAGCCCTATGACAGGAAGTCATTTCATAGCATCAAGAAAGCATAAACAATCGTGTATTTTATAGAGATACAGCTTTTAATATGGCGCCTTGCCTTTCAAAGTCTGTACTCTGTGAAAATTACACGTTTTTCTTTTTCGTTCTTGGTTGCTTTAAATGTAACCTTTAAGCTATTTAAACATTGTTTAAATTCGCTGACGCAATTAGTGTATAAACAGCAAGTTTCTGATTTTCCATTTTCTAGGAATCTTTGGGATAAAAAGTATTCTATATTAATATCCTACCAATTTTTTGCTTTATCGGTTGAGTAGTGTGTGATTGCGTAACACAAACAGAGTATAACTTTCGCATTTATTATATTAGTATGGATAGTAAATGTAAGCCATTTCCCTGGCCGCTTCCGAGGTCGACGCCCACCTCATCGCTCGAGGTGAATGTCACATTTCATGAACGACACGACTTGCTATACCACAATCAATTCGCTATACTATTACCATATTTCTACTGATGATGTATGTAAAGAAAAATGATTCCGTGCTTCGGAAGGCACGTTAAGCCGTTGGTCCCGGCCGCAGTATTGAATATTGGTCGTTATAACCGCGGCGACAAGCCGGCCCTGCGTCACGTTGGTGATAAAACATTAAAAAAAAACTCGGCTAAACGTGAGTCCGGCTCTTGAGTTGGTGCCACTGCCTAACCCTTCGGGGAATAAAAGGCGTGATATTATGTATGTATTTATGATGTAAGCAGAAAGGGGATGTGTGTTGTCAAGATTTGAAAAGGCGAGACGTGATATTATTTTGTGGGTTTCTTTCACCCGCGGCTACGAATTCAAAAAACACTTGTCAGTTTTTTCAAGCGAAAATCATAACAACATTTTCCTAAATTATTTGTAGGTATCTGATAGATTTTAAATTCTATTATATACAAATTATTTCGGTCACTTTTGGTTTCGTGAAATTTTCCTCGATTATTTGTTATATCTATTTATAATAATAATAACACATCACACTCAGAGCCCCTAACTAGGAAGAACCTGTATCTAGGGTGCCCGAAACACACACAGAGACGAACATCACACCCAGACCGGAAACAAACATCGATATTCATCTTAACATTTCGTTTACAATTTTTTATACCTATTATAGTTGCGTGTGTTTTTTTTTAATATTTTATGATATGTTAAATAAGAAACATAATTTAAAAAAAGGTTTAGGTATAGTTATTAGCGTGCTGTCTGAATGCAAATATATACAGTTTAAACCAGTGAGGCGGGGAAACGTTTAAACGCAGACAATAAATAATCTAGGTTTCAGTAGAGATTGGGCAAAAACAGCTCTTTTCAAGTCAAATAGCCGGTTTTGTTGTCGCCCTAGATACAGACGAGCAGACAACTTGGCGAAACGTAACGGTCAGGGAACAATGTCCAAAGGGGCTTTAAGCAGACTGGGCTGATTGAGTGACTTACTGAGGAACCGACAGAAAGCACGTATAACGCGAAAAACCGCGAGGCTGCCTCGCGGTTTTTCCCGCGCAGATTTCTCATAAACACAAAAATCCAGTTTTTTCCCGTTCCCGTGGGAATTTCGGGAAATCCTTTCTTAGTGCTCACCTACACTCCCCAAGGAACCCACGTGCCGATTTTCAGCTTTCTACGCCCAGTAGTTTCGGCTCTGCGTTGTCTGTCAGTCAGTCAGTAACGGAAGAGTTTTATATATATTGATGATAACACATCACACTCTGAGACCCTGAAACACATACAATTTACCCAGACCGGTAAACAAATATGGATATTGATCATAAATTTTCACTGAAAATCGAACCGATGCTATGCTCATGTGCACTCTACTACAGTCGACATCAATGACAACTGACCTTCGAAGGCAGTCAAAACATAGAGATATACCACTCTAAGATCAATTTTTATTAAAATAAACTAAGGAAACAGCAAGGAAGGGCTCGAAGAACCCGCCTGCGCTTATGGCAATGCGTGAAATTACAAAATATGGCTCTATCTCTGCTGAAACTACGACTAAAATTTTATTAAATTTATCGAAACACTCAACTGAAATAAAAATTATTTAAATTAATACACTCCCAGTCCTTGAATCAAATCCGGGAACTCGTTTCACAGATTAAAATATTCCAGCTCATCACTCATCCCTTGGACTAAATTCCATTAACGGTTCACGGCGCACGCGCATCCTGTATCTAGCCCCATCTCTTTCGCACTTACAGGTAAAAACAACAGAGGAAAAGAGACAAAAAATATCAAAACACTGGCTTTATAATGATAAGGTAGTAATATGATAATAGGAGGCACAATATAAAATTATACGCTTGGTTTATTTTATGGTTTAAAGTGGGTTACGCGTTTTTTTTTTCAACGTAAAAGTAGGTTCATCAATTCGTTTTTGGCGTTTTTTTTTTTTGTGATTTGGATTTACTTTCACCTTTCGATTGTATTGCAGTAGCGAGCGATGATGATTTCTTGTTTTTATAGATTTACTTAAGATTATTTTAGACTAATTTATTGAATAAAGTATTTTCTAAGCGCATATTATATTTGCGTGTGATA
Source organism: Euspilapteryx auroguttella (assembly GCA_951802225.1). NCBI lineage: Eukaryota > Metazoa > Arthropoda > Insecta > Lepidoptera > Gracillariidae > Euspilapteryx > Euspilapteryx auroguttella. The sequence goes on along the minus strand of OX637648.1, from coordinate 12,196,554 downwards.
ATAAATTGCAAATTTTATCTGATTATGTTATAGCGGGTTATTAAGTACGTTAATATTAATAGGTCCGTTATTAGAATCATAAACATAAAATTATCGTAAATCTATAGATACGATACCACTAGTAAATCAAGTTAATTTTTCTCTGCCTCGCTGTCAGAGGGCACGCATCAATCTTCAAGTTATGTATTATTTTAAATAACATACCTACTTAAGCCTTTTTGGGAAATTGTGTTGAGGTGTGGTGAGCAGAATCCCTCCTTTTATATGACGCCTTCAGAAACACAAAATACGGGTTTCTTTAAATAAATTTACTGTACGTCATCTAAAAATAGGTTCTCAATTTATAGGTCTTTCCATTGAAAAATATTCAGTCTACCACAGGACCGCGGTGCATGGTGTGAGACAGACGAGGCCTGTGACCCACAGTGGGCTCCTACTGGCTATTGATAATGATGAGACAAACCAACGATTACTAAAAAAAATTAGTGTGACATGGCATTTTTGTTTGATGTGCCATGCCTGATGCCGCATCCAAAACCGCGATAAACTAGCACATGAGTGTTGCGCGTCGCGGTAGCATTTCCGGGTATTTCCGGTTCCGGTGATGGCGTTTTCATCTCTGTGAAATGCCTTTCCCAGCTGCCTCTGCGGTGGTAGCATGACGAAAAATTTTTCGTATCTATCTGTCACTTTTGTCGAACGTCTCGATAAGTTTTCCCGCATTAAAATGTCAAAAGCGATTTAATAAAAGTGATTCAACAAATGGTCCGTCATACTACGCAGGCTGGCCTTCATGCAGCAGTCATAAGGACAGGCTAAAACAGGTGCAAAATTGCATATTTTGGTAAAGATTCGTGTTGCATTTTAAACTCTAGACTACTAGCTTAAATAAGTACCTAAAATAACTTTTCCTCTAATCAATTGGAAGGCTGTTAATGATCATATTTTCTCAGCCAGGTAAAATTAAAAATGGTCAGACTTCTATTGCGTTTTCAAGTTGGTAAGGAAAGTAAGTCACAATGTTTTCCTGGTTACTTTCCTTAACGGTGACTTTTCCTGAGACCCTGGTATTTGGCCTTGTGATCTACCTTGTGATTGGCAACTCAATGAATTAATCAATATATAAACGTAGGAAGGTAATTGACTAAACGAAAAAAACTATGGCGGATAAAGAAACCGCGCTTTTAATATCGATATGAAACAATTCTTTAATTGGTTCTAATGATTTTTTATGCGTTTAATAAAAAAAAAATATTATGAAAGATCGAAGATCAGTGGTAGGTAGGCAAGACAATCCATTGATTTTACCCTAATTTTACTACATCAAGGGCGATAAAAATGCTAGCGATTAAAATTTTAAAATTTGTTAACTATTTATTTGTCTAGGCATTTCAAGCTAAAACCTCACCTGTGTATGTTTTACTTAAATATAAAAATAAAGGCTTTTATGGTGTCAAATTGGTTATGAATTAAAATAAGAATCACAGAGCACAGAGGCAGGTCACCGCACTCTTCAAAATGACGGACGGGTCATTGATACTTGTTAAAATGAAAACTATATTCGTAAATGACGTTAAAGTCTTTGACTTCGCTCTTTTAGGCAAACGTTTGGCGGGAAACGCGTTTAGCATACGTGACCACGTGACCACGTGACCGCAAGTAACACTTATAACCTACGCGCGATAACTAGAGAGCAGCTCCTGGCTCCAAACTCTACCCTCCTCCTCCTCCCCTCTTGCTAGCTCATCCGAGGTCCCACTCTTGTCCTTCAATGCCACTTCCTCCAAAATTACTTTTCCTCAAAATACAAGACTATAAACTTCTAATATGTGACCAAACTTTTCATGATCATTTTAATTTTTATCGTCATTTCTTATTTTCACCAAACTAACATGATTTTCCCAAGAAATAGACAGTAAGTATGCCCCAAATTAGTTAAATGTATCTTAATTCTTATAATTTTATAAATGCAAAAGTAACTCTCTCTGTCTGTACGTCTATCTGTCTTGCTTTCCTGAGAAAACTGCTGTACGGTTTGAATGAAATTTGGTATATGGATAGTACAGACATTGAGAAAGGACACAGGCTACTTTTTATCCCGATATTGCTACGGGAATTTGATGTTACAAGGGAAAATGTTTAAAATAAAAACAATGCACCTAGACAAGACACCAAAAAAAGCCTTGTTCAAACAATCTCATCTCGACAACTCATCGCAGATTAAAAATACATAATCCGTTTTGTACAAATTATCATACAATGGCGGGCCACGCCCGGAGACATCGACCTCTCGTGGCCACATCACTTGACTGACATGCAAAACTCTTTTCTATACAGCCTTACAACTTAGTGTTTAAAGTCTGTTTTTGTATAACTTAATATTTTAAGAGGTAACATTCGAGGCATATAGCACAGGCTAACCAGGCGAGAAATAACTGTGTTTTATTATCAACTTAAATGAGTCTCTGATTTGCTTCGTTATTTGTTCTAGCATCTTCATTATCGGTTAACATTGCTTTTCTACTGTATTTAAATGTTTTTCTTGAAAAATAATAAGATATTTTTTGATGCAACGAAAATAAATGTTAAAAAAACAAGAAAAATCACGTTGTGGTTGTTTTCGGTTGGATAGGACATTGCAGGCTTGAATCACCTGATTGTCCGAAAAGTAAGATGATTCCGTGCTTCGGAAGGCACGTTAAGCCGTTGGTCCCGGCCGCAGTAGTGGTCGTTATAACCGCGGCGACAAGCTGGCCCCTTGTCACGTTGGTAATAAAAGCATAAACTTGGCTAAACGTGGGTCTGGCTCTTGAGCCAGTACCTCTGCCTAACCCTTCGGGGAATAAAAGGCGTGAGATTATGTCATGTTATTAGTTTCATATTTAAATTGCTAATTTAGGTACATACCTAGTTCGCAACTTCGCCGTTAGCTCAGTATGCGCGCCGCCGATACCCGAACAATCACTTTAAATTGAAACCCACCCTCCGGATTGATGGATAGCCACTAGCTTGCTAGGGTTGCCACTCGGAGTGAAGTCTCAAAAATAATTTCATAAAACCAATAAAAGTAAGATTATTGATTTAACTTTGGTTCCGAAACCACGTGTTTTGTTAGCGGGCTTTAAAACAATAATCCAATAAACTTATAATAACCGTACAACGTTTCCGGGCTTTATGCCCACCCTTTTAATCTAATTTGTGAACTTGACATTGGCAAAATAAAGTCCATTAAATTAAAATAATAATAACAATAAAAGTAACAGGGGGTAGGATACGTCATAGAACGACAATTATCCTGTGATTCATAAAAAGTTAGGAAGCATTTAAGTTATGCCAACGAGAGATGAGGACTGAGTAAGCGTGTCTGGCTTCGATTCCCGGGCGGGGTGAATGTTGATATGATGAATATCGATGTTTGTTTCCGGTCTGGGTGTAATGTTCATCTCTGTGTGTGTTTCGGGTACTTTACAATACAGGTTCTTTCTAGTTAGGGGCTCTGAGTGTGATGTGTTATTATTATATTGTCTACGACTGCTCAGCCTCTTCGATGAGTATACATTTTTCCGGAATGGTAACCGATGTTGAATTGTTTTTGCCATATCGTTGATCCTTACCTGAAACCAAAAAAAAAAACATAATTTAAAAATACAGTATTAGGTTATAACATTCTTAACTTAGTTCAAATTTCAATAGCTGATTGAAAGCGATAAAGCAATACTTTGAAAAATCTTCCTTTGGAAATTCAACATTAATTCAACAAAATTATTTATTAAAAATTTGTATAAACAAAATTGTTGACTCATTGCAATAAACGTTTATATGAATTTTGAAGTCTGAAATAATGATCTGCTGCCGTAGCATGCCCGACCATTTGTCGAATCTTTCTGTTTAATTTGGACCTCTTTTGACATCTTTGGTAATATTTATTGAGATGAGGTGAAAAGTGACAGAAAAAATCGACAAATGTTCGGTCTTGATACGGCTGAAATTCTGATTAGCTAGACATTTAAATTGTTAAATTATGTACAAAGGAAATTAAAGCCTTTATTGTTTAACTATAACTAAAATAAGTAACAATATAATTCTACTACTTTCTCCGGTAAATTACAGACGTAAACTCTAAAACTAGACGTTTAGAACTAAGGCAGAAGTTAAACATGGTAATACAGGCTCCAAGTGTACTGTAGGAAGCCTAGATCTGGCAGCTGTCTAGATTTCTACTCTTAGGGCCATGTTACGATACAAATCTAGGACACAAACATTGTACTACATGATTAAAATGCATTTTAGTATGAGTTGCCGCGACCACACGGCAACTCCAAACGGCAACTCATACTAAAATTCATTTCAATTTAGGCTCGTAAAGTTTTTCATCAAACCTTTTCCCATTCTTTATAATATAACTAGTCGACCCGGCGAACTTCGTACCGCCCTACCTATTACTATGTTGTGCATGTATTATACACATAAACCTTCCTTGTGAATCACTGTATCTATTAAAAAAAACCGCATCAAAATCCGTTGCATAGTTTTTAAGATATAAGCATACATAGGGACAGACGCGGGAAGCGACTTTGTTTTATACTATGTATTGATGATGATAATTAATTTTTTACAAAAAAGGAATCCGCCTTTAATAAACTGACACACATCAACTGAGCATTTTCTCTTTTCCAAAGTCTGTAAAAATAGGTACTAAAACCTTCTCCTCAATGTAACAAATACTTATCTGAAAACCGCATCAAAATCGAATCAGCCAAACGCGATTTAATCGCGGACAAACGTTCATACATACATAATACAGGTCAAACTGATAACATTATTTAATCCCCTACCTTTTTAAGTCAGTTAAAGAATGGTAAAAGGCGACAAAGGGCGACAAACAGCCCAAGTACGGACATCAGCGTCCTTTGATGAAAAACTTTAAAAGCCTTAATTGCCAACCAGCCTTCCAAGCGTAACGATCAACGGCAAACTCAAAATAGGAGGAGATTATATGCCTGAAGGCGAGAAGATGAACGTATTTTTAACCGACTTCAAAAAAGAAGGTTACCAATTTGACCTGTATATTTGTATGTTTGTCCGCGATTATCTCGCGTTTGGCTGAACCGATTTTGATGCGGTTTTCAGATAAGTATTTGTTTTATTCAGGAGAAGGTTTTAGTACCTGTTTTAACCGACTTAGAAAAAGAGGAAGTGCTCAGTTGATGTATGTGTCAGTTTATTGAAGGCGGGTTCCTTTTTTGTAAAAAAGAAAATTTTCTTAATGGCAATCATGTTACGCCGTCGTAGACCGCCAACATCGTGAAGAAGTACGTTGAGTAGCGATCATAAACAAAGCAGTACCAGTTTTAGTACGGTCACAGTGCCTCGATTACAGTATTACCAAGGTCTAATGGCTGCAACTGCAAGCAGCATAACCATTCAAGGCACGACTAAGTAACTGCCAACATGTCACGAATTTAATGATAAATTAAACTAGGAATAATACTTCACAGTACGTAAACTAACACTGATTAAAAAGTACGATAGAGGTAAATAAATTAATTTTTACAAAAAGAGACCCGCCTTCAATAAATTTACACAACATAAACTAAGAACTTCCTCTTTTCTCAAGTCGGTTAAAATTGGTAGGTACTAAAACCTTCTCATGAATGTTACAAATACTTTTGTGAAAACCGCATCAAAATCGGTTCAGGCAAGCTCGAGATAATAGCGGTCACGGACAAACAAACATACATACATAGGTCAAACGGATAACCTCCTTTTTTGAAATCGGTGAAAAATAATATTGGGATTTAGGTATTTCACCTGTATAGTCAAGGACTCCTTCCGGGTTTTTTGAAATGCGAAATAGCTTTTTGGTATTAGTATCGTAAGCACGAGACCATAGACAAGTGTTACGCTGAAGAGACCGCCACTGCACTGTACGATTGTATACTAGTTGTACAAGTGTTTACGTATTGATTGTACAAAATTATTTTGTAGGAAAGGAAGTCACTTGTCTTCTCTACTTTCTCATTAGTAGTAAGTAATGTAGAGAATACAGAATGCGAAATAGGTACCTAGAATACACAAAATATGCCAAAACAACAAACTAACGGGATTTCTCTTCACAAATGATACTTTTTTGAGTAATCAGATGATTATCGCACGCATCATTAAGGCCACGACCGTCAAATTTAGGAATCATGCTGTTATACTCAAAATTACATCTAAGAGGACCGTATACCCCGAAAGCGTCCATACAAAAAGAGAAAACGTTTTTCGCTTACTAACTATTATCCAATTGCTATACAATTTTAGTATTTTTATAACACTATAAAAAACTAGGTCTGGATTTGAAATTTGTTATAGATTCAGACTTATAGGCATCTGAAATACAGATTTTTTGTGATAAAAATTTGGTCGAATTAAGTTGTTTGTTTTACGAAATCAGTACAATGTTAAAAAAAAAAGAAAACGTATAAATAAACTTAGAATATTTAATGCTGAAGCGATGGACATTAAAATCAATAAACATAAACATAAAAACGATTTATTTCCATAATAAACACAGAAATAAATAACATAAAATAATACATATTGTAAAGTTTTGATATTACAAAGGGCAATGGGCGGCCTTATCGCTAAAAGCGATTTGTTCCAGGCAACCCAAAGATAAATTACAAAAGAGTGATCAATGTGATTTGCTAAGATTTAGGTAGTGAAAAACGTTTTCCCCCGAAACGCAAATTTCATCAAAAAATTTGCTCTCTCTCTATCACGGTTCGTGGGCGACAGCATGAGATTTTGTAGATATTCTTTCGATTCTACTTTTGCCAGAATAATAATAAAAAAATAAAAAAAAAATAACACATCACACTCAGAGCCACTAACTAGGAAGAACCTGTATCTAGGGTGCCTAAAACATATACAGAGACGAACATCACACCCAGACCGGAAACAAACATCGATATTCATCATATCAATACTCGCCCCGCCCGGGAATCGAACCCAGATGCACACGATTACTCAGTCCACATCACTTATAACTGAGTAGATTCTAACAAAATGTAATTTCTCAGCTTTACAGCAAGATGAAACTAGGAACTTTATTGCAATCAAGCCTATTGTCTGTCCGTCTGTAGGTTTATAAAGTCAACGAATACGAAAGAAGTTCTGTCTCTAATAATAACTAGGTCCTTTCAATTTAAGTTATTTTGTTCATCATCACCATCATTTAGGAGGCATCTACTGCCCCTTTTGATTGCCACCACGACCGATATTTTGTCATCTACTTCATATATGAAAATGAATCATGGTTCGTTAGTCTCGCTAAAACTCGAGAACGGCCGGCCCGATTTAGCTGATTTTGGTTTGGAAATGTTCGTGATAAAATCTTGAAAAATTGAGAGGCAGTAAGTAAAAGTAAAAAAAAAATCACATATAAATTGTAAGGCGCGATACGATAGTAAGAACGCAATAGGTGAACGATCATAGACAAAGTAGAACGATGCGTTTTCTGTAGACGGAACATAGAAGAACCTGAATGCGAGCTGAATCTTATGTGTATTAACGGGATGGTTTTGAGTCCAGCTGGACTCAAAATAGTAGGCAAAATAGCAAAACCATAAACAAAAAAACCATAAAAACGGATAGCGTGCATTCTTAGGCTATATAGAGATAATGAGTTTGTCTCTGTCTCTCTTATGATTAGTTTGTTATTGTCGAAGGAATAAGAGTAGTAGTTCTCCGTTTCTGCTAAAATTGCTTCCATCTATTACACCTTATCTTAGTGAACGATACATGTACTTATGAATACTCGAAACAATTTTTGTCATTTCCTTCCTAACCTGTTTGTTGTCTAAATTTCATATTCATAGATTAGAGTAACAACTAGTTTCGTATCGGTCGTAAAAAAATGTATTTTTAGTGTTGTCGGTTTTTAAAATGCCACTAACAATAGGTACTTTGCATTCCATCTAGAAAATAATACTTGTTTTAAAAACTAAATATTAATGATGATGATGATTTCTTCCTATAGCCCCTCATCAGGGGCAAAGGGCTCGAAGTAATTTTCTCCATTTTATACGGTCCTGGGCTGCCTCCTCCAGGTCCTGCCATTTGAGACCAGTTGTTGCGATCTCCTTCTCCACCGATCTCCTCCAGGTGATGCGAGGGCGACCTGGCCTTCTGCTACCGGATGCGTGCCATGTCAGACCCTGTTTGGAGATGTGATCGTCGGTTCTCCTCAACACGTGACCAATCCAACGCCATTTCCTCATTAAAATCTCCTGCTCTATCGGTTTCTGGCTGGTCAATTCCCACAGTCGCACATTTTGAAATAGTTTGTGGCCAACGTATCTTTAAAATACGCCGTAAGCATTTGTTCACAAAGATCTGAAGGCTCTTGGTGATTTCTTTTTTGACCAGCCAGGTTTCGCATCCGTATAGGAGTACGGATTTAACGTTGGAGTTGGAGTATATATCTAAAAGAAATGATTGAATGAATGATCTTTATCGAGATTGGTCGAAGTCGGAACGTAAAAAGATTTTTTTTGTTTTATGTTTATTTTTGAGGTTTATTTATTATCAGAGTTGACTCGGCGAACTTTCTATCTCTAGCAATGTCGTTTTTAATAGGATTTTTTTTTATTATACTTACTAAATAGCTTACGTTTATCAGGAATAATAAATGTAGAATTCTATGGCAACCTAAATTTTCTAATCGGTTTTATAACAAAACATTAGGTTTATGAAGGGTTTATGTAACTAGAGGCTGCCCCGCGGTATCACTCGCGCAGATTTCTCATAAACACAAAAACCCGGTTTTTTCCCGTTCCCATGGGGAATTTCGGGAATTCCTTTCTTAGTGTTCCCCCACCCCTAATCCTTTCTTAGTGTTTTCAGCCCGCTACGCCCAGTAGTTTGGGCTCTGCGTTGTCTGTCAGTCAGTCAGTAACGGAAGACTTTTATATATATTGATTAAATTGAATGCAATTCAGTCGATTCTTCCGCATAATTTCCAAGTTTGCTGAGCAAGTTACACGAAGTAAGTCAAGAACACAGTAGGCCGGGTTTGTGACCCACTTGTACCATGTTTAGTTGTCTCAGCCCAGCTCAGCTAAATAATACGATGTTTGATGAAAGTTGGGGGGCATTATTGCGTTGGGTAATGCTGACGATTCTGTTTTTTTTGTTTTGCTTTACAGTTTCGTGATGTTTTGAATTTGATTCGCCTAATTATTTTAAGTGTGGGTTTTAGCGGTAAGGACGCCTATTGCATGCAAATTCAATTTGTTTGTACCCTGAATTTAAATATTATGTAATTTTGTATCTTACTTTGTATGCAATAAAGTGTTTTCTATTCTATTCTATTCTAAAATTTCCAAAGGCTACGATATATTTAATTATTTAGGAATAATCCCAGACAAAGTTAGTTTGAATCGAACAAGGCCCCGACACAACCGGACCGATTTGAAAAATTATTTAACCATCAGAATGTCCTACATTATTCTTGAATGAACATAGGCTTGATAAAAAACGACAGTACTAGCAGCGGTACGCAGTTCACCGGATCAGCTAATGAGGAAATAATTCAGTCATTTAATACCAACTTATATTAACATCAAATCTGACCTAGAAAGTTTACATTTGTATAAAGCGTCGCGACTATGTTTACTTACGTTGCATTTAAAACAACACACATACGAAACGAGTTATTACGAGATAATGAAATTATTAGCAAACTTCCTGAAGATCGGCACGTTCGTAACACCTGAAACTGCATAACAGCAATAGTGAAGTCACGCGCAGCGCAGCGCCCTTCCGTATACACGCCACGCGCACGCGCACGCGCAAACTCTTACAATTAAATTATTTGAGGTTTTTGCTTTTCTAATTTGCTGATCTATACCAATATTATAAAGAGGAAAGATTTGTTTGTTTGTTTGTAACGAATAGGCTCCGGAAATACTGAACCGATTTGAAAAATTATTTCACTTGTAGGTAGCTACACTATCCCCGAGTGACATGGGCTATATTAGATATTCAAAAAAATTTGGGATCGTTACTTAAACTCAAATAATGTAACCCAAGGTGCAATATTTTTTCCGTTGTTTACATATTTTGACAGGTAGTTGGTTGTTGTTGTTGTTTGTTTTTTTATTCGCCCATTCTGGGCAGTCAAAAGAACGAAGTCTATAGAGCCAAGTCTTTAGTAGTATCTTATATTCTATGGCGTAACGAAGTAAGCCGGGACCGCTCGTTTTTAATATATAGCGTAGTTTTACACGCTTAGGCCCAGTAGAGTCGAAGTTTGAGGTTGCACTCGAAACTTTTTAAATTTACTTTCGCCGCTCCGAATTGAGTTTCAAATTCGCCAGTCAGTAGGTAGGTTAGGATTACACTGGACGGAGTTATGAGACGGCATGAGCCAGGTACTCGAGTACGACTTATCCAAGTTCATACGTCAAAAAGTAAACTCTAAATTCAAATCACTGACTGCGTTGCCAGCTTTATTATTTACTAGAGGCTGCCCCGCGGTATTTCCCGCGCAGATTTCTCATAAACACAAAAATCCCGTTTTTTCCCGTTCCCGTGGGAATTTCGGGAAATCCTTTCTTAGTGCTCACCTACACTCCCTAAGGAACTTACATGCCAAATTTCAGCTTTGTACGCCCAGTAGTTTCGGCTCTGCGTTGTCTGTCAGTCAGTCAGTCAGTAACGGAAGAGTTTTATATATATTGATTGCTTTAATTTTGAATTTGAAATGTTTGCCAGGGACGATTTAAAACGGTTAGAAAATATGGAAAAAATGTATAAACTTACTTATTATGTATGTAAAGGCGAGTTCGCCGGGTCGGGTCAGCCAGCATAGAGATCTTTTATTTATCGTGGCAAGTTTCATACTTGCAACAAGGTAGGTAGAACGAGTTAACAAGCAACAAAACAAGATTGTTCTACCCACCTTAATAGAAATCATGATTTGATTATTAAATTATACAAATTCTATCGAATCCTGCGCATTGCAAATTCCATGAAAGCGAATATAGCTAATTATTATTTTAATATTTACAAACGCAATTTTTACAAAGCTAACAATAATAACTTAATATATACAATAATAACCGAAAAAGAAAAATTCGAAACTCGGGCATAACTTAGATAATAAACAAATTCTCGGTGGGATCGCCGTCCAAAATTTACATAGAAGTTGAAAAAATTAATCAAATAACTCTCTTAAAGTATCCAGGTGAAAATTCCCCATATTGTATGAACTGTTAATTATATAAAAAAAGACAAAAAACAACTGAATCTGTCGAATTTTTAATAATAAATAACAACAACACTAAAAACAACAACAAATTTAAAACGAAGTTATCTTTATCGTCTTTATCATACAAAATAAGCCTCCTCAAGTCCGCGTCTCTACGCAAACAAGTCATCTAAACATTTGCACGATACCACTCAGGTTATACTCTAATCATCACTTAGTAAATACCACCTTATCACAAAGGCTTAAGGTTTAATTTATGAAGTCAGGAGCCGGCGCGGGCGCACCAGGCACTGCCTGATACGGCGCACACATACGTAAAATACAAGTCCGTGTGTGTATGAGTGTGTGTGTGTGTGTGTGGTCGGGTAACCGCTGGTTCGGTTGAAGGTGGTGGAATGGGTACACAATGAGTTTGGTATAAAATAATGTTAGGCTTTGCATTCACTTTTAGTTCACAAATAGTGTTGTTTTTAGAATAAATTAACAACAAAATAAAGACGTTTAAAATAAAAATTGGTTCGTATAGGTACTTGGTTTTATAGCGCTAGATTTGCATTGCATCCCTTTTTACAAAAAACTGGCGTAAAGTTCAAACTATTACCCCCTTACCACAAAAAGTTAGACCGGTCAAAATCGCCAATTTGTATGACGAATTTGTGATTTAAATTAAACTTAGTCTAGTTATTTAGCCCACAATGGCTCACAAACATTTTAAGTATTTAAAGGTACTTATTTCTTGTGACATTTTCATACTTTTAACATTATGTCGAACGATTACACTATAAAAACCAGAACAAATGTAAAGCCATGCAATTTTTTCCCAGAATTATTCGCGTCACGAACTCCGTAGTTTTCCCTGGAATATTATGAATGGGGCTATGTCATATTATGAGTTATGTCATTATGTCACATCGATTATTATTTGACTTCAGACCTAGTGCGCAGTCACCTTTATGTTTTATGGGAATTAATGTTTTCTTAGATAAGGATATTGTTGTTGTTTTTTGAGGTTTTCCTTTGCGGTTTGTTATATGCTTTATGTTGATTACTCTGTATTTGCATAATATTGTTAAGGTAGTAGGCTAATTTACCAATATCCGTTTAGTTTTTAATTGAATCGAGTACCGATCCAAAGTTTTATTGGTAGAAATTTTTTATGAGTGTTTTAATTTTAAATTAAAATTAATGATTGAAAAATAAATTAAATAACTATTAATATGTATATAGGTGGGTATATTTGGAAATTAACCGATTCTTGTATTTAGTTATGTGTTTGGAACTTTGTCTAGGAAAGGACCAATGCTGCAGACGAATATTTCACAATAGTAGTTGTTGTATGTTGCGTTTAGGTTTATTTTTGTATACAGGTGGGTAGTGGCGACTGCATACCGGAAGACACACAGTAGGTAGACCCCCACAAAGCACTTAGTCATATGACCTCGTGAAAGTTGCGGCACAGGACTGTATGAGGTTATTCAGGGTCCTACTCTAGAACTGATACTAAAGCGATCTATGGAAAATGCTTTTTCCCAGCAGTGGTTGTCTATTGTCTGATATAATGATGACACGGAGGCGGAGGTAGACAAAAACAAGCGTGCGTCATAAAAGATAATTCTACACAATATATAAGTATTACTTAATTAAGTAATTTTAATAACGACCATAGACACCTGTGCCGATCTAATTAGTTAATTTGAAGTACGTTCTAGGTGAATTCTGTTTGTTAAATAACAGGTGACTTAATATTTGATCAGTTGGATTTGCAAATTTCTTGTTTAGTACGATAAGTCAGGTGATTTTTCAGCATGTACTAAGTATCTTGAATCTTCATTGGATCATCGGAAAATGGAAGTATTGCAACCATCATCATTGGGGAATACACGTTTTGGTTTGGTTTTCACAATTTTTTTTGTATTTTTACCATTATTTTCTCACATTTTAAACCTCTCTGGACTAGAAAACCAAAATCATCCAAATCGGCCCAGCCGTTTTCGTGTCGTAGCGAGACAAATCTTCATAAGACAAAATACATACATAGATAGATAGGTATATCCTCATCGCACAATATAACGTCAAATAAAGTGAAGGGAAGACAAAATAACAAGCCCCTTCACCTCCCACTGCGGGAGACGAGCCACCAAATAACTTTGATTACTGCCCTTCCAAGGCAAAAGGTCAACTCGAACACACACTAGGTTTCATGTTGTCCTGGTACATCTAGCACGATTCTACTTCAGAAATCAGATTTAATAGAGCTATAATAACTACAGCGGACATATTATTATACATACATACATACATAATCTCACGCCTTTTATTCCCCGAAGGGTTAGGCAGAGGTACCAGCTCAAGAGCCGGACCCACGTTTAGCCGAGTTTATGCCTTATTACCAATGTGACAAGGGGCCAGCTTGTCGCCGCGGTTATAACGACCACTACTGCGAAGTACTGCCTTCCGAAGCACGGAATCATCTTACTTTTCGAACAATCAGGTGATTCAAGCCTGCAACGTCATATCCAACCGAAAACAACCACAACGTGATTTTTGTGAGAATTCAATATGTGGTGTTTTCTGCGGGGATCGAACCCACAACCTTCCGTGCCTTAATCAAAGGCGCGACGCGCTACGCCACTGAGCTACGGAGGCGGCTTACATATTATTATATTACGTAAATTTTGTTAATAAAGATGATGAATCAAAGCATTTTCGTTTTTTTTTTCTTCTATTACTTACATCTATTAATCAGCCTTCCACGTTGTACTTTCGCCAAATACATCAAACTTATTAAAAGTGCTAAGAATAAGCATCAAAATAAAAAACGATATCGCGGCTACCACAGAATATCTACTTTTTTAAACGTTTCGCCGTAAATCCGTATTTTAATTCGGATTGCGACGTCCACGTCCACTGCCATGCCAATGTCACCGTCGGACAAGGTTACATCGTTTACCGTGCGCACACGCATCGCATCACAAATGTGCTGAGACTTTAGAGCACATGCGGAATTTAATATACACTGTCGCCTATCTGAGCCTGAATGAAAAGTGCTGCAAGTAAAAGAAGCAATGGTAACAAAAACAAGTGAGGCTTGTTCTTTTTTATTACGGGTCAAAGACCTCGCTACAGTCGCGGTTGGGTGACATTTCTTTAGACTAGTCAGTTTTTTACTAATCTCGTTTAGAGTGATTTAATTTTTATTTGAAATTTTAGGTTCGAATCGCGATACTGTTGAGATGATTGAAATTTAAGAGTTCTAGTTTAGTAATGTAATCCATAATTTGTATTTGTTATAGGTACTACAAAATATTGCTAAATTAATGGGTCGTATTTTTAATTGTTTAGATAGGTTTGCACATTTATCTGGATTTCTTCTTCATAGTGTATTAACTTATACGTGAAAGTGTAAATAGAATATATTATTTTATTTCCCTTCATGTGGTAGGTAACAAAAGATCGTATTTTTTTTATGATCAGCACATGAACCCTGAAATGGCACTGGAATATGAAATCTTGAATATCTTAATAAAAAAACTAACTTAAATATAACGTAGAGTTCCATAGTACACTTTACTTAATACTTATTATTGTTTTTCCTCAACTACACCAAAGTAGGTGTACACTACATACTTTGACTTAATTTGTCTGGGTTTTCCAGTCACCTCTAAAACAATATACTTAAAAAATATAAAGCGAAACATACCTGACTGAACTGCCTCATTTACTTCATATTAAAACTAGAGGCTGCCCCGCGGTATTTCCCGCGCAGATTTCTCACATTAAACACAAAAATCCCGCTTTTTCCCGTTCCCGTGGGAATTTCGGGAAATCCTTTCTTAGTGCTCCCCTACAATCCCCAAGGAACCCACTTGCAAAATTTCAGCCCTCTACGCCCAGTAGTTTCGGCTCTGCGTTGTCAGTCAGTCAGTCAGTCAGTCAGTCAGTCAGTCAGTCAGTCAGTCAGTCAGTAACGGAAGAGTTTTATATATATTTATTAAAAGCATATTGGATTGATAATAAAACAAAAAACAGTTTCGTAACGAGCAAAGTCACGCCTGAAAACCTAATTAGGAAACATCAACTCTTTCAAACTCGCACTGTTTCACGGTTATGAAACTTTTCAATTCTTCAGCGCACAAACTTTTGCGGGCTCCGAACATGTTTAGCATATAAGAGCTAGTTTACAGCGATGCTAGCGCCATTCTCGAAAAAATATGATATCTTTTTAACTAAGGCAAATGTCAAAAATGTGGCACAGTACGACTTTAGATAATCTTGCTTAGTATTTCTTGAGCACAGTTAAGTAGTCCTAATTTAAAAGAACAAAATAAACTACAGATTGTTGTCAAAAGTGGCCACTTTTAGCAACACTTTGTAGTCTTTAACCTAAAAGCTATGCAACAGTGCCCTAAAAATACTAGGCTTCATTATCTATTGTCATACTGTGCCACATCTTTGATATTTGCCATAGTTTAAAAGATTTTCTTTTCGCGAATGGCGCTAGCATCGCTGTAAACTGGCTCTTAACAAAAAGTTTTTAATGAGTTGCCGATACTTAGGCAGAGTTTAAACGCAAACGCACATATGGGACCTAATCAATTACTCAACTAGTTTGACGGGTCGACGGTGCGAGCGTCGGAGCTCACTTGTTGATAGTGATGGATTTACTGTTGGCGAGTTGAAATTGAAACTTGGTTTTAGTTATTGTGGAAATATTTCAGAAGGTTAGACAGATAGGTCGCGCGGAAACAGGATCCTGTCTCAGTTTGGGGAAGGATCCCTGATTAAGACGGAATGTTCAGTTTGACTTGGGAATTAGTTTTCTGTGTGCTCATTTCTTTATTTTACATCATTTTACTTGTACTTTTGTGTTTCACTTTGTATGCAATAAAGTGTTTCTATTCTATTCTGTTCCATTTCAGCGGAAAAACGTCCACTGCTAGTTATAGCCCTCCCCTACAGAACGCCGCCACAGCGACCGGTCTTGAGCGACCCTCATCCTGTCTTCACCAGGTCGTCAGACCACCTTGTCGGAGGGTCTGCCTACTCTGCGTCTTCCGGTTCGTGATATGACATCTTCATCATTATTAACTATAAGGCCCTCATCAGGGTCGTAGGGCTTTAAGAAGCTTTTTCCGTTATTTGACATAATCGATTATTTTATCCTGTGAGATATTATCGTTTTCCATGGTAATAAGTATAAAAAACACAAAATTATGGCTTCTACATTAACAAGTTTTTCATTGAGCCTAATATTGGATAATAGTGGATAGTGGACGTCCACCGACCAGATGGACGGATGATCTGCGCAAGGCTGCGGGTCCACGCTGGATGCAGGCCACCTGCGATCGGTACAGATGGAGAGCCTTGAGGGAGGCCTATGTCCAGCAGTGGACGTCCTACGGCTGAAATAATGATGATATTATATCGCTTTCAATGTCGCTCTACAACCACTACCGCCCCGAAACCGCTCTCCGTGTGTTGGGACTTTAAAAAACCCTTTTAGCATGATAAATGCGTAAAGAGTTTCGGAGTTGATTCATTTCGAACCCGGATTTTGCCCAAATAGTTCTGGAAAATTCTAGAAACGAAAAACAATGTAGGGTAAAATAGAACTCGCTAAGGAAGCGTTTTCATTATTTATGAAGACTAGTGATTGTAGTTGATGTTGGTGTTGAAATGTTTGTTAAAAAAAAAAAAAAAAACTTTATGAAATTGTAAGACGATACAAAAGTCGCCAGGACGTTCTGGAGAATCAAATAACGTATTAAAATTTCAAATAGTGTTGTTCTTTCTTCAAGTCGGAGAAAGTATATGTTCAGCGGCGCGTGCGACGCTCACCTTGACCGCTGTTAATGAGGTTTTTACACATGGAGACGGTACGGAATGCCAGAAACCTAAAAAAAAAAACTTCATCCCTCCCTCCATTGAGAAATTTCTTTGAGGCTGGACCTTAGTGCGTTTTAGGACAGAGAGGCTTAAATACTACCTCGCTTCAATTTTCTCAATCCATACTATTATATTATAAACACCTATAAATCTGTATGTCTGTGTTATTCACGCCTAAACTACTGAACCGATTTAAATTAAATTTAGCACTAAATAAATGTATTTTCCGTTATTAAAAGATAATGCGCTAACTAAGACGCGTGGCAAACAAATAGCATATATAGCAAATAGCTTTGGTTTTAAAATGTTGTGAATGTTGAGATCCAATATAATATTTTAAATGTATTTTTTTGGTAGACACAAAGTATGCTTAGAGAAGAAACCTAAAAAACCAAATAATACTTTTGTACTATACTATTGCAAGAAAGCATACAAGAGTATAAATTTGTCACAAAAACCAGTCGCAAAGCTATACACAGATCGCAGCACGACGTACGATATGAAATGATTAGCATGAGCCGGCCAGAAGCACAAGCAAACCAGTCTAAAACAAGTTCAAGGCAAATGGTCGCCGACCAACAACGCAGCCGGCGCGAAACCGGCGCGGCAGCAATGGAGCGATGAACTAATAAACACGATTTTTATGGTCGAAAATAACTGTAACATTCTCTTCTTCTTCATACGACTCTGCATTGACTCGCTCTTGTATTTGATCACTCCCCCTTGGTCGTCCACGCTTTATCTTTTCTGTACGAGAACTGACACATTGGTAAAGAAAATACTTTGGTAGCGCAACACCCAGAGCCCCTAAACTAGGTAGCGCTTGTGCTCCAAGTGCCCATAGCAAGGCCTATGGGTAAATTTCATTTTGACATTGTGATAAGTACTAATTACGGAAAGAGATGATATACCATTCAACCTATATCACCTGGTAACCTGGTACCCAATATCAGTAATACCATCTACCAGGAATCGGACCCGCAACTCCCAGGCAATCTAAGACACTATCAAGTACTAATGGTTCCTCAATGTTTTCGTTCCTAGATTGTGTTTGTTTTGAAACACTTTCTGTAGAAGAATTTCGAATGACACTTCAAGCGGTCACTCTGAATTCTTTGTTATCTTTTAGTTTGAAATTTCTGTTAGTCTTAACTTACCCGCAAATACTAGACAGATGAAATTATAGCCATATTATTTTTCTACTGTCAGTTCCAGGAGTATTCTTAGGTAAGTTAAGAAACTGGCATTAGTTGGCTCAGGATAGAAAGAACTGGCGTCGATTAGTTGCAAGGCCAGGCCAGACCCTCTTTAGATCACTGGGCCATCTGGTTAACTAAAGTTTATTCATAGTATTCGAGGGTTAAACTAACAAGTGCATTGAAAACAACTTAATACGCCATTCGCAAATGAATCTTTTACATCAAGGCAAAATATCAAAAATTTGATCCTATATGACTCACGGAAATCTTGCTTGCTTATTATGTATAACTAGAGGCTACCCCGCGGTTTTTCCCGCGCAGATTACTCATAAACACAAAATTCCCGTTTTTTCCCGTTCCCGTGTGAATTTCGGGAAATCCCTTAGTGCTCACCTACACTTCTCGAGGAACCCACGTGCCATTTTTTGAGCTTTCTACGCCCAGTAGTTTAGGCTCTGCGTTGTCTGTCAGTCAGTCAGTCAGTCAGTCAGTCAGTAACGGAAGAGTTTTATATACTATACTAGCTTTTGCCCGCAGCTTCGCAAGCGCATTTTTATAATAAATGTAAATTACTTGTTCATTTGTTTTGTTATACTCTCTAATCTGTGGTTATACTCAGAAATATCAGGAAATCATTTCTAATTTCTAATCCAAACCCCTAAAAAGAAATCAATATCAAGCAGTTTCCTTTTACAATACAAAAATCTTTAGCTGTTTGGGCTGCAAGCTTTAATATCCGTTTTTCTGAATACACAAACTAACCTTAGCCTATTTACTCTGACGCTTCAAAAAAAAAAAACCCAGTTCATCTACCCGGTATACTCCGTTTACTTTCATCATCATCGTCGCTCGCTACCGATAGACGTTCACTGCTGTATGTTGGTCTTGCGCGACTCTTATCCAGTATACTTCAACAACCATTTTTATTTTCATATATACAAACTGTTAAACCTCTGTATCAGCATCCGCATTAACTAAGAGGACGCCCCTTTATAATTAAACTTTATATCCACCATGTTGCATTTTAAAATTTCTTACTTTTTCGTAATCAGAACCCCCAATATCCTTAAAAAAAAACTCCACAGATATCGATTTACATTTTGCGTTTATAAATTAAAATGATGATGTCTTTTTTGTAATAACGATTTTAAAAACCTAGAAACATCACCCTTTTCGATTTGTAAGAAAAATAATAAGCGGTTTCGTTTTTTCATAAATTTTTTGTATCAAGGACTCCAGTAACTATGAAAACAGTTATGATACCAAATTTGATGTTTTAATAATAACAGGAACTTATTTAGAAAAATTCAAGTTTCTAGTGTCAATAGTTTAGATTTTAGCGATAAACTTGTTTTACCCTGTATATGAACTTAAGAACTCAGGGGCAAAAAAACTACTTAGGGTAACATGCCCTATTACGGCGCGTTTTGACAACATTTTAAAGTAGGGTAAGAAATTAAGCATTTCTAAATATTTCAGTAGATAATTGAATTTTTTTTTGACACTCATAATAATTATATTTTCTATTTCTGTTGTCTATTTATTTAATTTAGAGTAGTTATTAATTTTAAATAATTATTATTTCCGACAATTCGGAATTCCTATTACGGCGGCATGAAAAAAGTTGCAGCCTATTACGGCGGTAAGCACCGCGTATTACGGAGTATGGGATAATACCATAGGATGATACATCATATAATGTTATGCAATGGTTGAGTTCTGAGTGTATTATTCGTATTTGTAAGTGTTAAGGTTACTCTGATGGTTGTTGACTGCTCCGTCGCTTAGTTGGCAGTGATGTGGACTGAGAAAGCGTGTGCACCCGGGTTCGATTCCCGGGCAGGGCGAATATTGATATGATGAATATCGATGTTTGTTTCCGGTCTGGGTGTGATGTTCGTCTCTGTGTGTGTTTCGGGCACCCTAGATACAGGTTCTTCCTAGTTAGGGGCTTTGAGTGTGATGTGTTATTATTATTACTATTACTCTGCATGGATACAGGTTCTTCCTAGTTAGGAACTTGGAGTGTGATGCATTTTATTATATTACTAGTCGACCTGGCAAACTTTGTACCGCCTTAAGTATCACTATTTTGTACATGAATTATACATATTAACCTTCCTTTTGAAGCACTCTATCCGTTGCATAGTTTAAAAGATTTAAGCATACATAGGGCCAGACGCGGGAAGCGACTTTGTTTTATACTTGTATATTGTTAAAGATATTGATTATTAATATTATTAAGGCATCATACTCAGAGCCCCTAACTAGGAAAAACCGTATCTAGGATGCCCGAAACATATACTGAGACAAACATTACACGCAGACCGGAAACAAACATCGATATTCATCATAACAATGTTTGCCCCGCCGGGAATTGAACCAAGGTGCACACGCGTCTCAGTCCACTTCACTGCAAACTAAACTAAGGAGCAGTATTATTTACTTGCTGTGCCAGCAGTGTTACCCACTGTTTACTACCTCAGTGAAAAGTAGGCTATGTAGTAATCTAGGGTGTCAGCTAACTACATATCAATTTTCATTGCAATCGGTTCAGCCGTTTAGACGTGAAGAAGTTTAGTTAACAATTATTTTTATAAACCACTCGCTGACCCGGCAAACTCCGTATAGCCTTACCCGGGTGTCACGTATTTACCATACAACAAACCCGAGAAGTAGACCTCTAGTAAGGCTTAAAATCTACTGTATCTTTATGATTAATGCTGTTAGATTAATTATAAGTTTACACCGTTACATCATTATTAACTTGCTACCCACTAAAAATTTCAATGTATGGACTATGTTTCTTTGCCTGTCAAAAATGAGCTAATCAAAAAACAACAATGGAAACGAAAAAAAGAACAGTTTCTATGGTAAAAATAAATTATTATTTTTACTAACTTCCTCTCCATTTTTCTATATTTCCTCACTTTTTAAACCTTCCCTGGGCTAACAACAAACATTTCAAAACCAAAATCACCTTATAATCAGCCCGGCCGTTCTCGAGTTTTAGTGAGATTAACGAACCACAATTCATCATCAATCAATACATAGTATAAAAGAAAGTCGCTTCTCGCGTCTATCCCTATGTATGCTTATATTTTTGAAACTATGTAACGGATTTTGATGCGTTTTTTTTAATCGATAGAGTGATTTAAGAGGAAGGTTTATAAGTATAATACGTTCACAAGAAAGTTAAAGGTTAGGCGGTTCGAAGTTCGCCGGGTCGACTAGTCATAATACTAGACTAGCTGACAGAGGTAGTCTGAGTGAACGGACACTACAAGGTTTTATGGTATGAATAGAACAAAATACAAACAAGTCATTAATAATTAATTAATGACATTTGTTCTCTAAAACAATAGTTTAGTGCAATAACAAAATTAAAAATTTCTAAATCCACCGACCGAGTCAGTCATCTAAACTAGACTCTTAACTGAACTACTGAACTAAACTAGAACGAGAGCTGATCATCTTCAAGAGGTCATGGTTACCTTACCATATCACACACACGACACATCACACATGTACACTCAGTATAAATATACACTCAGAGCCCCTAACTAGGAAGAACCTGTATCTAGGGTACCCGAAACACACACAAAGACGAACTTTGCACCCAGACCGAAAATAAACATCAATATTCGTCCCGCCTGGGAATCGAACCCAGGTGCACACGCTTACTCAGTCCACATCACTGCCATGCCAATTGAGCCACGGAGAAGTCGTACTTTCAGTATAATGATACGCCTATGGGCGTCTATGAAATGAAAGGTAGTTTGATGCCCTCATCCACTATTTAAGAGCTGATCAACTTCAAATGGCTGATCAGGTAATGGTTATTTAACCATATAATCTTTATATCATTGAAGTAACACTGTACCAAATTTAATATCGATATGATATGTGAAGGTAGTTAAATCCTCTCATCTACTATTTAAGAGCTGATCATCTTCAAACGGCAGACCAGGTCATGGTTGCCTTAAAATATACTTTCAATATCATAGATGTAACATGGGACCAAATTTCAACTCGATCGGACATGAGGAAACTAGTTAGATCCTCTCATCCATTATTCAAGAGTTGATCATGTTCAAACGGCTGATCAGGTAATGGTTACCTTACCATATACTTTCTATATCATAGATGTAACATGGTACCAAATTTCAAATCGATCGGACATAAAGAAGGTAGTTAGATCCTCTCATCCATTATTCAAGAGCTGATCATCTTCAAACGGCATATCAGGTCATGGTTACCTTAACATATACTTTCAATATCATAGATGTAACATCATACCAAATTTCAACTCGATCGGACATAAAGAAGCTAGTTAGATCCTATCATCCATTATTCAAGAGCTGATCATCTTTAAACGGCAGATCAGGTCATGGCCACCTTAACATATACTTTCAATATCATAGATGTAACATGGTACCAAATTTCAACTCGATCGGACATAAGGAAGCTAGTTAGATCCTCTCATCCATTATTCAAGAGCTGATCATCTTCAAACCGCTGATCAGATCTTCATCAGACATGGCTTAGAACTATCGGCCTAAAATTATCTATGATACAAAAAAATTCAACGAAAATCGGTTCAGCCGTTTGGGCTCTACGATGCCACAGACAGATACACAGACAGACAGACAGACAGATACACACGTTAAAATTATAACACCCCTCTCTGAATTTTTCGTTCGAGGGTTAAAAAAAATAAACAAACCGAAATCGGTTCATCGGTTTGGGCTCTACGATGCCACAGACAGACCGATATACAGACAGATAAACACGTTAAAATTATAACACCCCTCTGATTTTTTCGTCGGGGGTTAAAAATCAGTTCAAAAACTTATTTTATGTTCAAGCTGTCTCGGCGAACTTCGTTACGCCATCAATCAATACATAGTATAAAACAAAGTCGCTTTCCGCGTCTGTCTTTCGCTATACATATATGCTTATATCTTTAAAACTATGCAACGAATTTTGATGTGGTTTTTTAATAAATAGAGTGACTCAAGATGAAAGTTTTTAGGTTTAATATATGCACTACATAGTAATTGGTTAGGCGGTACGAAGTTCGCCGGGTGTAGCTTCCCAACAGTGAAATAATATATCAAATCGGTTTAGCACTTTCGCGGGTGCACATTCTAAAGCAGTCGTTTTTGTGACACTAACACTGGCCAAAACCGCTATGGCAGTCTAAATGTCGGAGCTTCTTACGGGAACTCCGTTTATAACATACCACTCTGTCATACATATTCAAAGAAAACTTTTTTCAGTGACCGTTTTCCAACCGATCAAAATTTGACAGCGTCCAGATAACCATATTTTTTTTGCCTTAAATAGAAAGAGAGAACCACACATATTTTTCATCCTTCTTAGTTGGACACGCCTTCTATAGCAGTCCTTTTACGCAAATAAAATGTATGGACGAGTGGCGCGTGCGTCCAGGAGCCGACCCACCGCATATATTCCTTTTCCCGCCAATTTTGCCTAATTATGTGCTTTGTGACCCAGTATATGGAAACGACTTCTATTGCATGCTTTATTTTTTCATACAATTTTTGGGTGTCCAATAGGGAAGTCATGCTTTTTTTCTTGCATCCGCGAAAGTGTTAGTTATTTCGGAGCCTATACGATGCAAACAAGCAAGCAAATAAACATACAAACAAACATACAAACAAACAATCAATCTGTACTCTTTGTTATAGATATAGATAGAGTGTGAACAGTAACCATCCAAGTTTTGTACGATAGGGTTTTTCGTGTCAGTCAGCTGGTAAAAACCATGTCGTGCAAAACCTGTACAGCAAAAACTTCCTGTACGTCCGATAAATTTTTAACGAAACAGTCTTTCGTGTACCACTAAAAACTTGGATAGTAAAAACCGTGTCGTATAGATGCAATTTAAAATACATCGTTTTGGTTGGTCGGCACCAATAACAATAATAAAAATAAATTTATTTATTTGTACAACACAGGTAAAATGATATTAAATATACATTCATATGATAGGTTCGCTGAGTTAAGCCTTTTCAGGCATACAAAATAAACTTAAAAACTAGGCATATTTAGAGAAAGAAGACAATTATACCTAGACATTAGAAAAAAGAAAAACTATCAGGTTCAACTCATAAGAATATGAAATCAATACGATTTGCGGTCATTTAAAAATCAATAAAGACGGTCATTTTTAATCGTGGCGTAAACTTTGAGGTCTTTGCATGATATATGACTCGAATAAATTATAAATACTTTTTTTTTACTATTGATTTTTTTGTTACAAATTTCAAAAAATAAAAATAAAACTTATTTAAGGCCAATGGCCTCCTTGTTCACCCCTCCATTGCCTTCCACCCCCTGACTCGTCTGGCACCAGCTGAGCCACCATTGCTCATTGTTCTGATGCTACACAACGTTTTTATTTATTTTTTACAAAAAAAATCGAAGTACCTCACTCAAGTGAGCACGGTTCATTTAATTTTGTTTTTCAGTCATGTATAACTATGCCTACCGGGTGTTAAATTATCCTTCACGATAAAAAAGTAACCGTGTATATAAAACTCTTTCGATACTGACTGACTGACAACGCAGATCCGAAACTACTGGGCGTAGTGGGTTGAAATTTTGCACGTGAGTTCCTTGGGGTGTGTACAGGAAGGGAATACTAAGGAATAAATTCCCGAATAAAAAAAAGTTGCACACAAATACCACTCAAGTCTGCATTTCAATATATCCACTAGCTAAAATAGTACACTGGTAAAGATGTTTTGGTACACATCTTTAACTATTTATGCATGCGAGACATTTCCACACATTACATACAATCGTTTCCATACATTACATGCAATCGTTGTGAAAGTAGCTAATAAACCGGTAATTTTGATCACTGGATGCGATTATTTGGTTATTTATGTATGGAATAAAATACATCGCTGCACTTATTGGAATAGAATTTCAATATTTATCGATAAATAGCAGTGGTATTTAATTTTAGTATAAACTTTTGAAGTTAATAACACAATAAAGTTATTCATAAACATAAACATAATCTCACGCCTTTTATTCCCCGAAGGGTTAGGCAGAGGTACCAGCTCAAGAGCCGGACCCACGTTTAGCCGAGTTTATGCTTTATTACCAACGTGACAAGGGGCCAGCTTGTCGCCGCGGTTATAACGACCACTACTGCGGCCGGGACCGCATAAAGTTATTCCGATGCATATATAGTGAAGAAGAGAAAGCGAAAAAGAAAAAGGATAGAAAAATATAACTATAATATTTAACTAGGAAACATTAAAATTAAAAACAATCAAATTATAAGATACGAAGTTTCTTATAACTGAAAGCTTGGAGTACGCGACCACCACAGCCTATGTATAAAAATTGTAAATAGATTATAATTAAGCTTTTAAAATAATAAAGATCTCTGTAGAGCGCTGAATAACGTAACATCTATACCAATATTATAAAGAGGAAAGATTTGTTTGTTTGTTTGTTTGTTTGTTTGTTTGTAACGAATAGGCTCCGGAAATACTGAACCGATTTCAAAAATTCTTTCACTGGTAGGAAGCTACATTAACGCCGAGTGTCATAGGCTATATTAGATTTTCAAAAAAATTAGGGATCCTTACCTAAACTCAAATAATGTAACCCAAGGTGCAATATTTTTTCCTTTGTTTACATATTTTGACAGGTGGTTTGTTGTTGTTGTTTTGTTTTTAATTCGGCCATTCTAGGCAGTCAAAAGAACATAGTCTATAAAGCCAAGTCTTTTGTAGTATCTTATATTCTATGGCGTAACGAAGTAAGCCGGGAAAGCTCGTAGTTCATAAAATTATGGTTATTTAAAAAAATAAAATACCATAATAATACCAAGTAACCTGGTTGGTTAGTAAATGTTTTGGAAATACTCAAAGGTACATAAACATTATAGCAAACCTATTTCATAGATAGGTAAATGCCTTGCATAATGTATGAAATTGAATATTTAGAGGTAAAAAATTAAATAGATTCACTGTTAATAATTATGAACCTACTAGAGGCTGCCTCGCGGTATCTTCCGCGCAGATTTCTCTTAAACGCCAAAATCCCGTTTCATCCCGTTCCCATGGGAATTTCGAGAAATCATTCCTTAGTGATCCCCATATACTTCCCAAGGAACCCATGTGCAAAATTTCAGCCCACTATGCCTAGTAGTTTCGGCTCTGCGTTGTCTGTCAGTCACGGAAGAGTTTTTTAGTATATTGAACCTATTAAAAATAGACGGTATTATGTAGATTTAATATTTATTATGAGCAAGTAGTTCTGTAAGTAGGTTTTAACTGGCTCACCTCATAACCTTTACCCCGCTGTCAACACCCGCGCCACCTACAATGGGTCAAGGTTGAGGGAGAAAAAGCGCACAAATGGCTATTTTTTAGGTCCTACGTGCACCTAATGCTGGGGGCATGTATATCCTGTATGCGGCAGATTAGTAGTATTCCTACTAGTCCTATCGATCCGACAGAGGGCACCCTAACACCCGCATGTAACTAACTGACATATACATAAACTGAGTACTTCCTCTTTTTCGAAGTCGGTTAAAATACTTAAAAAACTTAGAAAACCGCATCCAACTCGGTCCAGCCAAACGTGAGATAATCGTGAACAAACATACATTGAGAACTTTCTCTTTTGTCATGTCGGTTAAAACAATAAAACCTTTACCAGACAGTAACAAGTATTATTATGAAAATGAAATTGGTTTAGCCAAATTCAAAATTTACACACGTACAGGTGAAACTCATAGCCTTTTTTTTAAGTCTGTTAAAAACACATTTACTCTTTGTTTTGTAGTACAAAATACGCTTACGACATTTTCTTTATTTCTGTAAAAACTATTTCCACTCTGCAAAGAGTTTATTGTAAGTAGACGATAAAATTAAAAATTTAATCGTCAAAATATATATAAATCGTAGGTAACTATAATAAGAGACGACTTTTTTTGTCAATATTGGTGATAGTTTAAGGGACGGCAAACTCTCAACCCGACAGAACAAAGATTCGTTTCTTACTTACATTAAAAAAAACCACGATGCAAACATGACTACTATGGTAAATAACAATGGAAGTACACAATATAGGTTGATGAGCTAGCTTAGAATCGAAATATTAAAAATAAAAAAGTTTTATAAATTTATGGTAACACCATTTTAAATATATAAACTTTTTCCTTTGCCTGCAAACAAAAAGGTAACTGACCCGTAAGCCTAATATTTTTGTAAATGAAAACCAAGCTAGACAATATCATTGATGTGCCGAGCGTTGTGTTTGGTCCAAATTAATCCATATTCTTGACGTCAGACACCAAAAACACCTCTGTACTGGGTTCGTAATACACCCGCGTACAAAACTTGTCGAACAAAACTCGGTCGTGCAAAACTTAGGCGGTAATGACACCTTCGTGAATGTTTTGTACCTACGGCCTGTTTGATCATGCGAGTACATGTTTTTCCATCCAAGTTTTATCCATGTACATGAAAAACCTGACTGTGCAAAACTTGGGTGGTAAAAAACCGTACTTTATAGGTATAGACTACTAGTAGAACCGGCGAACTTCATATTGCCATCTATTAAAATTACCGCATAAAAATCCGTTGCATATATTTAAAGATTTAAGCATGGGTAGGTAGGTATGTAGGGACAGAAAGCGGAAACGACTTTGTTTAAGTATTGATTGATATTGATTTGAGACTAGGAAATAGGTTACTGTTTAGAAGCTGTATAGTTTTATTTAATTGACCTTTTTGAATAGTTTTTTTATTTTTATATACATATAAATTAAAGGTCATTATACAAGTTTTATACCAAATAATTTTTTTTTTCAATAAGTTATTGAAAAGTTAAACTTTTCAATACTGTACCGAACACATGCCGACAGCTCCCGAAAAAACCCGAGCGATCATGGGACGTAGCTCTCTACTCTAGCAATATGTAACAAGTTTTGTTCATTGTAGTACAATCATTAGTAGGTAGCAGTAGGTACCTTTTTTTTTAAGGCGGGGAAACTCCTAACGAGTACCCTGCAGCCTCGGGGGGAGCAGCAGGGTTATGTGGGGTTCGCACCCACTAAAACCCCGCCGGTGTCCTTCTCGGCTGATAGCAGGAGAGTCGCGGGTGAGCCTGTGGAAATCTTCGCGGCCCCCCCACCAGCATTGGCTGTATAGCCTCAGTGGACATGATGGGTGTCCCCCCGGAGCGTGGTAGCTTTCCCAACGCTCAACGGCGGAAAAGGGACACCCGCGTTCCGCCGTCCTCAGGGCCATTATATGACTACACGAGGCACCCGCCTCGTGCACCCAACGACACCGGGGTCTCCTCTTAGTAGCCTCTTATGACAGGCAGGGGATACCTCAGTCTTGTCTGTGTCTTCGGCCTGGTACTGCAGGGCGTTAGCAGTAGGTACCTAGAGTTTTTTATACTCAAAAAATATTTTCGAGAATATCGAATATGTAATGACTTTTGTTTGGTAGCATTATGTACAGTGGCGGACTAAGAGGCCGTAACAGATATGTCTATGGTTTCGTCAACCCTAGACTGTATTACCAAAGAACAAGAGCTATTTTGCAATACAGAAAAACCGGAAGTGTTACGCCGATCGTGTTCGCCACTGTACGAATACTATAAAAACAACTCCCGAAAAAGTATTTTTATATGTTCCACAAGATAAAAAAAAGTCAAAAGGAATGGTGCCAAGCATTGTACCGAGATAAATCAATATACATAGTATAAAACAAAGTCGCTTCCCGCGTCTGTCCCTATGTATGCTTAAATCTTTAAAAGTAGTCTACAGGTTTTGATGCGGTTTTTTTAATTAGATACATGCACAAATGCTAATAATTTAATTTCGTTTCGTTCGTTAGGCGGTACGAAGTTCGCCTGGTCGACTAGTTAAAACTAAATTATCCCAATCGGCCCAGACGTTTTTGAGTTTAAGCGAGACAAACTTACCACGATTTCTTTTTATATCAATACATAGTATGAAATAAAGTCGCTTCCCGCGTCTGTCCCTATGTATGCTTAAATCCTTAATTATGCAACGGATTTTGATGCGTTTTTTTTTAATAGATACAGTGATTCAAGAGAAAGGTTTTTGGTAAAATACTATAATAATATAGTAATAGGTTAGGCGGTATGAAGTTCGCCGGGTCAACTTGTATATAATAATGATAACGAATCACAAGAGCCCCTAACTAGGAAGCAACTGTATCTAGGGTGCCAAAAACACATTCAGCGACGAAGAAATCAATACAACCAACCTGAAAACAAACATTATTATTTAATATAGCAATGTTCGCTCCCTCAGTCGGGAATCGAACCCAGTGCTCCCGCGTCACATTTTTTATCACTGCCAATTGAGATACAGATACAGTAGGATATATATCATCATTTCAGCCGAAAGACGTCCACTGCTAGACATAGGTCTCCACCACTATAATTTGCCACAACGACCGGTCTTGAGTGACCCCCACCCAGTGTACTACCGTAAAGTTCACCAGGTCGTTTAACCACCGTTTAGAGGGTTTGCATACTCTGCGTTTTCCGGTGCGCGGTCACCACTAAATGAACATTATTAATTATTTTATAGAGAACTAGTCGACCCGGCGACCTTCATACCGCCTAACCTTTAAGAATTTAGTACATGTATTATATTTATAAACCTTCCTCTTGAATCACTCTATCTATTGAAAAAAAACGCATCAAAATCCGTTATGTAGTTTTAAAGATTTAAGCATACATAGGGACAGACGCGGGAAGCGACTTTATTTTATACTTTGTATTGATATAATACGAATTTGCTTTTATTATAAATCCTTTATCACATAAGTACCTAAAGTAAGTCGGAAAAAACTTTTGAAATTGTTTTTAGTAATAAAAGGATATTTGTCTGCTTCGTAGCTCAGTTGGCAGTGTTGTGGACTGGGATGCGTGTGCATCTAGGTTCGACTCCCGGCGGAGCGAACATTTTTATGACGAATATCAATAATTTACTAAAATTATTAGTTCTGTAATATCTATAAACTGTGTTAGGATTCCTTACAGCCTAATACGTTTTGTACTAAAAAATGTATTGACTTTTATATCCTAATTCAGACATATAAAATTAAGATATTTTGGTAATGTGAGTTATTAATTGTAAAAATAAATACTCTGACTACACTCTGAAACTATTTAATGGTTTGTAATAGTTTAATTATACTATTTTTCTTCGTTAAAACGCCCACGTTAGTTTGTACAGGTTTCTAACAAACGTTGATTTTACAGTCAACTTTTCGCGTCAAAATCATGGATTCTAGTAAAAAAAATATACCTCCGAAATTGATTTTTAAACTTAAAAACTAATGAAAATTACACCTAAATGTTGAATTTATCATAACTATATTTAAAACACCACTAAAATTGAAATTTCCCGACACTGTGTTTTGCCAATTACGGATACTACCCACCGTAATAGAAATACCCTAAAACGACATTCCTATCACGGCGCACTTTTATTTACTCATATTTACTTATTTTATTGGATTTTAATCAGAAATCAACTTGATTAACTAAGAATACTTGAATGTAAAAAGTATTCATATACAGTAACATAATCTTAAAGTGTTAGTTTTCACAAAAAATGAAGTCTGAAAATTCAATGTTTTAACGCGAGTCTGTTAGCGTTTGTATGAAACAGCCTTCCACTTAGCTGGCGTTGTACAAAATTATTAATTTAAGTTACTTTTTATGATTTTAAACGCAAGAGTGCTAGGAAATAAGTTACTTGTTAGTTTCCCTTGGACACTATGTAGTCACCTTTACCAGAAATAGTCACAACGAATCATAAATTACAAAATATAAAATAGAGCCGTAATAGGACGTGATTTTGACTACCGCGGTAATAGGACGTTTTACCCTATGATGTTTTTAATGCAAAGAGAATTTACAGTGTAAATTTTAACATTCTGAATCCAGACATTTTAGGAGTTTCATACACACTGTTACACTCTGTATACGGCGTCCCGTTTGTTTTTCGTAATTAGCGCCCCCAACAATCTAGAAACATCACCCATTTCGAATCAAAGAGAATCTACAGTGTAAATCTCAACTTTCTAAATCCAGACGTTACAACCTGTATACGGCGTCCCGTTTTTTTTTTTCGTAATTAGCGCCCCTACAATCAACCATTTCAATTTCTAAGAAAAATTATGAGGGGTTTCGGTTTTTCATACAAACTTCAACACCCTGTATCAAAGCTTTCAGGACTAATAAACGCAGTTTTGATATCATATTTGATGTTTGAGTATTATAAGGAACTTATTTTGAAAATTTCATGTCTCTAGTATCATTAGTTTAGATTTAAGCAAAAAACATATTTCATCCTGTATAAGACCTCAGGGGCAAAATAAAAAAAAAACTAAATCATTTATAATGTTGGTGATACAAAAAGAATCCACAGTCTAAATTTCAACATTCTGAATCCAGACGTTTAGGAGTTTCATACACACTGTTACTGTTATACGGCGTCCCGTTTGTTTTTCGTAATTAGCGCCCCCAACAATCTAGAAACATCACCCATTTCGGATCAAAGAGAATCTACAGTGTAAATTTCAACTTTCTAAATCCAGACGTTACACCCAGTATACGGCGTCCCATTTGTTTTTCGTAATTAACCCCCCCCTAACAATCTAGAAACATCACTCATTTCAAATCAAAGAGAATCTACAGTGTAAATTTCTACTTTCTAAATCCAGACGTTACACCCTGTATACGGCGTCCCATTTGTTTTTCGTAATTAACCCCCCCTAACAATCTAGAAACATCACTCATTTCAAATTAAAGAAAATCTACAGTGTAAATTTCAACTTTCTAAATCCATACGTTACACCCTGTATACGGCGTCTCGTTCTTTTTGTAATTAGCGCCCCCAACAATCTAGAAACATCACCCATTTCGAATCAAAGAGAATCTACATTGTAAATTTCAACTTTCTAAATCCAGACGTTACATCTTGTATACGGCGTCCCGTTTTTTTCGTAATTAGCGCCCACAACAATCTAGAAACATCGACCACTTCAATTTCTAAGAAAAATAATGAGCGGTTTCGGTTTTTTATACAAACTTTAACACCCTGTATTAAGGCTTTCAGGACTAATAAACTCAGTTTTGATATCTTATTTGATGTTGTAATATTATAAGGAGCTTATTTTGAAAATTTCAAGTCTCTAGTGTCATTAGTTTTGATTTTAGCAAAAAACATATTTCACGCTGTATAAGACCTCAGGGGCAAAATTAAAAAAAAAACTAAACCATTTAAGATGTTGGTGATACAAAAAGAATCCACAGTCTAAATTTCAACATTCTAAACCCAGTAGTTTAGGAGTTTCATACAAACTGTTACACCCTGTATACGGCGTCCCGGTTAAGTTATCCCAAAATCCCGTCTTAGTGGGTGCCTACGTCACGTAAAGAAGCTACTGTCCAAATTTCATCTTTCTATCTTCAGCGGTTTCGGCTGGGCGATGATGAGTGAGTGAGTGAGTGAGTAGATCAGTGGTATTTGGATTTTATATATTTAGATTGATATGTAGCCATTAATTAGTGGGTAGATTTCTAAGGTCTCCTAAAAGCTCTACACAGCACAAAATACTAAGACGTATTTTGTTTT
Source organism: Euspilapteryx auroguttella (assembly GCA_951802225.1). Classification (NCBI taxonomy): domain Eukaryota; kingdom Metazoa; phylum Arthropoda; class Insecta; order Lepidoptera; family Gracillariidae; genus Euspilapteryx; species Euspilapteryx auroguttella. Next base: position 12,163,520 of record OX637648.1, on the reverse strand, counting down.
GTTTTTAATTGTGCTGGTACCTCTCGATTTCATAATTAAGCTTTTTTTTTTAATATTTGTCAAAGTTTACTTTTAAAGATTTGACCTTTAAAGCGTTTTGGAGACGACTGCAGTCTATTTGTGTAGTGGTCACAGATCAAGGCAGAGTTAACAGTACTCTTAAAAGAACAAACCAGTATCGACATTAAGGAAAAAGACATAAGGCTGATTATTGCATAGTTTTGTAAGCAATATCAAAATGCAACCGTCGCATCTTTCCAAGGTGAAAAGTAAATGGAAAATTACTTGTTCATAAAGCTAAAACGTTTTAAAATATAGTTTTTTTTGTAAAGCTTTTTCTGAAATTAGCATTTCCTGGAAAAAGTTGTAATTAAGTAATATAAATCAGCATAATGGACAATGTGGTACCTAGCTAACACTATAAACTTTAAATAATTATGATATTTAGATGCCTAGGTTCGATTCCAGGCGTGAGCAAACATTGTTAAGATGGATGTATCGATGGATCGATTGTTTCCTCGGTCGGGGTGTGTTTTAGGGGCTCTGAGTGTGATATTTTTTTATAATTATTATGTACTTTTTCATGTTAGACCTAAAATCTTATCTCGACGTTATAATAAGTAATCTATAATTTACTAAGTACAAATTCAACTAATCAAACTAAGTAGAAGAATTACAAAATCACAGAATTGCAATTGCAATTGTTCCTATTAAATTGCCTAGAATCATAATAAATAACTATTGAAGTCATGACTTGTGGAGATTGCAGTAGAAGGGCATCAAGAATTTAACGTTACTTTGTGACCTAAGGCCTAACACAGATCTGGCGAAGCGCAGCGTAGATACGGCTTAATTCTATAGCACAGGGCTAAAGAGCCAGATTACCGCGATGCTAGCGCCATTCTCGAAAAAAAATATCTTCTAACTAAGCCAAATATCAAAAATGTGGCATAGTATAACACTAGATAATGTAGCCTAGAACTTTTTGAGCACAGTAAAGTAGTCGTTACTTAAAAGAACAATTTTATACACAGATTGTTGCTAAAAGTGACTTTTAGCAACATTTTGTAGCTTTCTTTGGTCTATAACTTAAAAGCTAACAACAGAGTCCTAAAAATACTAGGCTACATTATCTAGTGTCATACTGTGCCACACTTTTGATATAAATTTGCCTTAGTTTAGAAGATATACATTTTTTTCGCAAATGGCGGTAGCATCGCGGTAAACTGGCTCTTAAGACCAGGTTTTCAATTTTAATTTTGAGCAAAAACTCCTGGATCTTGTTATTATTTTATAAAAAATTTTATATTTGAAGTTTTTTGTCAATTTCTCTGAACAACTAATCCATAGAATCGCTGTTGTATGGTAAAACTATTGAAATGCGCTTTGTACAATTAGCGAATGTTAAAATTTTGAGAATTCCGTCCCAGTAAAGGGCTTTTATGCCTTTACATCTTTGTATTATAGGTACTTTTAGTACTTTAGTAGGATTTACAAAAAACTCCAGCAATAAACATTTTAATTCACACTCGATACTTGACGTCAAACAGTAATTTCCGCACCAAATTTACCTCTCAGTTCAATGCGACAAGATTGAATTTCCCTTGACACAATTGGGACGAGACCGGAAGACGCTCGTTGTCGAATGGCCGCGGAGACGAATCCACTTCCGGCGGTCAATACACGGCCCGTACTCATGACACTATTGCGACGTGATTGTTATATCAATAACATACACCTTCAAGACTCAAATGCTCAAAGGTATATAAAAAAAAACCAATCAACAAAACCTGCCGATAATATTTTATGTTTCGCGAAAGTGTGTATATAAGAATGGATGTTTGTCTCTTTCACGTAAAAACTATTGAATGGATTTTAGTGAAACTTTACAATAATATGATTATGTATATATGTCACCGGAAAATAATAAGATTCGCAAGTTTATAAATTTCCTAGGAAATTTATAAACTTTCGTAGGATTCTAAACGAGAGATAAATTGAATTATTTTACGCCCACTTTTTCGCAAATTTATAAATTTTCGGCGCGTCATAGTAAATTTATAAACTAACGGAAATCAATCCGTAAGATTCTAAACGGATCGACCAATCACAGAAGAGCTTTTAATTTTACGCTTTTTGAAATACGGAAAATAACACACTGCTCTCTGATTGGTCGATGTTGACAGTGAAATGCTTGCGTCCATAGACTTACGTACAATCAGACTTGCCAAACAATTCGATCACACTAAGAGTATTTTTACTGGTACTAAAAACTAGGTAGGTTAATAGGTTAAGTGTTACCGCAAATTTGCGAAATTCAGTAAAAGTGCACTAACTGACTGAATCCGTTAGAGTTCGAAATAAAATGTTGTTCTCAACATTAACTAGGTTTGCAATATCCCTAGGTAATCTACAGAATAACGACTAAGTTAGGCTCAAAAAATTTTTGACTTAGATTTCAGTTTAACACAGGTAACCCAAGCTCCGCTCGCTTCGCTCGCTTCGCTGGTTAAAGATCACAAGCCGAACCTAACCTAACCTACAATTTTGCCCTAGATTTGAATTTTCGGTCGGAGTTTTCTGTTTTCCGCACTTAATCGGCGAGACATCCGGTAATACGCACAATAACTAGGTAAAGTGTGGTTACCCCATATTTCACATAAAATTTCGCACATTAACTGACCTAAACAGTTAATGTGCACATTGCCCGGTAAAGTGCACATTAACGTATTTCGCAATATAACGGTGACAGATATAATACAAAAAGTAACCTTGTATTATAGGTACCTAACCTACCTACCTAGTTCCCTATTTCACTCTACAAAAATAAAACATTTTGGTCATGGCTACCATAAAACTTTCGTAGCTCTGTGGTAAATTTCAATACATTATACATGGCGTTTGGTTATTGGTTACTTATTATTTTACGAGTGAGTTTAGTAAGTTTATCAATTTACGAATATGAAGCCGTAAAATAATACAATTTATCTCTCGTTTAGAATCCTACGAAAGTTTATAAATTTCCTAGAAAATTTATAAATTTACGGTTTTTGTTATTTTCCGGTGACATATACATCAAAATACCACATAGGCACCAATTTATAAATATAATAAGTTATTTCTTATCCTGCGCAGACAAAGTCGCGGGCACCAGCTAGTTGAAGACATAATATCACGCCTTTTATTCCCCGAAGGGTTAGGCAGAGGCACCAGCTCAAGAGCCGGACCCACGTTAAGCCGAGTTTATGCTTTATTACCAACGTGACAAGGGGCCAGCTTGTCGCCGCTTATATGTTTTAATACAATAGAAATAAAAACTATTAGTATCAAATTGCTATTGCAATTAACCCTTATTTAAATTCATAAAATTTAATAGAGATAAGAATTAAATATTTAACTAAAATAGGTAATTATCATCAGTGAGAAGAGGCAGGATTTAATTGTATTCCATTAAATAATTAATAGTTAATTTAATTAATGTTGATTGCATTTTGTTGATTTGACTATTCGAGACAACGTTACTAAGTTAAAAATATTAATAATAACCATTTTTATGAATTAATAAAGAGTTGACGCTATTAATAATTGTTTTAAATAATAACATAGAGTTATTATTATATTTAAAATACGAATTTACGTTAAATACATTAAAAGAAAAGTAAAGTACCATAAAAAAAAATCCCCTAAATAACTGCCAGTATTCAATTCATCCAATAACTAAAAAAAAAAAAACAAGAAAATATAACATACAAGGTTATATTTTATCAATTTTTACCACAAACTAAAAACAAGGGTAATTAGGTAGTTGATTATAAAATTCGATTGATTTCGATTGATTTCTCAAATTCGAATCACATTACCTACTACTAACATAGTTTTACCAGCTAATCCAATCATAAAAATTGCAAACATAACATTAAATTAAATTAAAACTTGCTTTGTTTGAGTGTACCCACTTCAAAGCGCGGCACCCCGTTGAAATCTTTTCTATAAGCGCGCCCGGCCAAGCGTGACGCACTTTATTTCCGATCTAATCTTTCCCAATAATTATTTTATTTTACAACGGTATTTTAGTTTCCTTTTAAGGTATAAAAAATAATTAACTTATATAGATTACACCTGTTCACCATGGTAGAAGAAGATGGCTTATATTTTATTCATCTGTATTTTACTAAGCGAAGTTGTGCAGTGATGGACGCCGTATGTCGTTCGATTCCCGTTTGGGGCAAACGGGAATTGAACGGGGTTTGTTACGGGGGTCTAGGTCATGTATTCTAGTTTCTGATCGATGTTGTAAGTGCGATATCAATATCAATACATAGTATAAAGTCGCTTTTCGCGTCTGTCTCTGTGTGTGCTTTTAAATCTTTAAAACTACGCAACGGATTTTGATACGGTATTTTTTAATAGTGATTCAAGAGGATGGTTTATAAGTTTATTACATGCAAAATATACTAATGGTTTGGGTGGTCCGAAGTTTGCCGGGTCGACAAGTTTATTAATCAAAAGAGTATCTAATTTATTCAAAACGTGATTTCCGTCATTTCAGAAACAACCAAGTAGGCAAGTAGGTAGTAAGCAGGCGAGAAATAAAACCTGTATAATGTAGGAACCTGGGTACTAACTTCATAAACAACAAAAGCGAGATACGTGACTATTTGCATAACAATAAAAAGCAATATGATGTTTATTGCCGACACATTGCTATTTAAGAAAATATTATTCTGCTAAAATACTAGCTAGCTACAAAGTATTAAAAGGTAGGTATTAGTAGGTACCTAGGTAAGGTAGCTATTAATATCAAACTAAACTACCTACCTATACATTGAGCCAAAATGTCTTTTTGTCTGACAAAGATTTCTTTATTTATTAAAAGTTCAAAAAAAGGACGTTATCAGTTTGACCTGTATGTATGTTTGTGAGCGATTATCTCGCGTTTGGCTGAACCGATTTTGATGCGGTTTTCAGATAAGCTTTTGTTACATTCAGGAGAAGGTATTAGTACCTATTTTAACCGACTTCAATAAATAGGAAGTGCTCAGTTGATGTATGTTTAAGTATATTAAATGTGGGTTCCCTTTTTGTTAAAAAGAAATTATTATCTAAGATAGATTCGTCATCTTTATAGACAGAATAAGTACCAGTTATTTATTTCAATCCATCCTTACGTTACGTATCCTATATAAGTTATCTATGTGGGTACCTTGTTCCATTGTACTTACGCATGTAGGTAGGTATAATTGAAAGGTCTTCATTAAACTGTCTTAACCAACAACTTAACTAAAGATACGCTGCAGTCAGACAAAAGGTGAGTAAAAGGTACCAACGTTCCATTATCCCACTTTCTTCGTAAACAATGAAGGTTCTACTAATGAATGGAGACGACCGACAGTCGCCAGAAGGTTCAACGTTCAACCAGCCAGGCGGTCACGTGGGTGCCTTGCTCTCAATCTTGAACTTGTGAAAACTGACACCGGTGTAGGTAGGTATACGATAAAAAGCCTACTTCTGAATTCTCTAAAATACTTCCTATTTATCTATCTATGTACCTACACAGTATTTTAAAGTTAGAAACTCAATTCTAGGTATTTTAAATTTTGGGTAGGTAGGTATTTTCAAATATTTTTTTTTACCTGAATTGCTCGCTCGTTTACGCGAAAAAAATTCATTATCAATCGCCTACTTTTAAACACAATTTCTAAATTCTAAACAGCCAGTACCAGTTAACCAAGTAACAACACTGTTTACAAAAAAAAAAACTGAATCAACAAAACTTCCGGCAAACTACGTCGCACCGACTCGTTATACTTGCAATTCTAGTTAATTCCACCGACCTGCTAAGTTCCTGGTGTCGGTCTGAGCTGCCACCGCCGCTGCAAGCAGCAACAGCCAGCCCCAGCCGGCTCTCATCCTCAGGCACCGCCACACATCAACACAAACAACACACGATACCACAACCCAAAAATATTGTACCACTTAAACACTGGAAATCCGAACGGAACTGGCCACGAAGACGTTCGAAAGTTGAACTCGAACCGTTGGAAAGTTTAGGTGACGTGTCGTGGGATAAAACACGGTTGTAGAACGTAACACGTCTGCCCTGTTAGAGCGCGGTCGGTCGACTGCCGCCACCGCCGCTGATGGCAGGTGGGGTGGTCAACGGTCGGAGCCTAGATCGCACGCAACGTCATCGTGGCTTTAATGATGAAGATGTTCCGGCGAAGTTGATTTTGATTGTTTGTTGAGCTGTCAGATTAAAGTCCTAGATGCAAAATTATAATAACGCCTCAAACTCAATTGGAGCCCCTAAGTAGGTAGAGCCTATCCTATATCTTGCAGCACACGACTTATAAGAATAGTTTAATTTTTTTATACGTGGTTCTGGCATAATCATCAGCTTTGCATTGCTTGCCGTTGTAATTGCAACATAGGTATGCTGAGTCAGAGCAATTTCAAACCCACACCAATCAGTGTAAGTACCTACACTTAAAGGGAATACCAACTATTGTATTTTATTTGGTTGTATTATATATATTTTATGTTTTTGTAAGTGCTATGTGTGAGAAGAAATGTATGTCTATGTCTGTCTATGTCTATGCATAATAATATGTATATAGAGTGGAGAATGTGGGGAGTTTAATTTTTTACTCGATAAAAAAATATTCTCGCTTGGATTATACCTTTTTCGTTGTCTACTAATCATAAATTAAATCGCCACTTTTACCTTAAAATATCAACCACACCAACCCAATAAAATTAAAACATTATTTAATTAAGATTGATTTATACACATCGAAGCCCAAATTTGATTCGTATTAATAACATAAAAAGAAAATTTTCCACGCCCTCTTTTCCCTGAATCCCCAAATTCATCCCTCACCTGGCCACACAGCTCCTACTTCCCACAGGTGGTTGTTGCAAACGACAACAGGCAACGTTTTGGGTGGCAGGGCAGGTAGAGGCAGCACCGCACGCGGCAACACTCGCTACCTGCCACTGTGTGATGTTGATGAAGATGAATAATGATAATAAGAAGGTTACTGTTTATTCACTGAAGGACGAGATGGGCGACCCTTCAAAGTTACGTTTATGGGAAGCGTTTTCATAAGTTTTTCAGCCCTATTACAGTAAATACGGCTTCAATAAATTGACAGATACATAAACTCAGAGCTTCCTTTTTCCTGAAGTTGGCTAAATAGATACTAAAACCTTCTCTTGAATCAAACAAATACTTATCTGAAAACCGCATCAAAATCGGTTCAGCCAAAAGCGAGATAATCGCGGACATACAAACATACATACATAAAGGTCAACCTGATAACCTCCCTTTTTGAAGTCGGTTAAAAATTTATCAGTTCGAACTCGAGAGAGAACCATTGCACTATTACTAGAGAGAACGGACGGTCTTTAGCTGATTTATCTTTTGAAATGTTCGTAGTAAGTAGTCCAGGGAAGGTTTAATTTAAGGTGAGAATATTTTCTTTTTTTTTTAAAAGAGACCCGCCGTCAATTAATTGACACATAAGTACATAAAACTGAGAACTCCCTCTTTTCTAAAGTCGGTTAAAATAGGTAGGTACTAAAACCTTCTCCTGAATGTAACAAATACTTCTGTGAAACCCGCATCAAAATCGGTTTAGCCAAACTCGAGATAATCGCTGACAAACATACATACATACAGGTCAAACTGATAACCTCCTTTTTGAAGTCGGTTAAAACATTTTTTATAGATTTCGGCTATGGTTAATAAGATAACGCTATTATAGCGGTTAGGTACAGTGGCAGTCTAGATCGCCGTAACACTTCCGGTTTTTCTGTATTGCAAAATAGCTCTTTTTCTTTGGCAATACAGTCTAAGGCTGACGAAACCATAGACAAACCTGTTACGGCCTCCTAGTCCGCCACTGTACATGCTTGTCCCTTATGTTTGTTGCTATTCGCCTGGTGTGCGTGTGCTTAAGAAAATAGTTACCCGTAGGCACATTCATAACGTATTAAACGTACACAGAAAATGTGAGTAAATATCCCTAATGACTGAGTTTTAGGTTTTTATACGTGGAACAATTGTTCCTAGCACTGTATTGTACCGGTTGGTAAACAAAGCCCGAGTTACGTACGACCGTTAGGAACCAACCGCTGGTAATTAGACCACAATAATAGCTTCCTAGGATAAGGTTTTCAGGGCACCTTACCTAAAGCCCCAACGGAAATATATATGTCTTATTGTTTACCAGTCTATTCATGTGAAACTGAGTAGGCAAGGCACCTATTTGTTTGATTTGTAAAGGTAGGTTTATTATGTACTTAGTATACTTAGTTAATTTCATCTGAATGTAAATTGGAAAAAAGTAAGTACCTACTATTAAATAATGATCCCGGCGAACTTTGTATCGCCTTATAATTTCTACAATATTTTCTTATCGTTCAAACCTTTATCCCTACCCGAGCGGTCCCGTAAACAACGGAAAAATATTGCACCTTGGGTTACAATATTTGAGTTTATGTAAGGATCCCTAATTTTTTTGAAAATCTAATATAGCCTATGACACTCGGGGATAGTGCAGCCTCCTACCAGTGAAAGAATTTTTCAAATCGGTTCAGTATTTCCGGAGCCTATTCGTTACAAACAAACAAACAAATCTTTCCTCTTTATAATATTGGTATAGATTACGAAATCAGAATTACGCCTATTACATTACGGCCACTTTTGCAATATTGCTTTGCGTCCTCGTTGCGTTTTCTTGTATTGACTTTGACACTTAGAGGACGAAATGCAATGTTGCAAATGTAGCCGTAATAGGACCTCAGGTCAATCGGCCCAGCCATTCTCGAGTTTTACCGAGACAAACAAACCACGATTTATTTTTAAATAGGAATAGAAGATAAAAGATTAGGTATTATACTATATAGAATATAGAAGGATATATATTATAGTATATAGAAGGCTAAATCTATATGGCTAACTATATAGAATATATATCGACGCTGGAAAGGAAGAAGTACCTAAGCGACATTATGCCTAATGTTCAGAAGAGCAATTTGAAAATCTTGTTTTTGAAAAAAAAATCATAACTATTTTCCTAATTACTCTACAACTGTGAAACCTACATTGCAGACAAACTGATTTTTTCCGCTTTTTTTAGTATTAATAGTGTTAATAAAAACGTATTATTTTAGGAGATAGTGTCGCTTAGGTATTTTTAATATAAAAATAGTACCCGGAAAAAATACCCAAGAGCCCAGGCAAAATATTTATCGTCCTAGATAAAATAACACATAGTGATTTCAATACATGTCTTAGGCATGGAAAAAATACTGAAATTAACATTTTATTATCACCGCATATTAGTAAAGATGGCTAAATGCTTGAGTTTAGTAAAATATTCCCTAGAAAAACTTACTTTTGAAAAAATCGAGTAGTTTTTAAACCCATTAAAAATAATTTAAAATCAAAAATAAATAACGTTTTTCCAACATATGAATAAAGTTAAAACGATAATTTTGAGGGATATTTCTTATAAAATACAGTGAACTAAATTGCACAAAGAAATCCATAACTCCAAGTGTAAAACTACTAGAAAAACTTTAAAATAGCAATATGTGGAGCTGCTATACGTTAAAAGGTATATTATTATAACACAATAACACACAATTAAAAATTATAATGGGTACTTGTCTGGAGAATCGAGAGTGCTGAGTGTGAGTTTTTTTCTCACTTTTGGGCATGTTCACATAAACTTTTTTTTTTTGTAAGGAACGTTAATTCCATTAATTAAAATCATTTACTTCATACCTTGACAATTTTTCTTTTTACTTTACTTCGTCCAGTGTTCTGCGCACACACGTTGTGTGAAGTTTATATACGTTTGCGGGTAGCTCAACAATCGACGTTGGAACTCACACTCGAGACTGACGCTATCAGAGGAAGAACATAAAGTATTCATTACCTACCTACGTAGTATTTAAAATTTCTACTGGTTTGAGACCTCAGATTACCTACAGTCATACTACTCTCTCTCTGCTCTGCAGTAGTATCTCATCTCTTTCTGCGCCCAATAATATACTACAAGACCTACGATAAAAATGTTATTCATGGTATTGGATACTCAGCATCATATCACGAAATACGATACTACACGAAATTAAATCTATTTCCTCACAAATTTCGAACTGTCCCCATAACTTTTTTTTTCAGGTTAGGAAGAAACGTTTATATCCAAAAATATCGTGATAATAACATCTCAGATACTCAATGCTCATGTTCTTTGAGAGCTACTAAGGCTATACTTTACGCGAGGACGTGAAGAACTTGTCTTCAGATTTAGTTAAGTCGCAAAAGGGCTGCGTTGGAGGTCACATGGTCTGAAAGGCAGTTACCCATAGGTTTGAACGATACGAAAGGTATTTGAACGACATTAATAGGCACAACCGTATCAAAAGATCTGGTCGCAGACCTTTGTTTTTTAGAGGAAGCCACTGGCAGTCAATTCTTTTTCAATTAAAATGCTTTTATATATCCCTAAAACCCTTGACGTACCAACTAATATATTAATAAAACTTTTTAGGTGGCCACACGTTGAAGGAACGGGTACTTAAATATAATATCTCCTGCCACAGAATACCTACTTCTGCTGCTTCTGAAATAATATATTGTCGTACATCATCTGCATCATTTTAATTTAGCTAAATAGACTTAGTAAAAACTTAACAAAAAAGTTTGGTAAAGGTAAAAGCTGTCACAACTAGTCAACCCAACATACACCATATTTATTTATTATAATACGAATAAAATAATCGGTACTTAGTTAACTTTCATAGCGTTGTCATCAGAGAAGATTGTCGCTTGATTCCCTGGGTAAAGATATCTGCCCAATTTAGAGAGGCGTTTATTCTTTTCTATAACCCATGGATAAACTTATTGCCTTGTGGTGACGGCAAAAAATTCTACCAACCCATTTCCTATCGTGGGTGACTAATTTTCGAAGCACGGGAGGCAAGGCAGCATCCTTCGTTGATCAAAACAAAAATTAATTTTAAACAACTATGCTATACTGTCCGAGTACAGGAACAGAATTCGAAGGCTATTCCCTTGAACAGAGGCGTGAGACAGGGAGATGTTATATCTCCGAAACTGTTCACCGCCACTTTAGAAGACGCCTTCAAACTTCTAGAATGGAAAGGGCAGGGCATCAATATTAACGGCGAATACATCACTCACCTTCGGTTTGCCGACGACATCGTAGTCATGGCAAGGTCGATGGAGGAACTCAGCACGATGCTCGAAGGCCTCAACCGAGTCTCCCAACAGGTGGGCCTTAAAATGAACATGGACAAGACGAAGGTCATGTCTAATGTCCATGTTCTGCCTACCCCAGTTATGGTTGGGAACTCGGTTCTCGAAGTTGTCGACGAGTACGTATACCTAGGACAAACCATCCAGTTAGGTAGGTCCAACTTCGAGAAGGAGGTCAATCGCCGAATCCAGCTCGGATGGGCCGCGTTCGGGAAACTACGCAACGTCTTCTCGTCCAATATTCCTCAGTGCCTGAAGACGAAGGTATTTAACCAATGTGTGCTGCCAGTGATGACATACGGTTCTGAAACGTGGTGCTTCACTATAGGGCTTATGAACAGGCTCCGAGTAGCTCAACGAGCCATGGAGCGGGCTATGCTCGGGATTTCTCTGCGGGATCGAATCAGAAATGAGGACATACGCAGAGAAACCAGGGTCACCGACATAGCCAAGCGGATAAGCTCGTTGAAGTGGCAATGGGCAGGTCATATAGCCCGCAGAACAGATGGCCGCTGGGGCCGAAAAGTTCTCGAGTGGAGACCACGGATCGGCAAGCGCAGCGTAGGACGTCCACCGACCAGATGGACGGATGATCTGCGCAAGGCTGCGGGTCCACGCTGGATGCAGGCCACCTGCGATCGGTACAGATGGAGAGCCTTGAGGGAGGCCTATGTCCAGCAGTGGACGTCTTACGGCTGAAATGATGATGATGATGAACTATGCTATATAAAACCCGCCTGCCAAGCGTGGCGATTATGGTAAACCCCCCATTTTTTGTTCCGCTCGAAGGAGCGAGGGGGGTATGTGGAGCTTGCACCCACTTAAACCCTCCGGTGGCCGTGTCAGCTTTTTTTGGAAAGGACCCTGGGAACCAATGATTATCAGCGTCCGATGTCCTTCCCATGTACAGCTTCGTGTTCGGGGATGCTTGTTGTTCCCTACTCTTCTCGCCTCTAAAACTGTGGCGGCTCAGTGCCACACGCTGTGCCGCCGCCCTTCCCGGGCCCGTTTGATAAGTGTGTCGGTCGGCAAACCACCCTCCTCACAAGGTTTGTCCTTGTGGTGATCGCTGGGCGAGGCCTGTGTCCAGGCTGCGATGATGATGATTGATACTAGAGTTAGTAACTGCAAATGTTGCTGAATCACTAATAGAATCCTTACGATTTTGCGAACCATAAGATGAAGAGTAAGACGTGTTGAAGGTTTCGGAGGTGCACTGGATGAGGGTCGCACGGGTTAACTTATCAGTAGGTCGATCATTAGATGGGGCGTAAGTCCAATAGTGGATGCATTTCGGCCGATAAGGTGATGATATAAACGTCTCCACTTTCTTTGGGTAAATAGCCCGATTTTAAAATTTATTTCATTCTTTATGTTTTGAAATAAAATATTCATAGAACTAAATTAAAATCACGAGACTCTTGTCCATTTGCCATATATGTTGAGAATCAGAAAAAGTTTACATCTATGATTTTGGCTTAAAACTCAGTGACATAGAATAAAAATTCTGGTTGAAACCAATCATTAGACACGCATGTTGATTGATTTGCATTACTCTTATTTGAATTGTATAAAAAAAGATAGCAGTCAATAGCTGTATTATTTTCCTAACCAAATCAAATTAATTGGTAGCACTGCGAAAAACTTTAATTTCAAATACAAAATAATCCTGTTAAAGATGCCTAAGCGACGGCCCAATTAATATTGACGGTGCGTACGCGCTACCTAAATAACAATTTAAACCGCAAAGACTGTTTTTTCGTTACCAACCACCATTCCAAAAATATTTACAGCCCGGGCAAGCGACATATGCTTGGTATCGCAATATGCTTAAATCATGAATTAATATAATTGTGTTTCCATCAGAAAATACCTAAACGCCAAATAAAATCGAAAAGTCGGCAGGTAAAAGTACCCAAGCGACATCTAACTTTTATTATATTTTCCTTATAATATACCTAATCTATCGTTTAATTAAAATTAGTTCTGGAATAAAATAACCAAGTTCCATATATAAATTAAAAAAAGATGATCAAAACTACCTTCATTCTCCATTAAAGATTTATTATTCCAAGAAAAAATACTTAACCAGAATTACAAAAGACATTTGGAGTAGGGTAAACATACCTTAGCAATAATTTAATTTTGAAAATTTCGACAAAAACTATCCAAATAAAAAAAATAAAAAATTTAGATACCTAAGTAAAAAAATAATAAAAAAGATCGAAAACTTGTCGCTTGGTCGCCATAAAAAGATGGAAAAAGAGGGAAATCTAAAATACCTAAGCGACATAAATTTCATCGTAGAGACATGAGAGTGACACCAAAAGACGCAGAAAAATCTGACGATTCCAACAAGGTATATAACTCAATATCGACCATCTTGTCGCTTAGGTACTTTTTCCTTTCCAGCGTCGATATTATAGTATATAGAAGGCTAAATCCCAGATAAGAAAAATTGTTAAATCTAATAATGTTAGATCTTAGTGTATTTGTGTAGTTTTCACGAAACGTTTTTATTTATAACTAGTTGACCCGGCGAACTTCGTACCGCCTAACCTATTGCTATGTTGCTCATGTATTATACTTATAAACCTTCCTCTTGGATCACTCTATCGATTACAAAAAACCGCATCAAAATCCGTTGGATATTTTTAAAGATATAAGCATACATAGGGACAGACGCGGGAAGCGACTTCATTTTATACTATGTATTGATGATATTGATATTGATGATGATATTTAGATAAGTGTGTTGTTTTGTTTACTAAGGTATGCGTTAAGCCGCATGTTGTGTCCGCTTCTAGCAGATGGTAGGTATTTGTATTGTTCTACCTATTAAGTACTTGTAAAATATGCAGGAAGTTGTAATTTCCATCGGTTTTGTGGACCATAATAATAATAATAAAATAACAAAAACTACCTACCTACCACTACCACTACCACCTACCACCTACCTATATGTCCAGTGTCGGAACGAAACGCATTTCAGGCAAATGTGTATTGTCAATCAAGCGCATGTCAAAAGTCACTGTCGGTCAGTCAATCAATCTGTCATGTAAGCTTGCTTCCTGCCAAGGCCAAGCCGATCGACGACGGAACGGAAGCGAAGTCTAGCAATTTTTAAAGGAAATTATGATTTTTACTAGTGAATCAATGCAAAAATAGGTACAAAATGACTTCCCCTGACCAACCGGACCTTTTGTTCTTCGACACGTTCTCCCACGACACAAGCGAGGTTCGTTAAAAATGGCTTCCTTTGCAGCTTACAATTTCCAATTTTTGTACCTTTCTCGTCCTATTTCATTGTTTTGTTGTTTCCAGGAGTTAAATTTAGACCTGGTGCAGTTTCCGAAGTCGGTATACGTTCGTGAAATAAGGATTATACCGCTCGGAGCTCGAGTAGAAGGGGATTTTCCGGGTGGCGTGCGTTTAGGTGCCACTAATCCCACCAAGTTTCACATTGACTTCTTCGTGAACGACCTGAGTAAGCCTGGAGCTTCTACCTTCGAGGCTCTTGGCAGTCTGGAGTATTGCCAGAATGGGCAGATCCACATGGAATGTACAACCGTTGCTGACGAGCCCAGGATTCCAACTGATGGGCTTGTTTTACGAGGTGAGAATAAATTTTGATTAGAAGCTAAAATTTAGATTATGTGTTGCGTAGAATTATTGAGAATTTAGTTTTATATCTTATCCATACTAATATTATAAATGTCCGTCTGCCTGTCTTGCGCAGCACTTCGGCCACTTCCCGCCTGCTGCTCCATACATGATGGGTCTGTTGTCTATATATTACATACTTTCTTTATTAAAAAACATAGCCTAACCTAGGGTTCCCAAGCACCATACGTGAGGCAGTAGGCAATGTGAAAGTGCTGCTGAGCTTCGTGGAGGAGCTGGGGTGGTTAGAGTAGCGCTACCCCTTTTTCACGCAAAATAGGCACGATAGCTGTCAAATTGCGGAAACTCGCCTGTCAACTAAACTAAACTGCCTGTCTTGCTTTCCTTAGAAAACTGTCGTAAGGCAAGGAAAACATTTGTTTACCTGAGCCAATTGGTGGGCACCCTGAACTACCTCGCCTCTCACAGTATAGGATACTTTACCAAATAAGGTATCAATAGCGATTAGATGTATAGTCTAATTGACTTTCAATAAGTGATATCTTGTATCCTATATTGAATAAAGAATTTGACTTTGACTTTGACTTTGAAAACTACTGAACCAATTAAAATTAAATTTGGTATATTGATATTTTGGAGGCTGAGAAAGAACATCTAAGGCTACTTTTTATCCTGAAATTCCCACTCAAAAATTGTGAATTTGGGGAAAATGTGCTGGCAAAGCTGCAGGGCACCTATTAGTATTTTAATATGCAAATGTTTGTAAAGTTGTTTGTTTCACTCGCAGCATAAACTCCTTATATGAATATAAAGTAAAATACAATTTATTACACACAAAGTAAGATACAAAAAAGTTAGTACATTATCCAATTTAGGGTACAAATTAATTTGCATGCAATGGTGACCGGTTTGCTGAAAGCAATTTCTTCCAGTAAACCCACTAATATAATATATAAATCCACAGTTTAATAGATACATTGGAATAGTGCGCTATATTTTAATTATAATTATATAGTCAATGTTAATTTATATTGTATGACAGTATAAAGTTAGCTGGGTTAACTAGTATTCATATCAATCAGTAAACCTACTGTAGATATTGTCTCCGCAGTAGCTCAGTGGGTAGTGTTGTGGACTGTTAAGTCCACATCACAACTTGAGAAGTCTTGGTTCAATTCGCAGTAAGGTTTTACATTTTTATTGACATAGTTGATGGATATTAAATGTATCGGACACTAGCTGTGCCCGATGTCTTACTGTTTAATCAACTGACCAACATTTCAAAACCAAATCGGCCCAAACATAGTATAGTATAATTTAATAAAACAAATTAAAGGTACTTTTTCCATCAGTTTAATGGTAGATGGAAACTTCTATCATGTCTAGTAAAAAATAAAACTATTTAATTTAATTTTAATTTGTGCTCTTACTTGTGTCTTCTAGGATGGTACACAACAATCACACTCGCAGTCTACGGAAACTTGACACAAGTCATCAATGACGCTCCACCAATCACAGCCGTTCCACCACAGACTATTCAAAGACAATCGCTGCCCCGCGAAGCTCCTGCACCACCAGAAAACGTTGCCCAACCAGACTGGAACCCTGAGGCTACCAACCCAATACCAACGTACACTGGCAATGTTGCCTCAACCAACCCTGAAGCTTACGGTCCAAACTATCCACCAGAAAACTATGAAGCGTACAGACCAGATTACTATGAAAACGAAGGTCCTAAAGACCCGAGAATCTATAACATTGGGGATCCGGAGTGGGAGAAACCGAGGTTGAGTGTAGAGAGGGATAGCGATAGGAGATTGTCGCCCATTGACCACGAGAGAGAGAGGGACAGACGCAGCCGACGCCGTACTAGGAGCCGTTCGCGGCGACGCGATCGGTCACGCTCAAGAAGTAGAGATTATATTGTCAAAGGAGAGTATAGGCCTCTCAGCCGTTCTAGATCTCGCAGCCCCGAAGTTAGGGCTAGATCGCGGGCCCTATCTAACGAAAGGGACTGGGACAGATCTTCGTACAAAAAAGAAGATTACAGAAGACGTAGAGACGACTCGTACGACAGATCCCGCGCTGGTTCCTACGACAAACGATCCGGATCCTTCGAACGTCGCTCGCCCTACGAGAAACGTACGCCGTCGTATGAACGCAAACTGTCGTATGAAAAACGGGGCGTGTCCCCTTACGACAAAAGGGGATCGTCCTACGAAAGACGTGCGCCAAGTTATGACAAGCAAAGTTCTTTCGATAAGAAGAGGCATTCACCGTACCGTCGTCTTCGAGGGTCTAGCTACGGAAGTCGCTCTCGAAGTCGTGATGATCCAAGGAAAAGACCTAGAACTCCTCCTGGGGAAAGCAGTAGACGACCTCTCTCTCCAAGAGAAGGGAAAAGTCCCATTGAAGATGCCCCAGAATTTGACAGAAGCGGTAAACAGATCCCGAGAGTAGAGTTCTACCATTCAAGTTACAGACACAAGTCTTCTATAAGGAGTCCTTCCCAGGAATTAGAAACTCCACCATTTGTAGAACCACAGCATTCTAGTTTGGTAACGGTTCAGATAGTCGACACTAATGTGAAACCAACTATAGAATCTCCTGTCCACAACCCTGACGATGAAAAGTCTATGGACGCTGAACAGTTTGAACCGATACTTTCTGATGAAGATATTTGTGATGAAGCAGAGAGCCCAGCTTTCATGGAAATAGATTACGAAGCAAATGATTATAGCGTCATTGATGATATTATAAAATACTTCAATCCGTTCAAGACGGAATGGTTGAACTATGAACATGTTAACAGGATCCACATTCTTGCGAAAGGAAAAAATAACGATGCTAAAGATGTACTGAATGCGTCGTTCGATGAACTTTGTGATGTCAGTACCGATTTGCTAAAACTATCAGAGATCACAAAATTGGCAAAGGGCAGAGAGCAAAAGTTCTATGTTAGCACTTTTAATGATATAGACAACGTTACCCGCGAAGAATGGGTGCACCAGTGCGAGCAGATCTCAGTTAACATCACTAGCATGACAAAAGACACGGATATTATCCTTCGAATATTACAAAATCATCGAAAAGCTGAATCTGAAGAGTTTTCAGACATTTTCAATCTGATAATAACCTTCTGCAAGATCGGGTTAAGCTTTGATCTAGCATTAATGCAACAGCAACCGACTTATAAAATCAGACATATGAAATGTGGAATTCGTTTGGCCGAAGCTTTATTATCGCACAAACATAACGGAGTAGTTATGACAGCTCTTCTCAAATCTGGTGTGGATGTGGCAATGTTGCTAATGGAGATGTACAGTAAAGAATACATGGCTCTGAGCATTCGTCTGATGATATTGAAGTCTTTAAACGCTTGCCTGTCTTCGAAGGAGTCGATCGATCATTTTATGCATGATGCTCACTATCCAAAGTTTGACAAATCTGAAAGTGATGATCAGCCTAAGAATGGATACCAAGCTCTTATAGCTATAATGGAAACAAATCCGCTTGCAAGAATAAAGTTCTCAATCAGTGCTCTGATAAAGAAACTCAATATGTACGAGCTGTTGAGTAAATTGAACAAGATCGTGTTAGATTTCAATGAGAACGCTGTCGAAAGCAAAAAGAATGAAGAAGTTGAATTTACAGAAAGCAATACTGAGTTTATAGTGGATGCTTTAGGTGAAATTCTGCATATGTACAGGACGCAGTGCTTCCATATGTCTCAGCCTAGAAGGTTTCTTCCAGTCTCAGCTCAGTTCGATATTAACAAAGATTGTTCGAACGAAACTTTGCTCGAGTTCTTCAATATACATCACGTTTTAGAAGTCTGCCTCTACTTGCTCACCTGCCCTAACACTTGCAATAACATAGTCATTGTCAGTCCCATCTACGACCTCATTTACGAGTTAATTCACTCCCAAAACGGTATTAACTTCCTTTACAACAATATCGATATGAGTGAGCTGTTGTTCAAGACTTTAGTTCAACCGTACGGACAAACTACTGAAGATTTCATCTACCCGCACGATTTGACCAACTACAGTGATCTGCAGATTTTAGGACTAGAACTGGCTTATAGAATCAAGTGCATTTACCATTTGAATTCCATTTGTGACGTGCAAGCGGGAAAGGTGCAAGATGACAACGAGCTAATAGATCGTTTGCAGGCCTTGTACTGCCTTAGTTTTGGCAGTATCGGGAAGGTTGCTGTACCAGACGTTATAGTAATGGGTGCGAATGCTGAATGTCTAATGGAAGTATTCGAGAAAGGGTCGAAAATGAGAGCAAAGAATGATTCTCCGTCAAAACATAAATCGCCAGCAAAAGGCTACGCTATAGAGCTTATTGCAGCCGCTGTAAGGTTTTCTTCCAACGTTCAATTCTTGAAGAGATACGGACACCGCCTTCTGAACGTTGCAAAGGTTCATGATAAATTCGAACCAAGCGTATCAAGCGTCTTACAAGAAATAGTGCCCTACTTGAAACCGATAGAGAACTCAACGATGGTCTCAGGAGACGACATGGCAGAGTGCATAGAAATCCTTAAACGAAACCTCGAGCATGCTCCAGATTTGCCCGGAGAGCTGATGACGTGTCTCCGAATACTGCGTCACTTCTGCATATCGGACTATGATACCAACGTTACTATTGAAAACGAGTCGGCCACGGAAGAATACGTAGAACTCAAATACAAGTACAATATTCTTCAGTTGTTCTCGCTAGATGGGGTTGCGCATTTATCAGGGATTTTGGATCGTCTCACAGTCCACTTCGACCAGCCTAGCATGCATACAGATTTCTTTGTCTCCGTCAAAGGGCTGCAATTGGCACAGATGCTTATCCCATGCCTGAGATTACTGGACGAAATGCTAGCAAGGGTTGTGCGCTGTCGAGGCTCGAAATTCCGTGATTTTACTGCTTTACCCATATTGTTAAAGACTTATGGATTGGTAAAAGCGTATCCAGTAGGATCTGTGGGTTACAGAAACGCTGCCAAAGCAGCCGAAGCGGCAGTTAGAGCTTTGCTAGCCTATTCCCAACCAATAGCTGACGACGCTTCAGATAACGACTCGATCCGCCGTGGACCTTGGACCTCTTTATGTTCTGAAGTCATCTCGTATACAATGACGGCTCCATTCACGTTTGTTCCTGGTCTTTTGGTCTTCTCGGAGTTGCTACCGTTGCCTTTGCCAATGCAAACGAAGATCGCGCCGACGGAACAAGAGTTGTCCGACGCGCTGAATGAAAGGCGTCTTTGGTCCGGACATTTGCACGCGCTCGCTGCTGATCTCACCGATTTGGTGCAGGTGAGTAAGGCGTAGTAATATCTCTTATTCTTTATCAGCTTATACCAGCCACTGCTGGGCGAATGCCTGTCCAATTATTTTCCAGCTTTCTCTTTCGGTTGCCAGTCTAATCCATGTTTCTCCATCAATAGTCTTTATTATATACTACTAGAGGCTACCCCGCGGTATCACCCGCGCAGATTTCTCTTAAACACAAAAATCCCATTTTCTTCCGTTCCCATGGCAATTTCGGGAATTCCTCTCTTAGTGCTTACCTACACTCCCTAAGGAACCTACATGCAAAATTTCAGCCCGCTACGCCCAGTAGTTTCGGCTCTGCGTTGTCTGTCAGTCAGTCAGTCAGTAACGGAAGAGTTTTATATATATTGATTAAACTTTTTTTTAGGAAAATTAAGTTCTTGTTTTTAATATCTTTCTTCCAACTTTCCATATTTTCTCACTGTTTTTACCCCTGGACTACAAAAAACATTTCAAAAGCAAAATCAGCTAAATCATTCTTTATACAAAAGAACAGCAACCAACACAATTCGCCAAGCCAAAAATACGTTATATTCATTCTAAATGGACTACGCCAATGATAGAAAGTGGGGCAAGAAAGGGGTATCTTACCCTTTGTTTCACAAATACGTACGTCTCTCACACAATGAAGGGGCCGTCAGAATGATCAGCGTCTTATCTGGGTCGCTTGCCGGCCCAGGTGCGACATTATGCTGAGACGGTAACCTGTTTGGCTCACCGGACGCCTAGGTGTTCTTACTTATCTTTTTTTTTTTTTTTGATGCCTATGTGTTTGTTAACCAAATAAATGTTTTCTTATTCTTATTGTTATTCTAAATAATGTTTCTGCTGTAAATAAAATGTCTTATTCTTACTTGTTTCGTTTAGGTGGTCTGCATGTCAGCAAGCCGGGCCGCAGTGCACCTATTACGAAGAGTATGCGTCCAAGTAGCAGACTTGGCGCCCAACACCGCCGCCACCGTGGCTCGGGCCGCGGTCGGGGCCGTAGTCCGCGAAACGGGAACGGGAGGACCGGGAGTGGCGCGAGTGCTTAGCTTCCTAGCTTGTTTAGTGGCACACGCGCCAGTGAAAAGCGCGGTTCTACACGTGGCCCTAAATGGCCAGTTAGCGACGGCGCTAGCTGGCGTTTTTAGCCGCCCAGCCACCGCTCCTGATCAGATTGCCGCCCAAGAATATGCCGCCCACGCCCTAGCCGGCTTATGTGATGTGGAAGTAACTTTAACCCCTATGACAGCCAATCCTGACCAGATTATAGCCAACTCGCTTCCGAATAAAGAGTCCTTGAATATTTTACTGGAATCGTCGGTCGATTGCTTAGAGTCTGATACGAAAACGTTCACAGTGGCTACGTCGGTTTTGAGAGCGTATTTTGTTCTGACAGAGTATGAGTATGGGTTTCAGCAGTTTAGGAGAGTGTTGACGAAGAAAAGGGAGTCGTTTGGGAAATTCTTCAAATGGGCCCTTGAGGGTCCCGGGGAGGAAAAAGCGGAATGCCTAAGTCTTTACATAGATTTGATAAGGATATTGCGAGTAGAAGCGGTAGAAGGACCTTTGGGAAGGAAGTCTGCCCTCACTCCACAGGAAATGGGAGATTTGGTGGGCTACTCGGCTGGTGATGATGACCATCCCGTGCTGAGTTTGGAGAAGATTCTTAAGGTATTTACTGTGTGTTATAAATATTGTTCTTGAAAAATATTGTGTTTTGATCTAAATATGACATAAATTTTGACTTTGGGCTTTAATAGTGTCTTTTTTAAGGAGAAAGTGACAAAAAAAATGGTAATTTTATTTTACATTTTTTCACGATTTTCTTTGCGAAGTTGAATATATTTCTCATTTTATCTACTAGGACCGCAACGCAGATGAAGACGCAGTAACAAACGCAGCGTTCCTGTGCGCGCAGCTCGCCGCCCCCGCCCCCGCCCCCGCCCCCGCGGACGCGCCCCCCGCGCCCCCCGCGCCCTCCCCGCCGCCGCCCGCCGACCTCGTCGCCCCTGAGCCGCTCGTCGCTCAGGTTATAATAGAATCTTCTGTATATTATCTTTCTGATCTGATATTTTGACTTAATAAAAAAAAAACACATTTATTTATTTCGCAGCGTCAAGCGTCAGCTATGTATTCCTTTTTGGAATACATAGATACATATACTGGGTGTTTCTGCTGACAAGGCGGTAATAAATCAAACGAGGGTTTCAGCTCACCATTCCTAACAACTTTCCCATAGCAACATGGGTCGAAATTTAAAAAAAAAAACCAGCTGTTCCATACATTGGTTCGATTAGCTGACGGTGTCAATGTATGACAGTTGATTTTTGTTTTGAGATTTCGACCCATGTTGCTTTGAGAAAGTTGTTAGGTATGGTAAGCTGAATCCCCCTTTTGATTTATTACCGCCTTGTCAGAAACATCCTGTATATATTTATCTAAGAAAGAAAGTAATTTGCTTTTAATCAAACAAGAGTGGGATTTTTTGTTTAAGTTAATCATTGGTCCTTCGAGCCGGATTTGAGTTGACAGAATCGTTTTCCAATCGCCTTAGTTATCGAATTAATCGCCTAGCTTTGACATACGAAACTGACTATGAGGTTGTCTCTTTCTCACGCAGCGATTTCGCCCTCTCTGTTTCGCAGTAAAGGTGTCACTTATTTAGTAATTATAGAAACTTTAGATCTGACTCCAATTATTATTTTGTTTGAGAAGGGTTACTAAGTTACAAAGCTATTGGCAATGAATCATTCGCGTTTTTGGCTATGGTTTATCATTATCATTAACTGAGTTGTGGTTAACCCGGTTGTTTACAAAATGTGTAAACCAAACCAAAAGTGGCCGTTTTTATCAACAATCAGTTTCTTTCTGTGGTCTTTAACCTAAAAGCTATACAACAATGCCCTAAAAATACTAGGCTGAATTATCTAGGGGAATGCTGTTTCACATTTTTGATATTTGCCTTAGTTTAGAAGATATTTATTTTTTTCTCGGGTGGCGCTACTTTAGCTGCGCTATGCCTCTTAATCATAAAAGGTTATTGAACATTTTTATTTGTCATATCTCTATTTAGACTGGATATCACGCATTTAACCTATAAGTAACCACAGAATCGCAGACCTCCAGTAAAGCTATTTTTAACCCATTGTATCATTATGAAAAAATACTTTTCTTTTTGTTCTGTTATTTGTTTTTCTAATGTATTAATTATGTATGTGTGTGTTGCTGTGAATAAATATTCTGTTTCATTGTTTTTTCTTTAGTAAGTACATTATAACTTTCGCAGAAAAACAAATCTTTAATAAAACCATGACAAACATCATGCTGTCTCGCTTCGTTATATAATATATTCATTTTGAGCGAGAAAGCATCAGGCTGTCTATGTCTCTTCAAAACGTTTCTTTATCTGTGCGAGATATACCTACATGTCGTACAAAAGTTACAACAGTATGTGGTTTGTTTTTAGTTCGCTGGTCGATCGGCTCGCAGCTGTGCAGAGTTGGCGTATGAGCGACTATCTGCGAGTTACTGGCTCAACGTGCCGCCTTCTGCCGACGAGGGAACTGACCACGATCTAGTAAGTTACTAAACTAACTGAAGT
>OX637648.1:12002423-12139484 GCA_951802225.1 Euspilapteryx auroguttella | reverse complement strand
CACTGTATCATAAAACGTCCTACTGTTGGTTACTACCAAAACTATTACTAGGTAGTTTTGGGAGAGAATAATATTGTGCGTTTTTGATTTATTAGCTAAGCTGTGTTAGTGCTTAGCTAAACAATCGGCGCACGCACGAGCTGACCTTGACATCTGACTCCTCTCACCTACTGTGAACTCGCTCGAGCTAGAGATTTCTCACCTCAACAACTGTGTGGACAAATTAGCCTTTTATAGTAAACCTAATATTTTACTTATATTTTATCTATGTCGGAGCAGCAGCATGAACAGGAACAGGATGATCAGGATCCTCAGGATTGCCGGCCATGGGTAACTCGAGCGATTATTTAAACAACGTCTCACTGAAGATTACTTTTATTGTAACAAACTTAATTTCAAATACACGGACGATAAAACAGACAAACTAGTGCTGTTCGGACGGCGTCCAGGCCAAGAATGCCCAGTCCGCTCCCGCCGCCGCAACACGAGAATGTCCAGGCCCGCCAAACGGTTGAAAGGTTGGTAGGCCTGCGTTTCATCGACCAATCAGCAAGCAGCGTCAGTTCTGCCAACATGGCGGATGGGACTACGACCACTTCCGGTCGTTTTGTGCTTCTTCCGCTCCGACACGGCCATCACTGACCCATCACCCGTCCTCGGGTGGATTCCTGTAAACAAAACCACAGCAAAGTACCACTGTTCGGCTATCCTGATTTCAACAATGTTGCAACAGTTCCAATAAAACCAGCTTAGATTTTCCTTTATTTTAACAAACTCCAATTATGATAACATTAAAACCATTACAACACGATTACAGTAGGAACATCACTACAAGGTGTACCAGAGCAGCATGTGTATTCACAGAAAACAAATCTCAATTAGCAAATTCATAATCAGTCTCAAACAACAACTCCATAGAATATCAACTACCAGTCCTTCGGTAGTATCTCCGTATAACACAGTCCTTCGGTTATACAACAACTTAACTACCAGTCCTTCGGTAGAAAGTAACAACACAGTATGGCTCAGTCCTTCGGCCACACCATTAATAGACTACCAGTCCTTCGGCAGTATCTCCGTATAACACAGTCCTTCGGTTATACAACAACTTAACTACCAGTCCTTCGGTAGAAAGTTACAACACAGTATGGCTCAGTCCTTCGGCCACACCACTAATAGACTACCAGTCCTTCGGTAGCGGTCTCAATGTAAACCAGTCCATCGGTTTACAAGGCATTCGAGTCGGTTTGATCACTATCAACAGAGACATAGATTGAATCAAATTTAGGTGGCACTTGCTGGTCTGGTACCCTTACATACAGGGTCATGGGGGTACTTATAGGTTCGCGTAGTAGTGAGAGACTTAAGCAAGTACCTATCCTACCATTGTATTTCTTTACTAACAGCGCCAGACTCGCGAAAGAAAAACTACTTTAAGGAATAATATCTCTTCGCTCAATAATTCGTCTACTCGGTTCCGCATCACTTGCCTTTTTTTGGGCTAAGCTACACTTCCTATCATTAACTCAAGAGGGTGAAATTCACAAAACGATGCGAATTCTTCAGAAGAAAACCATCGACCCTGATCCGTGAATATTCTACTCGGATCGACAAGTCTAATTTCAAGTTGAACCGTCCTTCCTAGCTCGTCATAGCAATTTAAGAGGCATAGCAATAAAAAAAAACAACAAGATGCGGCTCGTTGACCGCGGAAACATCTTTATCGATCACGTGGAAATCATTATTTTGAGGGTAGTTCGATTTCATAACTAATTTCTAACCGATTTTGCATTTTCCACAACTAATACGTCTGGAAATAATTTTTTGAGGGTAGTTCAATTTCACAACTAATTACCAACTGATTTCACTTTCAACAACTCGAATTTTGATGTCAGACTAACGGAAAAACCACATTGTAAAATATCACAAACAATAATAACGTCATACCTACTCTAAACAAAAGTCGGTGCGCCGACAGCACGTTAAATTTCTAGCACGTCGATTTCTATCACACAAAACACTTACCGAGTGCTATCTGTTCTACAATGCCTTTCAAATAAACAACGTAATTGTTGTTGGGAATGGTTTATCACACAAAATTTACTCGAAATACTTTCTTTCATCTAGGAACACTCAAGACAGCTATCAGAATTGTAACTATACAGCTCACCTTTATGGAATATTGTGGTCGGTCCGTGCTGTGCCTGCGCCGCCGCTGCGCCGCCGCCGCGCCGCCGCGTCTCCGCTGCACCGCCGCCGCGCCTCCGCTGCACCGCCGCCGCGCCGCCGCGCCGCTGCGTCTCCGCTGCACCGCCGCCGCGCCTCCGCTGCACCGCCGCCGCGCCGCCGCCGCCATCCGAGCCGCTTGCGCCGCAATGTGTCGCTATGTGGCCAGGCTTGCCGCACTTGAAGAACGTCAGGACTCTCGGAGCTGCTGGTTGCTGCGCTGCTAGGGCTGGACCTATGCAGATTCCCAGAAGTTTCTTCGAGGCGGTGGAAACAATCCGATTGCTTGTGGCCTGCCTTTCCGCAGTGGAAGCATTTCACATTTGTGGGTGGTTGTGAAAACTTCTCGCGCTTTATCTCCGGTGTGATCTTGTAATCCATCGCAGTGTTGGCCTGTATACGAAATCTGCGAGAGCCTCTTGATTTTGCGCTCGAGCGAATCCCACTTCTGATGACGGAGCATCAGGATAAAACAGGAACAGGATGATCAGGATCCTCAGGATTGGCGGCCATGGGTAACTCGAGCGATTATTTAAACAACGTCTCACTGAAGATTACTTTTATTGTAACAAACTTAATTTGAAATACACGGACGATAAAACAGACAAACTAGTGCTGTTCGGACGGCGTCCAGGCCAAGAATGCCCAGTCCGCTCCCGCCGCTGCAACACGAGAATGTCCAGGCCCGCCAAACGGTTGAAAGGTTGGTAGGCCTGCGTTTCACCGACCAATCAGCAAGCAGCGTCAGTGCTGCCAACATGGCGCATGGGACCACGACCACTTCCGGTCGTTTTGTGTTTCTGCCGCTCCGACATATAAAACTCTTCCGTTACTGACTGACTGACTGACTGACTGACTGACAGACAACGCAGAGCCGAAACTACTGGGCGTAGAAAGCTGAAATTTGGCACGTGGGTTCCTTGGGGAGTGTAGGTGAGCACTAAGAAGGGATTTCCCGAAATTCCCACGGGAACGGGAAAAAACGGGATTTTTGTGTTTCTGAGAAATCTGCGCGGGTGAGACCGCGGGGCAGCCTCTAGTACTCGATAATATATAAAATATTATCGCCCTTTCTCCTAGTGACGGCGGCGGCGGCATCACGCGTAAACAGCTAAACCTATTTTGCAATTTTTGTTTTTTTTTTATTGTCTGGACAAGGAAAATTATGCAGACCATTAGAAAATTAAAAAAAAAAATACTATTGGGGTCGGCATGGTACAGATTTACCGTAGTATTCGTTTATACGTTTCTTGCGAAGGATTTTTCGCAGGTGAAATAGTTAACGCGTCATTAAGAGCCAGTTTACAGCAATACTAGCGCCATTCGCGAAAAAAATAAATATCTTCTGAACTAAGGCAAATGTATCATAAAAAATTTGGCACAGTATGACACTAGATAATGTAGCCTAGTATTTTTAGGGCACTGTTGTATAGATTTTAAATTAAAGACCAAAGAAAGTAACAAAGTGTTACTAAAAGTGGCCACTTTTAGCAACAATCTGTGGATAATTTTGTTCTTATTAGTTAAGACTACTTTACTGTGCTCAAAAAATACTAAGCAAGATTATCTTGTATCATACTGTGCCACATTTTTGATATTTGCCTTAGTTTAGAAGATATAATTTTTTTTCATAAACGGCACTAGCATCGCTCTTTAATTTTCTCTTATCCTGTCTATCTATATTTTGAGAGAAAGGAAGTAAGGAACAACAGCACATACCCCTTATGGTATATACAGAGGCAGGGCAGGCGCGCGATGGTGTCGCCCGCGATGAGCTCCTCCAGGCAGATCACGCACTCGCCCTTCGCGTCCGAGAGCACGTCCTCTGAAACACATAGACAACCGAATAAGTCAACACCATCATCACAGTTTAGCAGAGAGATGATGTCCAGCAGTGGACATAGGCCGCAAGAAACTATAGAAGGACAGAACTTTTTTTTAGGCGGGGAAACTCCAACCGAGAACCCTGCGGGGGAGCTGCCGGGTTATGTGGGGTAGGGTTCGCACCCACTAAAATTATGCAGATTTTTGACAAGGGGGTCAGGCGACACGCTCTGCAGTACCGGGCCGAAAAATAAGACTGAGGTATCCCCTGCCTGTCGTAAGAGGCGACTTAGAGGGGACCCCGGGGTCGTTGGGTGCACGAGGCGGGGGCCTCGTGTAGTCATATAACGGCCCGAGAAGGACGACGGAACGCGGTGTCCCGATTCCGTCGTCGAGCGTAGGGAAGCAATCCACGCTACGGGGGAACAACCATCATGTCCCCCCGAGAAGAGGCTAATAAGGCAATGCTGGAAGGGGTCGCGGAGTTGAACATAACGATCGAAAGATCACCCGTGACCCCCTTGCTAACCGAGGCGGACACCGGCGGCGTTGTTGTGGGTGCGAACCCCACATAACCCTGCGGCTCCCCCCGGGGCTGCAGGGTACTCGTCAGGAGTTTCCCCGCCTAAAAAAAAAGACTGAATAAAAAAAAAACTACTGACCATTATAGGAGAGCCGCGGCCTCGTCAGGCACATGACCAGATGGCACTCGATGTCGTCCGGCAGCACGAACTTGCTGCACACCGGGCACTTGATCCCTGCAACAGATTAGAAACACTCATTTAGTAATTTATTACGTCTGATGAGAAATGACAAGTAAAACTCTCTACCGTCATCACGATCACGCGAACTCATTCCGTAAATATTGTTTTATTTTGCACAAACAGTCAGAAAATTTTATTCTTATCAATCACAGATTTTTAACAGATTTTCAGCTAACTTAATACTACAGCTCTCAATACTTTAAATACTGTAAAAACGTAATATTTAATTAAATTTGAAGCAATGTTACTTGAACCTACAGTGTTTAGAAACACCATTGTGATTGTGAGCATTATGGTCGGGACACGGGACATAATGTTCTGCTTAATGCTCGGGGAATCCCCTTGTTTCATTTCGTTCGTCAACTCTTTGAGTGCTTTAAAAAAATGATATGAGTTTTCGAGGCGCGATATTCAAATACAGCGTAATGAATGTTTAAATTATCAAACTAACATTATAAAGGCGAAAGTTTGTGTGTATGTTTGTCACTTCTTCACGTTTAAACGGCTGGAGCGAATTCAATAAAATTTAGTATGGAGTTAGCTGACACCCTGGATTAACACATAGGCTACTTTTTACTGCGGTAATATAAAGTCTAGACTAAATATAGAGTGTTTTAAATAAAGCAAGAATACAACTAAACTAAGTTCTTTTTGTATTTACCTTCATATTATAACTTTTAATTATTAATCAAAATAAAAAATTCTTATTACAAGTTTAGTTGATAATAATAATGAATCTACAATCAATGGTAAAATGGCTCCGAACACATGAAGTATATAGAATCAAGTCCTTTCACTTGATTCAAACATCAATTTATATAAAACTCTTCCGTTACTGACTGACTGACAGACAACGCAGAGCCGAAATTACTAGGCGTAGCGGGCTGAAATTTTGCATGCAGGTTCCTTAGGGAGTGTAGGTGAGCACTAAGAAAGGATTTCCCGAAATTCTCATGGGAACAGGAATAAACCGGGTTTTTTTTTATTTTTTTATTATTATGGTCCACAAAACCGATGAAAATTACAATTTCCTGCAATTTTTACAAGTAATAGGTAGAACAATACATAATACCATCTGCTAGAAGCGGACACAACATGCGGTAAGGTAAACAACACACTTAACTTAATATTATAAATAAAAACATTGCGTGAAAACTACACAAATACACTAAGATCTGACAATATTAGATTTAACAATTTTTCTTATCTGGTTCCGGTTTTTTGTGTTTATGAGAAATCTGCGCGAGTGAAACCGCGGGGCAGCCTCTAGTCAATTTATATAAAACTCTTCCGTTACTGACTGACTGACTGACAGACAACGCAGAGCCGAAATTACTAGGCGTAGCGGGCTGAAATTTTGCATGCAGGTTCCTTAGGGAGTGTAGGTGACCACTAAGAAAGGATTTCCCGAAATTCTCATGGGAATAAACCGGGTTTTTGTGTTTATGAGAAATCTGCGCGAGTGAAACCGCGGGGCAGCCTCTAGTCAATTTATATAAAACTCTTCCGTTACTGACTGACTGACTGACTGACTGACAGACAACGCAGAGCCGAAATTACTAGGCGTAGCGGGCTGAAATTTTGTATGCAGGTTCCTTAGGGAGTGTAGGTGAGCAAAAGAAAGGATTTCCCGAAATTCCCATGGGAACGGGAAAAATTGAGATTTATGTGTTTATGAGTGAAACCGCGGGACAGCCGTCTAGTAACTTCATACAAACTGAAAGTCCGCTCGTTATTTTAGGGTTACTTACTTACTAATTTTGTACGTACCTATACGCAGAGAGAGTAAAAGTATGTTACGGGCTTACGAAAACAAAACACGTATAGCCATATACTCCGAATAAAGAATTCACGACGTAAACTGACGTTAATATGGTCTCAGATTTCGGGTTTATTTGAGGAAGGTGTATGTAGTATAAAAGTAAATTTGAGGTTATGGAAATGGCGGGAATATGAAATAAAAAGCATAAAAGGGAAAAGTACCTGAGTAAAATATCACTGTATATCACTGTATATATGTATATGGGTGTGATATACGTCTCTGTGTGTGTTTCGGGCCCCTAGATACAGGTTCTTCCTAGTTAGGGACTCTGAGTGTGATGTGTTATTATTAATTATTATTATTATCCAATCCCATATGCCCCGGGCCGACGCGAGTCCCCGTGCCCCGAGTGTGAACGACCCGGTTATGACGCCCGGGTCGTCGCTCCGGCTGATTCGTATCCGGTATGGTTTACCAAATGTTATTGGCTTTATTTATCAAATTATCACCATCGTGGTTTTGTTGGCAGTAATGTTAACTGTGACTTCAAAGTCCGGATTCCACTTCCGACGGGGAAGAACGAACATCAATACATAGTATAAAATAAAGCCGCTTTCCGCGTCTGTCCTTAGGTATGCCTAAATCTTTAAAACTACGCAAAGGATTTTGATGCGTTTTTTTCATAAGTAGAGTGATTCAAGAGGAAGGTTTAAAAGTATAATACATGCACGATATAGTAATAGGTTAGGCGGTACGAAGTTCGCCGGCTCGACTAGTTAATATATATCATCGATATCCATTTTTGTTTCATATGTTAAACGTTATGATTATTTAAAACCTACCCCTAAATGCATTGCACGTAAATTCCATTTGTTTGAACCCTGAATTTATTAATGTACTTTTGTATCTTACATTGTATGCAATAAAGTGTTTTCTATTCTAAATACTAGAAACTAAGTAAATGTCAAGCTAGTCCTGTCCTTTAAAATAATCAATATATATAAAACTCTTCCGTTACTGACTGAATGACTGACTGACTGACAGACAACGCAGAGCCGAAACTACTAGGCGTAGCGGGCTGAAATTTTGCATGTAGGTTCCTTAGGGAGTGTAGGTGAGCACTAAGAAAGGATTTCCCAAAATTCCCATGGCAACGGGGAAAAAATTGATTTTTGTGTGTTATGAGAAATCTGCGCTTGTGGAAACGCAGGGCAGCCTCTAGTAGTAAAATAGAAAGTGACAATAATACTTAGTTTAAGCTGGCATTAAAACTTATTTTGTATTTAGGCGCTAGGCAGAGTTTACCCAAGTGTTTCCAAACAGATGCCTAGCCTAAATCCACAGCTTTTCGCATAATCCATCATTTGATTAACGCTCAGCCAAGTAATCGCTCATTGTACACAAGTTTTGTGACAGAATTCATGATACAAATTTCCTTCCAACACCCCCTTGCCCCTGTCTACGATTCCCCCCTCCCCCTAAGACCGTGACCCACCCCCCACCCCGCCACGTGTTGAGCCTGTCGTCCCAATAACTGTTCAACGTCAGACCCATGTTACAATTAAGTTGGTAACATTATGTTTAGCTTCAGGAACATTCGAGTAAACATTTAATTTAACAAGTTTATAGGGTGTTCGGGATTATTATAGTTATACTAATAATAAAAAAGTAAAAACTGTTCGAAAAAAAATAGACAAAGAAAATCAGCTAAGTACTAACAATTTCGTATAAAAATTTGTGAACGAAACTCAAAACATTTATTCAGTACAGGACATGACACAAAATATGAAAACGGACTTATGGGAAGTCTAGTAAACTGCAATAGGTACCTTAAATAAATTAAAAACATAGTATCCTATAATCTATAATAAATAACCTATAATCTATAAATATTTGGAACTGTAGGTCTTTTTAGAACTAAGCTTTATAAAATATTTAAGATTTATTGTAATGACCGTTTGTTTTCCAAAATAAATTAAAAAAAATAATAATAATACATTGCGGCGAAGTTGTTAAGGGTCGTCCGTCTACCATTCTGCTCTAAGCAAGCGAATGAGACAACAATCCACAGGACCTAAGACCGGCCCCAGTAGCAGAGCATTGTGGAGACAGCTATCCTGCCACAGGAGCCAGACTGAAACGATAATAATTGTATTTGGCACGTACGTAATAGGTATATTTATTAACACAAACATACAGAATGTTTAAACAGAATGTTTGATGATGATGATTCAGCTCATCAACAATTTTCCCAAAGCAACATGGGTCAAAATCTCAAAACAAAAATTTGCTGTGCCGTGCATTGACCCCGTCAGCTGAACGAATATATCCTATCAGGAACACCCAGTATCAGTATAAGCTATAGGCATAATAGTAAGTAAATAAATTAACACTAATGATAACAAACAATGCTTCTATAATTATTGGTCCGGGAACCGAACCCGCGCAACTTTGTAAACTAATTAATAACCGGATTACACTCGTCAGCCGAGATTGCTCGGTTGCGGCCTAGTGATGCGAATTGTTCTCTATCTATAAGTTTTATAATAAAGACGTTCGCCGTGACTTGTAGGAATCATAAATAGTTATAGTTTAGTTAAGATTATTTTTTGTCATTTAGCGTGCACGTTTGTTTGTTATATACTTTTACGGCACTTGTGAGAACTTATAATTGGCTTTTTGTTGTCACTTCAAATTGTTATTTTTTCGAGTAGCCGTTAGTTTTTCATGTTTAAATAAATAAATTTTATTGCAAAGTAAGTGTATGATACTTGGGTTTGGTTGAATTACTACTTTAACAATACGTTTTATGTGGCTCAGTTGGTAGACAAGGTGACTTACACTCGAGGCTGTCGAGTTTGATTCCCAGCGAACATTAGAATAATAATAATTATTATTTATCTTTTATGTGTGGAATCACAATTATAAAATTATATTAGTGACAGCGTTTAATATAATGTTGTGATGTGTTCCTATGCCGCCAATGAGTAATCCTTTATACTTTTTTGTGACGGACGATATTGTTTTTTTTTATCGATATATCGATATAGGTAGCTGAACAAATTGTTGCATCTCTAGTGCAACGTAATTAATTAACACAATAGTTACAGACAAGTTTCATTAAATTAATCGATTCGATTCGTTTGTCTAGTCTGAGAGATTATCGTTGTGTGGTCACCTTGTGTGGGTGCGTCCGGCTCTACTGCGTCTTTCAGTGCGCGGTCGCAACTTGAGAAAATTTCTGCCCCTTGACTGTTTGTTCTTGGAGCTACCGCCAGGAATCGAACCCATTACAAACTATATTAGCAAAGGGGGTGGTCTCATACCAATATTATATTCCAATTTTCAAATGAAAC
Source organism: Euspilapteryx auroguttella (assembly GCA_951802225.1). Lineage (NCBI taxonomy): Eukaryota > Metazoa > Arthropoda > Insecta > Lepidoptera > Gracillariidae > Euspilapteryx > Euspilapteryx auroguttella. The sequence continues at coordinate 12,129,552 of OX637648.1, read as the reverse complement.
AGTCCAAAACAAACAATAAAAGCACATCGTTATTCAAACAACATCGTATAAAGGTTTAAAATTCAGTGCTCATACAATCGTAATTTTAACCTGCAAACATCAACTCTATTGCCTTCAAAACAAAGCTCTATTATTTCATAACAAAACCAGTGGCGATAGTACAAGTCAACTCAGTTCACATTAAAATATAAACGCGAGCCACGTCCGTCAATTTACATTTAACAAATCCAATTCTCTTGAATCACGTAACTGTGAATGTTAAATTCAGTTTACTCTCGTGCAAAGTGCAGAACAGTGTAAATATGTAAATTAAATAAAACATTCGTCCTCATCAGTACGCTCGCATCCTGGACTGTAGCCAGCTCATCAACCTACCCAGGCTTTACAAAAAAAAAAGGTTTAACTTTAAATGCGCCTTACCATTTAAATTATTCTAACCTGACTTGCAAACAATTTTGTAGCTGTAATTGCATCAACGCTTTCTCTAATTTGTACCAGTTACCAATCAAGAAATGGCAGACCTGCGTACGAAATTCTAACATCCTTAAATGTTTGAAGCTTCTAACAAAGAATACCTAAATGAAATATTAATTTCTAGAAAGAAAAAAAGATTCCGTCATGTACCCAATCACCCAACTATTTCTCCTGACCTTGCTGCCACTGGCACACCCCCTGATCAGCTGTCAGGAAGCTTGCACCTCGTGTGATGATGAAGCCATACCCTCAATACTCCGCGAGGTCCACTGCTCCATGTGCGAGGAATGCCACGCTAGGACTAAAGGAAGGCGACAAGAAATAGGTGAGCCTGATCAATTTAATAGGTTTTGTAGAGCGGAAGAAGGAAGTATAGGTAGATAGCCTAACAATAATTTTCAAAGAATTATTTTGTTAAACATTGCTTCCCAAGATATTTTAGGCTTATTAGCCTAAATAAGGTGGCTGCAATTGGCTGACTAGTTTAAAACATTAATATATCTGACCTAATTCAGAAATATGACATATTCCAGTTCCTGTATTCCCACCGGGATGTCCGACCCCACCACTTTGCCAACCAATGTACTACTGCCCACCTTACTGCGTGGAGCCGACACCAGCACCAAAACCAGAGAAACTAATAAACATTGTTCCAATGACTGAGGAGACGCCACCAATTCAAGAACGCGAGGAGACACCGCCTATTCTAGAACCCAGACCAACTCTGGGACCTTCAACACCAAAGGCGAGAGAGAAAATGACGATTCCACCGTTGCAGCCGATGATGCCATGCTGCATGCCCATGTGCCCGATGCCATGCTACCCTTGGCCTTTGACTGAACACGAGAAGCCGGCAACTAATAAGCTGTCTTTGATTGAAGATGCGACTGAAAGCAGTAATGTTACTGAGAAGGATTACTATTATGTGTACGTTGGTGTTGAGAAACAAAAGTTGCGCAATCTTAGAAGACTTAATCCTAGCTAGTAAAAGTGTTTAGGTTAAGGTAAGGTTTTAAAAGAGTGTATTGTGGTGCTCTTAAACAAACCATAAGCCTATAAGTAAAATCAAGCGACAAACGTTTCTACAGCGATCTACATCAAAAGATTCATGATTAAGATTTTTATCTCTCGCATGAGGCTTGCATAGATTTTCTTAGACTGCTCTTATACTTATCGAATCATTCAAAATTTGGAGTAAATTAAAATTTATTATATAGCATTACCTACGTAAGATTTTGTCACGCAGTAGTGTTCATACTTTATTTTAATTTTAATAGTATTTTCAAATTGCACGAACGAAACTTTAATACTTTTGCTGATAGAGTAAAAAGGTTTTTCGTTGAAAAAAATATCACAAAGGAAATGGAGAAAATTTTATTTCGAAATCGAAAACGGCCAGTGTCGCCCGCCGGCACCGGCGGTTAGTAAAATTGTGTTTATCTTATGTAAATTGAACTGTCAATATACTTTTCTCGGTTATTCTGATATTGTCATATCATCACATTCTTAAACACGTCGAGTTTTAAGGTAGCTCGTCTCAACGTGGAGATAATGTTTAGTTAAATTATGTCATTCCTGTACCTTCTAATTCAAATACAATAAAAAAAAGTGTTAAAACATAATCATGTCAAGAAAAACCTGAAATCAAGTACAAAACGTGTTCTGGCAATTCTATTCTAGACAACCCAATAGAAATAACCCGAAGCTAAATCTAATACCCGATACAATGGCAGTAAAAACCAATCTCCTTGAAGCGTCCGGCACAATGGCGGCCTTTCCCCAGCATTGGAATTGTCTGATAATTGCTGAACGGAGCAAACACCAAGTAAACAGAGCAATTGGCGCTTTTTTGTTGAAAGAATTAAATATAGAACAACTGGCTTGTGTTTTGATTGCAGCTGTTTATTGTTACAGCAGCGGTTGCGGTGAGATTTATTTGATAAGTATTTACAGCGCATATTTTTCTCTCGAAATCTAAAAACGAGATTTGAGGCCAAGATACAAAACATTATTCTACTTCTCAGCCAAAAACACTGACTGATGGACATCAAATAGGCCAACAGGTCGCCCAAGGACAAATATTTATGGAAGGGTTTTGCCGTAATTCCCACGCTCAGGAAACTATTTAAAAAAAACAATATTAATCTAAACAGTGAACGTTTTTAAAGATAAGTCACCCGAGCAGTTGAATGTAATTGAAGTCTGCGGTACAAAGTAGCTTAGTTATAAACTAACTACAGTCCCGTTTTAGCATAGGGAATCCTTAGAAATGAACCTAGAAGTGACTGAAGCCTTCAAATACTACCACATACTAACTACTAACTATCCGTCTAATATTTCAGGCTATAATCGCCTTTTAGCTTATCTATCGTCAAAAAGAAATTCTCTTGAAGCTTGGAGCAAAATCCTTTTCTTTTCATGGTTGCGTAAACAAATAAGACCCGTGAGTAAGTTACCATATAGAATCCTGCGGGGCGGTCGTCGCAGCGTGGCTCCGTAGGCTGCCGGGTCCGGGTCTGCTTCAGGCACGCACGTGCCGATGATGATACCCATCCCGAGACCACGCCAGGGCACCAACACCAGGATATTAACTGCTTTGCTTGTCAGTTCTTTCCAAGACACACTTCTTTGCTTGACTTTAGTAAAAATTTGAATCACTCGCGTCGCGCTATCGGCTTTTTTGGTATGAATTTACAAAAAACTACAGTATAAAGCTATGCACCCATTAGATACATTAACGATCCTTTTTATGGCTTCCAAATACTTCCAATTCATTCACATTTATGTTTTGGTTGGATATGTCACCGGAAAATAATAAGATTCGCAAGTTTATAAATTTCCTAGGAAATTTATAAACTTTCGTAGGATTCTAAACGAGAGATAAATTGAATTATTTTACGCTCACTTTTTCGCAAATTTATAAATTTTCGACGCGTCGTAGTAAATTTATAAACTAACGGATATCAATCCGTAAGATTCTAAACGGATCGACCAATCACAGAAGAGCTTTTAATTTTACGCTTTTTGAAATACGGAAAATAACACACTGCTCTCTGATTGGTCGATGTTGACAGTGAAAATGCTTGCGTCCATAGACTTACGTACAATCAGACTTGCCAAACAATTCGATCACACTAAAAGTATTTTTACTGGTACTAAAAAACTAAGTAGGTTTATAGGTTAATATGTGACCGCTAATGTGCGAAATTCAGTAAAAGTGCACTAACTGGCTGAATCCGTTAGAGTTCGAAATAAAATGTTGTTCTCAACATTAACTAGGTAATCTGCAAAATCCCTAGGTAATCTACAGAGTTAACGACTAGGTTAAGTTCGAAAAATTGTTGCCTTAGATTTCAGTTTAACACAGGTAACCCAAGCTTCGCTCGCTTCTCTCGCTACGCTGGTTAAAGATCACAAGCCAAACCTAACCTAACCTACAATTTTGCCCTAGATTTGAATTTTCGGTCAGAGCTTTCTGTTTTCCGCACTTTAACGGCGAGACATCCGGTAATACGCACATTAACTAGGTAAAGTGCGGATACCCCATATTTCACATAAAATTTCGCACATTAACTGACCTAAACAGTTAATGTGCACATTGCCCGGTAAAGAGCACATTAAAGTATTTCGTACTATAACGGTGACAGATATAATATGCTATTATGGGATCATAGCATATTTTATCAAAAAGTAACCTTGTATTTTAGGTACCTACTTCACTCCACTTAAAATTCCCTATTTCACTCTACCAAAATAAAACATTTTGGTCATGGCTAAAACTTTCGTAGCTCTGTGTTAAATTTCAATTCATTATACATGGCGTTTGGTTATTGGTTACTTATTATTTTACGAGTGAGTTTAGTAAGTTTATCAATTTACGAAAATGTAGGCGTAAAATAATACAATTTATCACTCGTTTAGAATCCTACGAAAGTTTATAAATTTCCTAGTAAATTTATAAATTTACGGTTCTTGTTATTTTCCGGTGACAGATACATTCTATATCAGAATAACATTTTAAAATGCCTCAAATTGGTACAAAAGAGTCAAATGACAATACTGATACGATGGGAGGTCCACAATCGACTGGGGTTTAAGAATAGAAACAATGGCTCATCAATTTTATTACATTTCCACCCTTATTTAGCTCTTCAATAGCAACTGGAACATTCCTGTCCGATGCGAATGTACGTCACGTCAGTCGTCAACGAGGACTGATGAACAACTTTGTTTAAATTACTATGGACATCAAGTAAATGAGTATGTGTTTAAGACGTTTTGCTGTCTATTGTCAAATAGTTGCTCAGAAACAGCAGTGAACAAAAGTTGGAACAGCTGCTACTTAGGCAATGTAATATGCTACAATAAGCGAAGTAAATAAAACTTAATAAGTAGATTAAGAAAAAATATAATGTAAACGAGAGGAAAACTGAACAAGTCTTGGTTCAAATCAATGTCGACAAACTAAAACAAACATCAATGAAGGTTTGACATAAAAAAGCTTCTTAAAGTTATTAATTAATTTAAGATTTTACTAAAAGGACCAGCGGACTGTTCCCAACAAAAAGTCTTCAAAGCCTTAACTTTCGCTTTACTAGTTTGCCTACTCTTTTAATCCAAATTAAAAACGTAAGAACAACACAGATCTGGCGAACGATGAATCGAACATTATAAAATCTAAGCTACCATAAGCCAGTTTAAATTTACTCTCGGTTTCTTCGCCATGCCTCGCAGGATCAGATGAGCGCTGTACTTTTTTTTTTATATATAGCCTCTTTTGTGTCCCACTGCTAGGCAAAGGCCTCCCCCGCTTGCTTCCATTGCTCTCTGTTCATTGCAGTCTCCGGCCACTCAGTTCCCAAGTAGGTATCGAGATCGTCCCGCCATCTTCGTCTTGGTCTGCCACGGTTTCGGCGTCCGTCGCGTGGGATCCACTCTGTGGCTATTCTCGCCCAGCGATCAGGTTCCATGCGGCAGACATGGCCAGCCCAATTCCACTTAAGTTGTGCGGTTGCTACACCAACATCTTTAATCTTTGTTTGAGCGCGCAATGTCGTATTTCGCTGTACTTTATGCAAAACAAAAATGTTTAAGATTACGTTTTCTGTGGTTTAAGGAAGCGAATCTTATCTTCTGACCTTTCAAAACTCCCCTAATTCACCACAGTAAAACCTAACAATACCAATTCACCTACAATTAGGAAAACCCCGTGCAACCCTTACAATCGATATCGTGGCTCTTGAGGTCGTCGCGTGACCGCCTCTCTGATCGTATCTGCGGTGCGTAGGGTTAGGTTAGGAAATGCTAATGCTGTGGCTGAGCTTTGGTACTTTGGTACAAAGTTTCATCTTTGATAAGAATTTATTTGGGGACATTTGAGCGGATTGTTCATAGCTGTCCTTCTGTGATATTTGTTGATTCTGTTTATGCTACACAGAATTTTATTTTGAGTAGTTATTTAGCACAAAAGTTTATTTTGCAATTATTGCCTTATTGTATTAACAAGATGCAAGAAGAAATGTTATGATGAATATGCCTTTAAATCCGACCGTAGTGGCACATCAACGCGATTGAAAAAGATATAAAGAAACTTGCGCCGGCTACAAAACTTCCCAAGGAAGCACAATTTGCGATCAGGTAATTTGATAAACATTCTAATTGGTAATAATAATAATAATATAATAATAACTCACTCACACTCAGAGCCCCTAACTAGGAAGAACCTGTATCTAGGGTGCCCGAAACACACACAGAGACGAACATCACACCCAGACCGGAAACAAACATCGATATTCATAATATCAATATTCGCCCCGCCCGGGAATCGAACCCGGGTGCACACGTTTACTCAGTCCACATCACTGCCAACTGAGCCACGGGGCAGTCATAGGCATAGGTGAAATGGTATGAGCAACTCTGACATAGTATTCTGGGTATAATTGATATTTAGTAGCTTAATATGGAAACCCACACGACACTTCGATAAAATGCCTACCAAATATACACACAATGTTTGAGCTCTTCCAACTGTGCAGGAACTAAAGCTATTTTTACGTGCTAATTAAAATAAATTTAAGAACAGATGTTTGTAAATTGTAATTTTATTCAAAACGAGCTGTCCCGGCTTACTTCGTTACGCCATAGAATATAACATACAACAACAGACTTGGCTCTATAGACTATGTTCTTTTGACTGCCCAGAATGGCCGAATAAAATAACAAACAACAACAACAAACCACCTGTCAAAATATGTAAACAACGGAACAAATATTGCCCCTTGGGTTACATTATTTGAGTTTAAGTAAAGATCCCTAATTTTTATTGAAAATCTAATATACCATATGACACTCGGGGTTAATGTAGCTTCCTACCAGTGGAAGAATTTTTAAAATTGGTTCAGTATTTCCGGAGCCTATTCGTTACAAACAAACAAACAAATCTTTCCTCTTTATAATATTGGTATAGATTAAAGATTAAAACATCAAGGTAAGTTAAATTTGGGTTTAATTAAAGCTACGTTAGGGCTCTACGAAACAGCTAATGCTAGACTAGAATTTAGAAGTTAAACATCGCACCTACGATTTGACTGAAAGACATGCAAATATAAAGCAAATACAACTATTGGTAGACAGCACTTTTCAATCCACTTCGCTTCGTTTAAATTCTCAGAAAAACTAATTTTTAGACCACACACACAATATGAATGAACTTCCCATTTGCATTTGCAAGTCCGATAGTGAGCCAAAAGGCCACGTCATGGCCCCCAAGGGTCTCTTGTTTCCTGCAAACTTACCACCCACCAACACGCAAAGTTCACTGTCTAAATACTACTACTGGCTAAATATGCAAGATATTGAAAACAAACAAAATATATAAAAAGAAAAGATTTGATTGTGTGTTTGTTTGTATCGAATAGGCTCCGAAAATACTGAACAGTACTGAAAAAAAAATCTTTCCAAGTTAAATGGTTTAGTTTAGAGTCCAAGTAAACACTTAGAATTGACTGCAAATGTCGATCTAAAAAAAGTTTCTTATCCAACAACTTCTGAACAAGATCTCAATTTGCTAGCTATCAGCTGTTACTTGTCTCATCAATACATAGTATAAAACAAAGTCGATTCCCGCGTCTGTCCCTTATTTTTAAAACTATGCAACAGATTTTGATGCGGTTTTTTTTAAAGGATAGAGTGATTCAAGACGAAGGTTTAAATGAATGATTAGTGCACGACATAGGTAAGGCGTTACAAAGTTCGCCGGGTCGACTAGTTCTGTATAATTTACGCAGAGTTGTAGTGACGAGTGACGGAGTCTGATTATATGACTCGAGTTTAGACTGATTCTATGAATAGTACGCTAATCAAAATTGTAACCTACATCTCCAAATAATATTATAAGTAGAATTTCTTTTTGTAAAGGTGTAATTTAAGGATAGAAATTCAAAATGAAATAAAAAAAATCTTTACAATAATTTTTGTTATGCTACTTAAATAAATCATAACATATTTTTTTTTTATTAGCAACGTGACAAGGGGCCAGCTTGTCGCCGCGGTTATAACGACCACTACTGCGGCCGGGACCAACGGCTTAACGTGCCTTCCAAAGCACGGAATCATCTTTTCGGACAATGGCCCCATTTAATATAACTTACAAGTCCACAATTGTGAAAAAAAGCTACATATTTGTAAGATTTTTTGACAAGTGCTGTTTAATAAAACTTACAAATTGTAAAAATGTTACAGGTAAAAACCTCACAATTGTACCAATTACAAGTGCTGTTTAATAATACAAGTGCAGTTTAATAAACCCCACAATTTTACAGGTAACAATCTTACTATTACCTATTCCAATTACAAGTGCCGTTTAATAAAAGTTTTCAAGTTTAGAAAACCCCTGGAGATTTCTATGACAATTGTAGCTACAAGTTTATACGAAAATAAAAATTAATAAACTTGTTAAGAGTCCTTTAACGCGAACAGTGACGCCACTCTAAAAAGAAGTCATAGTCGTAAGGCTTTTTATCAAAAAATAGGGCTCCCTAGCGCGTTAGATATTAATAATAAATAATAATAACACATCACACTCAGAGCCCCTAACTAGGAATAACCTGTATCTAGGGTAAGGGTGTAAACACACACATAGACGACTATTACACCCAGACCGGAAACAAACATCGATCGATATTCATCATATCAATATTCGCCCCGCCCGGGAATCGAACCAGGGTGCACACGCTTACTCAGTCCACAGCACTGCCAACTGAGCCACGGAGCAGTCAAATATTGGTCAAGTCAGATATTGGTCCTTAGTAATTTTTAAGTATTTCAAATAGTATTCTAAAAACAAACAGTACAGTTGTAGTACTTCAAACAGTCTAATCCTATCTATAACTACTGATTAACCCTACTACTCATACTTTTTTTTCCAAAAAAAAAATCACTTGTGGGCTACGCGGGTTCACTCGTGAATCTCGTGATGCTCACAACAACAACCTGAGCTAATATCCAGTTTCGACTGGCACGACACTCGTTCGGAGCACTACTGAGCGGCGGCCTTGGCTGCAGGTGCAGCCTGCGCTTCCCTGCGGCCTTATCAGTTTTATTTTGAGTTTTTTTGTTTATTTTGCCTATTGCTGTGTTTTATTTTCTTTTAATAACTAGTTGTTACTTTGTATTATTAACTAGTAGTTTTCTAACTTGTTGTTGTTTTGTATTTATCGGTAGCAATACATATTCTACATTATTGTGTTGGCCACTCGAGTGTCCTAATTTTTTTTTTATGTATTTTTAATCGTGCCGTTGAAATAAATACATTTTCTTTCTTCTTTCTTTCTTTCTTTATAGATTGATGCACGAAATTGTAAATATCTGACACATGACGATCCACCTGTAGAAATTTTACTACAATTTACAAATATGTAAACTTTTTATTACAATTGTGCGTTCAATAAAACTGTTTTCTTTACAAATATGTAAGTTTTCACCTGTAAGAAGAAAACCTTTATTAAACAGAGAATTGTCAAATTGTAGCTACAATTCTACAATTTGTAAATTTTCTACAATTGTAAACTTGTAACTCGTTTTTTTTATTAAACAAAAACTTGTAAATTGTAGCCTGTAAATTACAATTACAATTCTACAATTTGTAAGTTATATTAAATAGGCCCCAGGTCATTCAAGCCTGCAATGTCCTATCCAACCGAAAACAACCACAAAGTGATTGTTGATTTTTTTGCTACTTAAATATTTCGTTCGGTTCTGAAACGTGGTGCTTCACTATAGGGCTTATGAACAGGCTCCGAGTAGCTCAACGAGCCATGGAGCGGGCTATGCTCGGGATTTCTCTGCGGGATCGAATCAGAAATGAGGACATACGCAGAGAAACCAGGGTCACCGACATAGCCAAGCGGATAAGCTCGTTGAAGTGGCAATGGGCAGGTCATATAGCCCGCAGAACAGATGGCCGCTGGGGCCGAAAAGTTCTCGAGTGGAGACCACGGATCGGCAAGCGCAGCGTAGGACGTCCACCGACCAGATGGACAGATGATCTGCGCAAGGCTGCGGGTCCACGCTGGATGCAGGCCACCTGCGATCGGTACAGATGGAGAGCCTTGAGGGAGGCCTATGTCCAGCAGTGGACGTCTTACGGCTGAAATGATGATGATGAATATTTCGTGCATATATGTATAAAAAAAAGACCTCTTTCCACCTACATTCCTCATTTGGCCCTTATCTGTTAGTCTAAGTGTGTTATTGTAAGCACAATGGCGGTCTAGGCCGGCGTAACACTTCCGGTTTTTCTGTATTGCAAAATAGCTCTTGTTCTTTGGTATTACAGTCAAGGGCACACGAGACCAAAGACAAATCTGTTTCGCCGTCTTAGACCGCCACTTATAAACCTTCCTCTTGAATCACTCTATCTATATAAAAAAAACCGCATCAAATTCCGTTGCATAATTTTAAAGATTTAAGCATACATAGGGACAGACGCGGGAAGCGACTTTATTTTAAACTATGTATGGCTTGTTATTGTTAGTATGTTATGTGCGGTAAAGCTCGCAAATGGAGCTGCCTCTTTTGACTAATGGATAATGGAAACTATAATGGTACGTAATGTAATGTCCTACATTCCTGTTTTATGCTTTATGATGTCGTGTTGCCATTAGATTAAATGCGACAGTCACTGTGGGACATGACATAGCTGTTTTCCTATTCCATTCCATAGTCTTAATAGAAGAAAACTTCCGAAAGAAAAGACGAAAGTATTTAACTTTTTAAAACGCTTTATTGGAAAACTAGTCGACCCGGCTAACTTCGAAATGCCTTATCTGATAATATATTGTGCATGTTTTATACAAATAAACCTTCCTTTTGAATCACTCTATCTTTTTAAAAAAAAACATCAAAATCCGTTGCATAGTTTTAAAGATATAAGCATACATAATAGGGAAAGACGGGGGAAGGGTTTTATACTATGTATATTGATGAAGATAAAAGGTAAAAGACGATTTTCTTCCAAAATTAAAAAAAAAATACAAACGCATTACCCGCTTGCCAAGCTAGGCGATTATGGCAAAAGTATCCTCACTATGTTTAACCCACTTGTGGTTATCTGGGATGTATGCCTATGTCCAGCAGCAGAAGTCTCTTAGGGTGAGAAAAAGACAAATATAGCAAAATTTCCAACAAGAGAGAAAGTGGTGACCCTATTGCTAAAAGCTATTTTTTCAATGCAACCCACTAAACTAAACTAACAGGAAAACTAAAAATTATAATGATAACAAAACAACTGAACCGCTTGAATATCAGAAAGCGCTGAAGCGTACGGGACAGCAACAGCTGTTTATCGCCTGTAAACCTAATCGATCGTTCCAAAAGCTTGCTTCGCGATAAAATAAACTAAATTAGCTTTCGATAAAATGCTGAAATGTTTTAACAAACTGTTTTATTATTGTTAGACGCTAGAAACAAGGACCCAGTATCATCAATACATAGTATAAAACAAAGTTGCTTCCTGCGTCTGTCCCTATGTATGCTTAAATCTTTAAACCGCACAACGGATTTGATGCTGTTTTTTATAGATAGACTAATTCAAGAAGGTTCATAAGTATAATACATGAGCAACATAGTAAAAAGTTAGGCGGTACGAAGTTCGCCGGGCCGATTAGTTAAGTATAATATCTAATTGAAACGTAATAATAAAGTACACGCCTCTTAATAGGAAGAACCGTATCTAGGATGCTCGAATACAAACAAAAAACGAACAACACCCAGACCCAGACCAGGAAACATACATCTGCATATTATTATATTGTTCACCCGGCCCCCGCCGGGAATCGAACCCGGTGCTCTCACATCGCAGTCGAAATCATTGAAAACTGAACCCCGTGTACGACGTCTAAAATTATATTTATTTGAATATAAAATATAGATACTAGAACTAGAGTATAATTTTTTTTAGCCGTCGCGTCGTCGCTATACATTCACTGAATGATAAATCGAAAGAAACCTTTCACAAAGAATTTCCCGAGAAGCCTTATTTTCGAACCACACTGTATACATAGTATGTATGTATAATAGGATCCCGGTCATCGAACCCGGGTTTAAATAAAATCTACTTTTACTATTTATAACCCCCGACGAAAAATCAGAGGAGAGTTATAATTCATAAAAAGTCTTGAAATAACGCAAAATATAATAAATTCTTTTTTACAAAAAAGGAACCCGCCTTCAATAAACTGACACAAACATTAACTGAGAACTTCCTCTTTTCCGAAGTCGGTTACCATCGATACTAAAACCTTCTCCTGAATGTAACGAATACTTTTCTGAAAACCGCATCAAAATCGGTCCAGCCAAACTCGAGATAATCGCGGACAAACATACATACATACAGGTCAAACTGATAATCTCCTTTTTTGAAGTCGGTTAAAAAGTTATGTACTATTTTTACGACTGGAACTGGACTCTAGCGGCACGGACAGGGAAACGTGGATACAAAAGGTGAAAGATCTTTGCCCAGAGCTATGGGATACAATATAGACTTAAGCAAAAAGAAAAATTAACTTTGACATAATACACAACAAGTCGGTAGTTGGTTCGAATTGCAATTATTATTATTTTAATTTAATGGACTTGACTCCACTTCAGTGGAGTTTTTTGCCAATGTCAAGTTCACAAATTAGATTAAAAGGGTAGGCAAAAAGCCCGGCAACGTTGTACGGTTATATAAGTTTATTCGATTATTGTTTTAAAGCCCGCTAACAAAACGCGTGGTTAAAACAATAATATCGAATTACAATAATGAGATATGACGGCAACTGACAGTTTCCGAATTATTGAACGAAGCCCGGAAATCGGATCCTGGCTAAAATGACTAGAATACGTAATTATTACTGAAAATGGTAATCAACATCAAATAATATGATTTCAGTATATTTTACCATCTGTGATGATAACGTCGTTAGACCGGACATCCGGGTTCGATTTCCGGAGGAGGCAATTTTTTTTGGTACGATAGATATTAATTAGGTTCTTATATGTTTTCTGAGTACTTATCTCTTTGTTTGTGTTTTAGGCACCCTAGATGCTTCTACCCTAGTAAGGGGCTTGGAGTGAGATGCGTTATCATATTAATTTAAATATCTTTTTTAAACTTTATTCTTGTAAAAAGTATGATAAGTTTTATTAAGTACTGGTCGACCCTGCGAACTTCGTCCCTCATAACTTATTACTATTTTGTGTATGAAGTATACAAACCTTCCTCTTGAATCGATCTATCGATTAGAAAAAAACTATTTTAAAGATATAAGCATACATAGACAAACGCGCAAAGAGACATTGATTCATACTATGTATTGATGTACACATTGTACATAATTTCAAAATGTTGAATATGGAAACGGAATCCAATTCCAATAACCCCAGGCAATTGGAATCGGGTCCCAATAATAAATTTGATGTTCTGATCACGAAAATAATAAAAATTATTTGTATTACTTACTTGCTTTGTATTATAATCGAGGTTTTGAGGCCGTAAATCGTAACAGCCTTTTAGAACAGACTATCTACAATCGCATTTTGAAACATTTCAACGGTTTACATTAAATAAATAGATTTTATTTCGCAAACCCGATGTTGTTACGTATTTTCATAAGAAAAATCTAAGTTGTTTATATGGGACCCCCTTTCCTGTAGGTTACCAAGATTGGTTTTAAAGTTTCAGTATCAGAAGTGTGATATTTTATTGACTGCTCCGTGGCTCAGTTGGCAGTGGTGTGGACTGAGTAAGCGTGTGCACCCGGGTTCGATTCCCGGGCGGGGCGAATATTGATATGATGAATATCGATGTTTGTTTCCGGTCTGGGTGTGATGTTCGTCTCTGTGTGTGTTTCGGGCACCCTAGATACAGGTTCTTCCTCGTTAGGGGCTCTAAGTGTGATGTGTATTATGTGTTATTTTCGTAGGTCCGTAAATTGTATAATATTCAAAACTTCAGCCAAATGCGTCCAATAATAACAACGTCAAAAAAGCAATTCCAAAATAGTTTTAAATGAAATATCTGTTCACGATTGAAATGCTAGTCTAAACAGTTTCAGATTAACTGTTTGATTTGAGAATTTAATGATGGAAAGGTTAACTCAATAATATTTGGATTTAAAAAAAAAACATCACTTTACAAACCTCTAACAAGTAGAACCTGTTTTAGGGTGGCGGAAACACATACAAAGACATAATGTACAACAAACACACCCAGATCCAGGAAACAAACGTCGATATCCATTATAACAATGTTAGGTCCCGACGGGTATCAAACCTGGACCTGCGTTACAGTCAACCTCACTGCCAATTGAACCACGGAGGTGGTCAACCAATTGGAAATTTACTTATTTTATTCCCTTGTAAGTATTCATTCTCTGAACCAGACCAAACAATTTAACTCGAAAATATCAAATTTTAGAAATTTCTTTTGAATTAAAACTAACAATGCTACACCGGTATTTATAAGACTAAATACATATAAACATAAATTAATCAATAAGTTAACAAAAGCATTATTAAAACATCCTAAACACATACTCATTCAAATTCCATAATCAAAATAAACAAAAATTCTACAAAGACTAAAACTCAAATGCACACAAGATATTTTGAGAACAGCAACGGATGCAAATTCAAATATAGAACGAAATTTTAAATACTATTGAAAATACAAGAGGCGCGGTCCGCACGACCGGCCGCAGCGGACGCCAAACGGCGACTAACGGCGTCGACAGTGTTGCCGTTTAAAGAAAAAAAAATGCGCTAATCTCATCCCAAAAATGCACCAGATTCCTACTAAATTTTGGGTTCTGAAATCCGCTAAAATGCGCTAAATTTTTGCTAAAGTTGCACCAGTTTTCCACTAAGTTCCGTTAATATTACTCGAATATTTTTTTTTTTCTTCAGAAATTGACCAAATATCCTCTTAAAGTGCGACACAAAAATCTTTAGTCACGTCGCAACTCACCGGTCTTAGCCAGTTTTTAAATTCCTCCATTTGCTCCCACTCAGGTCTATATTTCTGGCTATAAGCCTTTCTCTTCAGCGGTACCTCCATTTAAAATTTTCAGGAAATAAAACAAGAAGCAAAGTTGATACCGCAAATGAAGAAAAACTAACCAGAAAGAAACCCTACAATGAAAAATCAGAGCGAGATAGCTACATTTTACGTAGATGAAAATACGAGAAAAATAAAAAAAAACGCAGTTACATTGTGGTAGAGGAATAACCGAACGACCGACTGCTCGTTGCCAACTGCCAACGTCTATGGCTTGTCTATGGTAGGTAAATCATCAGTCCGGCGGTTTCCTTACTCTGAGCATCAGTCGTTGATTTTACCGACCATAGACTTGTTGCTGTATTTTCTTTCGCTCAGTTAAGGCAGGCAAAAGTTCAGTTGTCACCAAAAACCTCCTTACCATAGACTTAATTAAGTCTATGCGTTCATTTGGTTGCCAATGTTGAAAAATGCGCCAGATTCCGCTAAATATTTTTTAGCGCATAGTTACGAAAAAAAATGCGCTAAAGACCCAAAAAATGCACTAGATCTAGCGCAAAAAGCGCTAAAACGGCAACACTGGGCGTCGAAGGGTTGGTTTCAGTTCGTTTACTCCATTTGAGCCAAGCAGGGTTGAAACAGGGCGGTTACAGCCGCCGGGTGAAATATATCCGGAAAAACCTGGTTATACTAACCCGGCCAGAAAAATAATCGGATCTATTTTTCTAGCCTAACGGGTATTAAAGATAAATTAAAATAAAGGCGCGTTATATAAAATGGGAAGCAAAAGATTTCTTTCGAAGACAGGAAAATAAAGTGACAAAATACCCAAACATGAGCCTTGATTTAATAGCATTGTCAAGTGACAAGTTTCCGCTACTTTTCTTAAAAGCAAGCATTGATTAAAATAATATTAAATATCTAATACACAGTATTAAACAAAGTCGCTTTCTACGTCTGTCCCTATGTATGCTTAAATCTTTAAAACTACGCAACGGATTTGATGCGGTTTTTTAAATGGAAGGTTTATAAGTATTAAGGATGCATAAAATACTAAAAGGTCAGGCGGTATGAAATTCGCGGACCCGGCTAGTTATTTACATAGCCATGTGCTATTCTGACATTTTCATCATATTCGATAGCCTATTGTTCATCAGGGATAATGATGAAATAATTTTTAAAATAGATCCAGTTTTTAATATTTGTTGTAGATGTGAATAACTTTGTGACATCGCTTCTCCGAAACATTTAATCTATCAACGTCCTAAAAAAAACAGTTGAAAGAACAATTTTCAAGAAACTGTATAATTGTGTCATCGGTCTAAGAAGTTTGCTTAAATATAAATCTACGTAAACGCTCTCTTTTTCTACTTTAGTTGAATCAGTATAGCCAGTTTAATCAATTGTGAATTCACGAGAACAAAGGAAATGCAAAGCTTAAAGTCTGCATTTTAAAATACTTCGCAAAGTTACAGTTTACCTTGTATACTAGTGTATGTTCTGAAATTCAGAATGTTAACTGAACATGTGTTGACTGCTCCGTAGCTCAGTTGGCAGTGATGTGGACTGAGTAAGTGTGTTTACCTGGGTTCGATTCCCGGCGGGGCGAACTTTGTTATGATGAATATCGATGTTTGTTTCCGGTCTGGGTGTGATGTTCGTCTCTGTGTGTGTATCGGGCACCCTAGATACAGGTTTTTCCTAGTTAGGGGCTCTGAGTGTGATGTGTGTTATTGTGAAAATTAAAACAGAGCCGTCAGAGCAAAGAACGATACCGGGAACCAATATCGTTATAAATAAAGCATGTATTAAATAAAACACAGGAACATAACTCAATTGTTTGTGACTGACACAGATGCTCCCACGAGCGTTAAAAGTATTATTCACAGGGGCGGTCGAAGCAAAATGGGATAAATTATTTTATTGTTCTTAATTTTATATTTTCAATAATTTAAAGGTTGTGTCAAACAGAAGCCGCTACAGAGGGTCGTACAGTCACGGACTAGGAGGCCGTAACAGATTTGTCTATGGTTACGTCAGCCCTAGACTGTATTACCAAAAAAACAAAAGCTATTTTGCAATACAGAAAAACCGGAAGTGTTACGCCGATCGTGTCCGCCACTGTACGTAACGCGGCGCCAGCGTCGCAATCTTTGCCTGAAATCCCCAACCACCAAAGAGCTCGATGCTATAGAGAAGCGACGCGTCAAGCTAGCTCTCTAACGCGACGCCATAGCGCCTTCTGTTTCCGCCACGCTCGGCAAAGAAAGAAAACAATTTAAACTGCTCTATAAATACTGGTACCAAAAGATACGGTAAGCGATTTCCCCGTATCAAATACTAATTTTAACTGAGAGTAATTTATAAATTGACACGGATCTCTAATGGGTTCCTTCCTATCAGACTCTCCAACGACTTGACTCAAAACTGCTTTGTCTTCTCCTGATTGCGACAAGCTTCTTATTTTAGAGAGTAATCAAGGATTCCAGACTTAACTAACGTACTGTTATCGAATAGAAAGCAAGTCAATTTCGGCGCAGTTCATTTAACGTTCCTAATCTTTGGTTTTTTTTCTACAGAATGTACTTATCACATAACTGGCTGGTGGTTTTAGTTACAAAAAAAAAAGATTTACTTATAAAAAACGTATAACACTCAGAGGTACTACGAGTTTTTAGAAGCTGTACCTAGGGTGCTCGAAATAAGAACAAAGCTATACAAATAGACCCAGAAAACAAACATTCATATCCATTATAACAATGATCGTCGTCGACGAGAATTAAACTAATCCTCCAAAATTACATTCGAATCTGCCAACCACCAAATAACTCGAATGGTCGAATAAATAATTTATCTAACGTTCTATTTTAAGATTTTCAAGCTGCCGATTTTTTTATCGTAGCGCGCACAGAGCGCGCATGAAAGCGTACCAGTCAAAATTCGACCTCATCTGTGTCGCGCTTAAGAGCTGACAGTACGAATCTCACAGATTGTTAATTTCAGCAAAATCTCGGATTAAACCGGATAGCTAACTGGAGAGGTGGGTTTTACGGAACAATTTTGTCGAATTGCGCCAAGTGTACTTACAGCGTTTTGCTAATTGGAGTGGTCCAGGCTAACCAAACTTTTGCCGTTCAAAGTAATGCTTACCTGCAACAAAAAAAGGGGAAAATATAAGTAAAAAATAAAAAGATAAATTCGAAAGTTTCATGCTTCGTAAAATAATTTGGTCTTTGTTTGATCGTTCAAACATCTAACTGATAAATTGACCAATCAAAAACGTTCGTAAAGCCTTCTCTTATTTAGCAAACATTTGAAAATTGTAAAGAAGACAAATTTTAACTAAATTCCTTTTTGATTGAAACAAAAAAACGATTATTAGGCACAAAAATGTAACCCAGGACTTTGATCAGACAAAACCGCAAAAAAAAAATGAACAACGATGCCGTCTCTTGCAAACTGTTTTATCAGCCACACATTAGGTGGTCACGTAGAGCCATCCAGCCCACCTGGAGCCTCCACCACCGCCGCCGGCGCCCGGACCCGGACCGATCGATGCGGCGCGACGCCAGACTACTTCCGGCTGCACCTTGCTATAGTAACACAATAGACGTAACAATAACGCATCACATTTGGAGCCCCTAACTAGAAAAAAATCTTTTTTTAGGCGCGAAAACTCCTCTACCTTGCGGGGAGATGCCGGGTTATGGGGGGTTCGCACCCACTAAAAACTCCCGTACTTCTCGGCTGTTAGCAAGGGGGCCACGGGAGATCTGTTTGCGCTGTTTCAACTCCGCGACTACCAGGAAAAACCTGTATCTAGTGTGCCGAAACACATACAGAGACGAACAATACACCCAGGCCGGGCCAAAAACATCGATATTCATCATAAAAATGTTCGTTCAGGAATCTAACCCGGTGCCTCAGTCCACGCGTCTCAGTCCACACCACTGCCAACTGAGCAGCGAAGGTGGTGGATCGATGCGGCGCGCCAGACGCCCAGACAGCTTCCGTGTGCTCCTTGCAATTTGCTATTGAGTCTATTTCGTAATACAATAGACGTAGTAGTAGTACGTAGACTCGTGCAAAATGTCTCGCCAAGCTTTACTTGCTTGCAGACTTTTGTATTTACAGTTTCAGTACTTGCTCAGACGGTTGCGTTAACTGTTGGGCTTGGACAAAATCGTAAAGCACTCCGGATGATGATTTGTTTACCTGAGCCAATTGGTGGGCACCCTGAACTACCTCGCCTCTAGCAGTATAGGATACTTTACCAAGTAAGGTATCAATAGCAATTAAATAAGATGTAGTCTAATTGCCTTGTGTAAAAGTGATTGCCTTTTGTTTTGTGATATCACAATATGTACATCTCCGGTCCAAAAAAAAAAGAGATAAATTGTAAAGTAGAGTTTGTTACCCCTTTCTTCTCTACGCTGTAAAATCATTGCGAAAGGGAGTAGAATCATTTGACAGAGGAGGGCTGGTTTGGAGGCCTCTCCAGGCGACCATTGTAGTAAGGCAAGGCAAACATTTGTTTGCCTGAGCCAATTGGTGGGCACCCTGAACTACCTCGCCTCTCACAGTATAAGATACTTTACCAAATAAGGTATCAATAGCAATTAAATTAGATGTAGTCTAATTGCCTTGTGTAAAAGTGATACCTTGTATCCTATATTGAATAAAGAATTATTTGATTTGACTTGGTTTTAACCGCTTACACTGCGTACCCATTGATTTGCATTACCTTGCAATTCATGTGTTTTGCCATGCCTCATGCAGCTTAGGATGTTTACGACATACCTTGTATCCTATATTGAATAAATAAATTTGAACTCTGAACCTTCCTGAATTTTCTGCACACAATGACTTATTCCATGACCAAAACAAAATTAAAAAACAAAGACGCTATTTTAAAGAGGATTTTAAACGTTCCTTAATAAAGTCGCAGAGAATTTACGATCAATCTCGCGTACAATATTTTGTAAATGCAACCCTCAGTTTAAAATAGTTTCTTCAAGTAAAGATTCGCATCGCTTGGCTTCTTGGAGAGTTGCCAAACTCTGCATCAAGATGTAAGTGCATGTAGACCTCCCCCCTGGCCGAGGGGGAGGGGGGGTTTAATAACTTCGTTGTTTATGCTTCAGATCCATAAGTAGATTGACCTCTCTGTTTCTCTTTGTACGGTATAGATAAAATCTTATATTGACACTAGCTTTTGCCCGCAGCTTCGCACGCGCTTATTCATTAAAATCGTTAATTACTGGTTGATTTACGACTCAGGATTTTGGTGACATCATTTCTGATCGCACCCATACTCCCTAAAAATATCTATCTTTATTTCAGTTCCCGTGGCAACTCTATAAATTCATTTCTACACTCCACCATTCAGACACTGAAACTTCTAACATTTCTATTCGCTGGTTGGGTAAAAGTAGTTGGATATACGCACCTACATACCATATATATGTACCTACTCGAGTAAAAAAAAGTTGAAGATTTTTAGGCGCTTTAAGTTTCTGGGAATGTTCCGTTCCATGTGAATTTTGGTTATTTTTTTCTTATTAGAACTCTGAATCTAATTACACCCACTGAAGAACCCGTTTTCCTATTTTTACGTGGAAATAAATAAATATATATACATTGTTTTAATACCAACTAAAGAGTCCCGTTTTACGTTCCCGTGGGAATTTAGTATATTTCTTCCTTCCAACATCCTTACACTTGTAGACCAAATTTCACGTTGGCATACTCAAGGAAATCGACTTTTCATACTAAATAATTAGTCCTGTAACCCTATTCCCATGGGAATTTAGTGAATTCCTTTCTTCAACACCCTTTCATCTACTGAGGAACCTGTACACAAATTTCAAGTCGATACACTCAAGGAAGTCGAGTTTTCATTCTCACAAAAAAGTCCCGTTATTTCAGTTCCCGTGGGAATTTTGTTAAATACTTTCTTTCCATATTCCTACATTTACTGCGGAACTTGTACACCAAATTTCACGTCGAAACACTCAAGGATGTCGATTTTTCATTCTCACTAAAAAAGTCCCGTAATACCCGTTCCCGTGGGAATTTTGAAAATTCCTTTCTTTCAACACTTTTTCATTCACTGAGGAACCTGTACACCAAGTTTCACGTCGATACACTCAATAATGTCGATTTTTCATACTAACTAAAAAGTCCCGTAATTCCCGTTCCTGAGGGAATTTTGGGAAATCCTTTCTTAGCGGATGCCTACGCCATAACATCTACCTGCATGCCAATTTTCAGCTTAATCCGTCCAGTAGTTTGGGCTGTGCGTTGATAGATCACTATGTCAGTCAGTCAGTCAGTCAGTCAGTCAGTCAGTCACCTTTGAGTTTTATATATATAGATTATCAGAAAGATATGGGAAGGGAAGTGTGAATTGGATTGATGTGCGAGTGCTAATGTAGCTGTATCATTATTAAACAAGACAAGGTAAGACGATTATGTTTATCCGAAAGCTTATCAGCCTACTCAACTATTTTGTCTTATGTATGGAATTTGGGTACAGGCAGATCTGTAACTTATATCTATACCGTTACGAGCGGAAATCGGAATTAGAAAGCGGAAGGGTAAATGCGCCTTCCAAAGCACTAGAGATTTTATGAAGCAAATTTAAAGTAAGAAAAGACACAACTCATCGAGAATCCTGGTTTGAAGGACAAAAGGTAGAATTACTAAGCCAACAGCACAAAAGGCAGCAGTCAAGGTGACGCGGAGACACACCGTCGGTATCTGTTGCCAAATTTTGCCTATCTCTCAAATCAGGGTGATGCGAATCAAATTAATACAGGCTGGGGAATTGCAGCTTATTTGAGGGCTTTTACCACTCTTTACATCCCTAGTAATATAATGTGAAAGTTACTGTCTCTGACTGTATGCTTACGCTTTAACGCCTAAACTACTGAACCGGTACAGATGAAACTGTTAGCTAAGAACCACAAGACGGGAAGACGTCGTAGGGGGATACTCTTTATAAACGAAAATCTCACACAACGGGAAGTTTTGAAGGGAAATTGCGCTGTGCGAAGCCACGGGCGCACACCATAGTTGCAGTATAAAAAGTTCTGACTATACTCGTACAGTAAAGTATACAGTCTCATTACACGCACTTTAAAGCGAGCTCGTTAGTCTGAGCACCTTGTCTGGGAAACTCCTGTTTAAGTGGTTGGTTTTTAGAGTTATGAACCTACGAGAGCCAGCTAAGCACTGCTTGCTAGTTAGGGGACGCCTACTCTTACTGATATTAAATTACTACGTTTTTAGAAATAGTGTACGTTAAACCTCTTGAAGATCATAGTCTGCAGTACAAAAATTCCATCAAAACTTTTAAAAGCAAAAAATATTTTATTGCATTTAGCTGAATTTTTTTCAAATAAGTAGATACTTTCTTGTTGTTTCTGACAAGAAAAAAAAAAGATTTCTAAAAACAATCGAAAATCGAACAGCATATTTTTTTTTTCAAAGTGCTTTGTGTTCAAAATTAAAGAGGCCAGTAACAGTATTTAGGAACCAGTTACATTTATATCATCTTTTCCAACAAAGGAATACAATTTAAATATTTAGAACGCCTCTTTTCCTTTGTTTCCCGGAAACGGAACTGAATGAAGACGTCGCGGTGTGTCGCGCGCCGCCCTGAGATGGCGGGATATTGCCTTGCGCAGGAAATGTGCAAGGAAATGAGCGGAGGCCCCGAGAACCACCAATTTGCATAGAGGATGCCGAAGTCGTTTGCGACATCGTACCTATTTAAGTTTCGAGACTTATTACGAGATTTGAATTTTATAGCTAGTTTAGTTTTACTTTGTTAATATTTCATAAAACGTTTTATAAAATGTCAGTCTTGGGTTGTCTTTATTTTCATTGTCTAGTTAGTAATTTGGCGGAAGTTGCTCAGAAGTAAATAAATATTATAAAAATAAATAAATGATATTTTTTATTTTCTTTTTATCTATCGGTCTTTGTATTGGAAAATAAGGTACCGTCAAGGTTAATAACCTAATTATTAATTAATCTTAAATTGTAATTATAATGTAAAAGTTGCCTTAAAAATCTTCTGAAAGGTTAAACCTTTGATAAGAAATTTAAGTCTTAAAGATAAATAAAAAGGTTGAAAGTGGCGTTTATGAAAAAGCTGTACCAACCAACCAAGGCCGCTATCAATCTTGTTTCAATTATTCATTTCACCAAGTGGTCTGCCCTGTTTCCGGACCGGAAATTGGGTATTATTTCAATTATTACGTCGTGTCGTATGAATGTATTTGTTTGGGTTGTTGGTATTTTATAATTCATCTCTACCTACCTACTTTCAATTAAAAAAAATAATTTGTGCACTCAACCAATTCCAATCAATAGTCACGTCGCATCGTGTCATATATGAAAAAAATGAGAAAATGAAATATGCATGTTTTTCTTTTGTGTTTCTTATACATCTCTAGTCTAGTCAATCTATCTACATCAATCAATATATATAAAACTCTTCCGTTACTGACTGACTGACTGACTGACAGACAGACAAGGCAGAGCCGAAATTACTGGGCGTATAAAGCTGAAAATTGGCATGTAGGTTCCTTAGGGAGTGTAGGTGAGCACTAAGAAAGGATTTCTCTAAATTCCCATGGGAACGGGAATGGATTTATGTGTTTATGAGAAATCTGCGCGTGTGAAACCGCTCGGCAGCCTCTAGTTCAAATATAAACAAATAATTGTTCACTTAAAACTCCTAAAGAATATTCTTAAAAACTTTTATTTCCCAAAGAATTATTAAATATTAACTTACGTATAAACGAAAATTATAAAATTAAACCCAAAAGCACTGACCATGGTCTCGCGCAATTACCCACATTAAATGCGAATGCAACCACATTGCAACGGACAGTACCGGCTACCAACTACCAACAAATGATTGCGACCTTGACTCTAAGTTGTAAATAATGGAATATTACATTACGCAACGTTACACTGCTAACTTACATAATAAATAGTAATAAAAATCTGCGAGGCGCGCTTTTGTGATATATTGCCACGTTAGGCCCATCGCATATATGGCGAAGCGCGGCGAATATCTTTATTCTATAGCACAGGGTTCTTATGAAACATACCATTATGTTAGCGAGTAGAATCATTTGACAGAGGAGGGCTCGTTTGGGGCTGTCTCTGGGCGACCATTGTCGTAAGGCAAGGCAAACATTTGTTTGCCTGAGGCTCTTGGTGGGCACCCTGAACTACCTCGCCTTTAGCAGTATTGGATACTTTACCAAATAAGATATGAATACCAATTGATTAAATACTCTATACGCGATATCTTGTATCCTGTATTGAATAAATAATTTTTGACATGACTTTTTGAGACCAGACCTCTTATTCTGTTACGCCGAAAGATTCCTTTCCTATTACTTCACTACTTCTTTTATCTAAGCAGCAGACATGACATGAGACTAAAATAGCAGACATATCTTACCTGTTAAAAATTACTTCAGGCCAAACCGACTGTGCAGAACTGCTATCACTCTTATACCTTCGGATCCCGCCGCGCATTTCTCTTCGGTTCAATACACCCCTTTCAGTTCCACAAAGCAACACCAAATATCGTCAAAACACCTTTCTTCTACGAGCAAGTAGGACATTTAACGAGCTTAGCAAGAACTATGACCTTGATCTATTTAACACGAGCTGTAAATCTGTAAGGCATCTTATGAGCAACTTGTTCTTCAAGCAATAATATAAAAATATATCTAAAAAAAAAAAAAAAAATGTTTTTTTCTGCTGCATATTAACTGTATTGCATATAACCTAGTGAATTTAAGTGTAAAATGTTATCCCCATTTTGTTACAAAATTCTGTTTCCGTTCCGCGTACATTACTCTTTTCATTTTTTTGGACGTATTTTATCACTATCAGCGAGGGCCTTTAATTGGCTATCTATGAATATTTATTGTACTATTTTGTTTGAATAAGCTGTTGGCCTTCCATACATGTAAAATAAAATAAAATAAAATAAGGCACTCTGTCATTTTAGTAATCCGGCACGTTTGTCTTATCTACATTAAATTTACTTTGGAAAAAAGTTATGCGAAATCCATCATCCAGCGTTACGGAAAAAGGGGGCTAGATAGATAGTTATATGGACTACTAGTGGGCGCCCCGCGTAACATCGAATTCCTACTTTTCCCGTAGGAAATTCGGGATAAAAAGTAGCCTATGTCCTTTCTCAGGCTCTTTACTATCCATTTACCAAATTTCATTCAAATCGGTTTAGTAGTTCTCTCAGGAAAGCGAGACAGACAGACAAGTTTCATATTTATAATATAAAAAGTATGGAAGTATGGATTTATTGCAATTAATCGACTGTTTACAATGTTATCGTTTTAGTATCTTCGTCGCTGCGAATCGCCAGCTATATATGACCTGTCCCTAATATTCGCACAGACACACTAATAGTTAATGCAAATACTTAGCAAAATATTTTACTTTACTTAAGGTGCACTATTAACATTATATACAAAATCTTGGTAGCAGTTCAGATTGCATGTTATATTCGTTAACGAAAATTCGATGACAATGATAACTTTCGAGAACTATTGCGGTTTTTTTTCAGGACCACAACAGTACACGCCCTAAGAAAAGCAGTAAATAAATTTCGAATGCTGTTATTGTCATTGAAATGGCGGTAACGGTATGGCGCGAAATTCAATTTTTTTCACGTTTTTTAATTATTTTGGCGAAAGTATTCATTTTAAATAAAGTTTAAATGAATTCGCGTACGTGAAAACCTATTTCCCACATTGGGATATATCGTTTTTGAAAGACAGAGTTACCGATTTTGTGTATATTCAAGGAACTTGTTTTTTGGCCTTTTAATCCTTAGACACAAAATCTGTAGGTCTGTCTTCAAAAAACGTTGTATTACAATGTGGGAGATGGTTTTTTACATACGCGAATTCATTTAAACTTTATAAAAAACTAGAGGCTGCCCCGCGGTATTTCCCGCGCAGATTTCTCATAAACACAAAAATCCCGTTTATTCCCGTTCCCGTGGGAATTTCGGGAAACCCCTTCTTAGTGCTCACTTGCTAACCAATTTTCTTTTCTTATCTTAAAATAAACACTCAAAACTGATGAATATAAACGTGTTTTATTACATTTACTAATGGGGACTGGGAATTATTAATAATTACCGGTAAATGTGATTAATTCAGTGGTTTTTATTACATTTACCGCAAGTGCCGGGAATTATTAATAATAACCGGTAATTATGCATAATTACCGCATTATTCACATTTACCGTAACATATATATTGATGTATACTTTCGCCAGAATAAATAAAAAACACGAAAAATTTGAATTTCGCGCCATAGCGAGAGTTACCACCTTAACTAAAAGAATTGATCCCCAGCTCTTGAACACCAAACAAAAATTAACATTTAACCCTGTTATTCATAAAAAGTTAAAGAGCATTTTAGTAAATTGACGTACGTCAATTTAGACTGGATATCACGCGTTTACCATACAAAAAACTAGAGAAGTAGAACTCCAGTAAAGCTTCTTAAAATGTACTGTATCTTTACGAATAACACGGTAAGAATCTAAAGTAGGCAATCTCGAAGTTTAAGAATACTTGAAACTAGAGGCTGCCCCGCGGTTTCACTCAAGCAGATTTCTCTTAAACACAAAAATCCAGTTGTCTCCCGTTCCCGTGGGAATTTCGGGAAATCCTTTCTTAGTGCTCACCTACACTCCCTAAAGAACCTACATGCAAAATTCGGCTCTGCGTTGTCAGTCAGTCAGTCAGTCAGTCAGTCAGTCAGTCAGTCAGTCAGTCAGTCAGTCAGTCAGTCAGTCAGTCAGTCAGTCAGTCAGTCAGTCAGGAACGGAAGAGTTTTATATATATTGATAAAGACGCATTTTATCTATAAAATCCTGTTTGGTTGCGCAACCTATAAATATAATCACTCTATGACCACGACGCAGTGCAATTACCTGACGCACAGAGACCGTGAGTAAACTAACAGATGACATCACTGTTATTAAACAATATTATACAGGGTGTCTCTGACAAGGCGGTAATAAATCAAAGGAGGGATTCTGCTCACCATACCTAACAACTTTCCCAAAGCAACTTGGGTCGAAATCTCAAAACAAAAATCAGCCGTCCCGTACATTGACCCCGTCAGCTGATCGAACCAATGTATGGAACAGCTGATATTTTTTTTGAGATTTTGACCCATGATGCTTTGGGAAAGTTGTTAGTAATGGTGAGCAGAATCCCTCCTTTGATTTATTACTGCCTTGTCTGAAACACTCAGTATATAGTTTTTGTGCCTTAGTTTTGTGCATTTTCCAGGCTTTAGACAAGCAGTGAAGTCTCTATTTTAAGCGGTTTGGGCTTATACACTGTCTGTTACTATCACTAATAACCAGTGAGACTGAGACGGTCGGTTTGTCGGTCAGTCAGTCAGTCAACGAAAAAAAAAGTTAAAATGACTGATTGTTAAGATTGCAACAAATTTAATACGTAATAGGATAGGCATGGGGTAACTACATAATGCACACCTGGAAGCGTTCTATCATGACAGAACTCAGGGAGGCAGGGATGACCTGGATCGACGCCAAAGAAAGAGCGCAGGACAGAGAAGTCTGGAGGAAGACTGTTGAGGCCCTATGCTCCCCGAGGAGTTAAATGATTAATCATCAACTACATAATAGGGTAGGCATGGGGTAGGCCGCCTCGTTATTGGCTCTTCATCTTATCATTATTTCCCAAGAATTAGGGCAGCTTATACCCTTTATCTATCTTAACAGTCTAATAATAAAAAAAATGTATGATACATTTTTTTAAATAGAAACCTCGATCCACTTTACCAAAGCTTAGTAGTCTATCACGTGTAAATCGGCCAATAGTCCACTATTGCACAAACGTGGGAAAACAGCACATTCTTTGCCGGATGAAATGCGGTCTTTTTAACCGACTTCAAAAAGGAGGTTATCAGTTTGACCTGTATGTATGTATGTATGTTTGTCCGCGATTATCTCGCGTTTGGCTGAAGCGATTTTGATGCGGTTTTCAGAAATGTATTTGTTACATTCAGGAGAAGGTTTTAGTACCTATTTTAACCGACTTCGAAAAGAGGAAGTTCTCAGATTATGTATGTGTCAGTTTGTTGAAGACGGGTCTCTTTTTGCAAAAAAGAAATGATTAGTAATTAGCCGTTCAAATAAGATATCCTTTGCAAACCGAGGAAATAGGAAAATTAAACGGAAAACCCATTTTCCTAGGTCGTCCCGGGCAAACGAGGCAATCTAGGTTTTTAATTACTGCTATACAGCTACTTCCGCAGGCTTGAAGTGGCGCCAACGAAATTATTTTAAAATTTGTAGGTTATTTCTAGGGTTCCCTAAACTTCCCGGGAACTTCCCAACACAAATCGTTTACAAGGTAAAACCTGTGTCTAGGGTGTCCGAAACTCATACAATTACCCTTTTGTTTGTATGTATGCCTATTGTTATGTCTTATTTTAAAATTAATACTAAGTATAAAATTTATTTAAAATACTGTATCGCCAACCACCAATTTAATTTGTCTCCTTCTACAAACAGTTCCATGTGGGTTGCCTGGAGGAAATCGCTTTTAGCTATAAGGTCGCCTTTAAACACACCCAGCCCCAGGAAACAAACATCGATATCCATTATAACAATGATCGCCGCCCAATGTAGGAAAATATAATTTAGGCAGATAACAAAGGGAGAGAAATACAAGGAAAAAAGAAATATATAAAAAAATTGGGAAAAGTAGGCTTGTGCCCAGCAGTATATAACACTGCACTGTTATAGACATTTATTGTTCATTATAAAAATAAGTCAGTGTAATTAATGTGTGTGTATGACTACGTGTGTGTGTGTTAGTTTCAAACATAAACAAAGTCTGAGTGTGGCTTTGTGTGGGAAATGTCTGTGTGACGTCAGCCAGCCAGCACTTCAGCTGGGCACTTCTCTAGCGAACTGTAGTAATGTAAGTGGTTCGATATTGGCTCAACGCCTTTTTTTCCAGATGTTTTGCATACTGTCGTGATCGTGACGTACGCAACGCTCAAGTTGTGAACTGTCTAAGGGCCTTCTCTCACTATGAGACGCAGAGGAAGCGCAACTCGGACTCGACGACGACGGATCGAATTAGACTGGATATCTCATATTTACCATACAAGTAACCAGAAAAGAATACCTGGGAGTAGCACTCTAAACTGACAAAATTTAACTTTAAATCCTTTTTTCGCTCAATATGTTAAGTTTCGACTTTAAAACAGTGAGTTGAGTATAAGCTCGCCGAAGTATCGAGCCACGAAAATCTGAACTCGATAACAGCTTGCGATAAAGAGTGACAGAACCATTCGACAAATGGTCCGTCATGCTACGCAGGCAGGTCTATGTGTAGGGTAAATAGAAATTCATTGAAGCAAACTTAAGAAAAAATAGGTTGAAGGATCATACAGAAATAAACACTGCAATCTGTCAAATCGTTATCGGCCAAGACGTCAGTTGCTATCTACGGTAAGTAGGTGAAATCGCTTGTTTTTATTATCCACTAAATTATAGGTAAAAACATAATGCAAAAACAATAATTTAAATATTATCACATTTTTAATGAGATCACGGGTTATCAGTTATGACGTTCCTTGGCTTCACAAATCATTATGCACTTATTAATTATGTTTACCCCACCTTTTTTATCTTTATATTTTAAATGAATAATTAAAAATAGGATTATTTCTGTACAAAGAGGAAATATTTGATTATTTGTTTGTGTCACTCGAATAGGGTCCAAAATAACTGGACCGCATGAAAGTCTATTTCAAAATTTAAATCCTTTGTTATAACCGATGAGCATATGCTATATAGAATAATTATATTGTGTAAAAAAGAGACCTGTCTTTAATAAATTGACAGAAACAATAAACTTAGAGCTTCCTCTTCTCTGAGTCGGTTAAAATAGGTACTAAAACCTTCTCCCGAATGTAAAAAATACTCATGTGAAAAACGCATCAAAATCGGTTCTGCCAAAATCAAGATTTGAGAATAGCGGCTAAACAAACACTTACATACATACATACAGATCAAACTGATAACCTTCTTTATTGAAGTCGGTTAAAAATACTACCGTTGCATATTTAAATACGTAAAAAAAAAACATTGTATGTATGTTCTACAAATAAAACACGAACGCACACATATGTCTGCTCGGTGTCGGTCGTCGCCTCGCCTCAAGGCGACCCGGTTGTGAAACAACAACCGATTTGCGATTTTAAAATGCTAATATTCTTCGAATTAATAAATGAAATAAAATTAAATTTGTATGTTGTTGAAAGACGACAAAAAAGCTATAAAGGCCACACGAAATTAACAAATTAGTTAAATGTTATATTATTAGACCATTTTAGGTAGGTGCAACAGTCCATACAGCCAAGTTTTCAGTAGTATTTCATACTTTTTCCTAACCTAACTCATGTAAATGCTGAGTTGGTCCCACATTTCAATGAACACGGGTGTTTACACGGGATCTCGATCAGAATTTAAAATCATTTGACAGCGCCTTTTTTTTTTTAATGTATACTACAAAGTTTTCCATATAATGTATATTTTTATAATGTATACTATAAATATTTGCCTTAGTTTAGAAGATATTATTTTTTTTCGCGAATGGTGCTAGCATCACTGTAAACTGGCTCTTAAGTTACCTTCTTTGTTACAGCCATAGACTTAGTTAGCAGTTGTGGAATCGACTTCTTTCAAACTGCGACTGCATACGTACGTAAAAACGAACGGGCCATTAGTCTCTTAAACTTACGATTAAACTTCTATTCGATTGCTATTCTACTATTACTCTATTATGATTGTGTCAAAAATTGCGAGTCTCGTAACTTTGATCGATCGTAAAAGTATAGCAATAGAATATAAATAGTAAGCTATCAAATAATCTGCCATTTTTTTTCCCAAATAGTGAATCCTGTTTTGTTAGGCGAAAGTAGAACCCGCGTAATGCAACATCAATATTGACGTATATAATGTCAGTCGAACGTAATCATAAAATTATCATAGTATGGAGCAGACTACCCTTTTTGGTCAATTTCAATCTATTGCGACTGCAATGGTTATAGCAAAATTATTTATGTATGTATGTGTATTTTCTTGCGATTAACGTACTATTTTTATCCGATAGTGCTGTTTTGCGCGATGAGACTAGAGTCCCTGCTCAAACAGTCGAGTTGCTTAGGTCGGTTGGCGGCTCGTCAGCTTCGAGCGGTCCGTGTATGTTGATCAGTGGGTAAATACCTGTTTATGTCCATTTTCGTATCCCTTGAACTCGTGGGTACAACCTTGTGCATACTAAGTCTATGGTTACAGCAATAACTTCAGTTGTTTCAAGTTTTAATATGGGACGGTCTGTTTTTGTTTTGATCCTATTTAATGTGGTTAACAAAACAACAGTTAAATTAAATAATCTCCACAAGTTTTCTCAAAGTACGGGCTATAACAGAGGAGCGACCCTGTGCCGCGCGGCCCAAATTGTATGGGTCGCGCGGCTGCCGCGCGGCACAGGGTCGCTCGTCTGTTATAGCCCTAAGGCTGACATTCACAGTAAGTGTTTAGAGTTTGAACTCGGATATGTCCTTCTCAAGTACAGTTTATCCTTTTTTTTTTTAAGGCGGGGAAACTCCTAACGAGTACCCTGCAGCCCCGGGGGGAGCCGCAGGGTTATGTGGGGTTCGCACCCACTAAAACCCCGCCGGTGTCCATCTCGGCTGTTGGCAAGGGGGTCACGGGTGATCTTTCGATCGTTATGTTCAACTCCGCGACCAAGTACAGTTTATCCTGGCTCGAGCCGTCTCATACTCCGTCGAGCGTAAGCTTCACTGTCTAGAAGTCGGAACTCGACTTGTGTATATCAATTTGGAGAGAAGAATGAATTTTGTCACTTAGGAATGCTACTCCGTACTCGACTGTGACTGATTTTAGCTGAAAATCTGAGCTAAGAACTTGGCTCTTCTGGCTGGATACAGATTTCTAAACGACCAATAGGTAAATTCCTTGCCATTTAATAATTTTCCTGTTGCAAACTGTCGAGGTAAAAGAATGCATAAAATAACAATAAACATGGATATTCATTTATTTGCAAATGTCAGATTACGCAGTTAATTGGCTGTTTAATTAATGTATAATTAAGTTGGCAGTGGCCCAGTGGTTAGCAGTACAGGAAGGGACAATAATTTCTTTTTTTTAAAAAGAGACCCGCCTTCAAAATTAACACATACATAAAACTGAGAACTCCCTCTTTTATAAAGTCGGTTAAAATAGGTACTAAAACCTTCTCCTAAATGTAACAAATACTTTTGTGAAAACCGCATCAAAATATGTTCAGCCAAACTCGAGATAATCGCGGACAAACATACATACATACATACAGATCAAACTGATAACCTCCTTTTTTGAAGTCGGTTAAAAAGTAGAGTAACTTTTCGTTTTTGGGACTGGGGGTCAAGTCACTTATGATCTTATCATAAGTTATGACCGACTCGTAATCGAATTGCTAGAGATTTTCTAAACCATTGCTGTTTTTGTTTAGCTGAGTATTACGCAATAGTTACAAAGTGAAATCAATAAAATACGAGATTGTTACCCCTTTGTAGCCTTTGCTTTTCGTTTGAAGTAGCAAACATACCTGAAACAAAAATAAAACTAAATTAAACATGCGCAATAGATAACAAAGTTTTTTTTTTGTTAAAATATGCCTAGATTTTTGTCGTTGGCGCGGGATAATTCCACATGTAAAAAAGACAATATAACATACGATTCAAGACACGTAGATGACATAACAAGATGAACCGTGAATTATTTATGTACCGTACATGCACAGTATTCACATTCTCGACATAAATAGCATAGATCGTGAAGGATAAAATAAGGCTCAGATTATATCACGCGGGATTCACACAAAGCACGAGACAAGGCTTATAAATAAACAAATACGTCTCTACTTTGGCATAAAGGTTTTATTTTTGTCGTAAACCGGCGCACACAACGCGCTGTGTAACCCCCGGCATCGATCGCTTTAGTCAAGTGCAAATAAAAATAAGAAAATAATATCACAAAAAAAAGAAAAAAGAGAGAGATAAATTGTAAAGTAGAGTTTGTTACCCCTTTCTTCTCTACGCTGTAAAATCATTGCGAAAGGGAGTAGAATCATTTGACAGAGGAAGGCTCGTTTGGGGGCCTCTCCAGGCGACTATTGTCGTAAGGCAAGCCAAACATTTGTTTGCCTGAGCCAATTGGTGGGCACCCTGAACTACCTCGCCTCTCACAGTATAGGATACTTTACCAAATAAGGTATCAATAGCGATTAGATTAGATGTAGTCTAATTGACTTTCAATAAGTGATATCTTGTATCCTATGTTGAATAAAGATTGATTTGATTAAAAAAAAAAAAACAATAAAAAAAAAAATCGTTGGACAAGGAAATAAAAATATTTTCCTTGTCCAACGAACCAACACAAGATACAGAAATAAATACAATGGTGAAATTGTTTGCTGAGGATTCCGTTTCATTCTTTCTACCATATAAACCCTTGAATTAATAATGAATGAAATTTTAGTAAAATTAATTGCATTTTCATGTGGTAGCAGCATAAGATAGTAGCATCACGTCTCCTTGTTATGGTAACTTTACTAGCTAGGCAATATAGCCGTATTTTCACATGTTCGCGTCAAGAGTATGAATGCGCCTTTTCGCGCCATATTTCGAGATGGATATCATCAGTCGGCTCAGTACGCATTGTAATGCTGTCAATCCGATTGTGATTGAAATTCTATACAATACTCAAAGGATATATCTGTGATCTATATTGTTGTGGTTTGGTCATATCTTTAAAACATCTTCGTTTGGTTTTTTGGAAAATTTATGTTATCGAAAAAATTATTGTTATTTTAAAATAATCTGATAAGTTAAATATTAAAAGTGTAAAAAATTCGGAAAACGTCAAAGAGACATAGATAACTCAGAATAAATGTTTTTTATACAGCACAGATAGAGGGCGGCCAACTAGTATCCCTAAATATTAAAGAGAAAATAGAAAGATTTTATGGTTTATTGGAAACTAAAATCCTTCAAAACTACGGGACTGATTTGAGAAATTACTTCACCGTTAGGGTCCTATTGATTATCATATGCTACTAATAAAATATTTTCAAAAAGTTTACTTACAGGGATCGATCGACATTGCTAGACGTAAGAAGTTCGTGCGGCCAGCAAGTCATTTTGTTATTACGTTAAGAACATTAATTGCATTAAGTGTCCATCCAACTATCTATGTATGTATATGTCGTAGTAAGATTTGATAATTAGTTTTTTTGCAAAAAAACTAGGGATTTTGCGAAAACACGGATAATTTGATATAAGCATTACTTTTTTTTCAATCATCCTGACATAAAGCAGTTTTTTTTGCAAAAAAACCTAGTATAATTGAAAACTACTGCTCCGTAAAGATGACTCTGCATCATCGCCGACTGTATGGGTGAAGAGCTCGGAAACTTTGAAAACCTTGTTGAACTAAATCAGTGTTTAACTAAAGTGACTTAAACTGTAATAACAAATTATTTAAAATTCACTCTTTCACTATATTATCAGAATGTTCGAAGCATTCGCGGGAAACTTCAAAACTTATTTTTGTCTAGTCTTAACAGTTCTTATGATGTTATAATTTTAACAGAGACATGGTTGAACGACAGTATATTCGATTCAGAGATTTTGAACAGTAATTATCGTATTTACAGGCGAGATCGCGGTGGCGAGAGCAGCGCAAAGCTTGATGGAGGAGGAGTTCTTATAGCGGTTGCCAGCCGCTTTAACTCTTCTCGGTTAAGACATCTTGAAAGCTCTTATGAAGACCTATGGGTATCCATATCCTCTAACACCAGCGAGAACTCCTTCAAAATTAAGCTGTGTGCACTTTACCTACCTTCTCCTCTTAAATTTATTACATTAGAAGGTCACTTAGACGCTATTAGCTGTTCCGCTTCAAAACTAGACGGTGATGTTTTGGTTATTGGTGACTTCAATTATAGTAAGCTGAATTGGGAACCTCCAGCCTCTAACATCTCTTTACCTTCGGCAGCAAAGCCCACCCTAATGAATACTAACTTCTATCACTGTTTAATTGACTTCATGTCTCTTCTCAATTTGCAGCAGTTCAATACAGTTCCTAACAAGGACAATAATATATTAGATCTGGTTCTTTGCAATAGAAATGTCAAAGTTGAGTCAGCCGAACCACTTTCCAAGATCGATCTCTATCATCCTCCCTTGTCTATTAGTATTGAGTATTCTCGGCAGCACTTTATTAAAAAAGCTGTGGTTGAGTGTTACAACTTTCGTCGCGCTGACTACAATGCTATCAATAACGATATTTCTCAAATTGATTGGCATATCCTTTTAGCTCCCCATTTACAAAATGTTGACGATATGGTAAAAATTTTCTATGACAGAATTGAACATATAGTAAGTATGCATGTCCCCAAGAGAGTGCGCAGGCGTGGCGACTACCCCTCCTGGTATTCATTTAATCTTATTAAACTTTTAAAACAAAAAGAAAAGCTTCGAATCCGTGTGAAGAAATTTGGTAATTCTCTAGATAGTTATGAGTATTCCTTGCTGCGTTCTCGTTGTCATAAGGCTATAAAGTTATGCTATTCCAGTTATATGGAGTCGATAGAATCAAGTATCTCTAGCAATAATATCAAGGCTTTTTGGTCCTACATAAAAAATAAACGAAAAAAGTCCGAAACAATACCTAATGTTATGTACTCAAAAGGTCAAAGCTTTTCATCCCCAATTGATATCTGCAATGCCTTTGCCAGTGATTTTTCTGGGGCTTTTACTTGCTCGAGTTCTGATGGGCCTGAAAACTTTGATGTTCAAATTTCTACCACTAGTTTACCTTTTCATCAGACTATAGGTGTTCTACACGTGACAGCTGTTGCAGTTGAGAGAGCATTAAAGAGACTCGATAGAAATCTCGGTGCAGGTCCCGACCGACTTCCAGCTATTTTTCTTGTTAATTGTGCTGAAAATTTAGCCTTACCCTTATCCATTATTTATAATTGCTCTTTAAAATTTGGTAAATATCCTCATTTATGGAAAACGGCCAATGTCGTTCCTATTCCAAAGGGTGGTGATAGCTCTGACATATCAAAGTATAGGCCGATTTCTCAGTTGACTATTGTCTCTAAAGTTTTCGAGTCTCTTATTTGTCCAATACTGACTCACCATTTTAGAATGATTTTGACAGCTGAACAACATGGCTTCCGTAACAAACATTCCACACTGTCAAATCTTGTGGATTATGTTGGTGAGTTAGCAGAGGCAGTTGATGCAGGATATCAGATGGACGCTATTTATACTGACTTCAGTAAAGCATTTGACAGAGTGGATCACCAGCTGTTGCTTAGAAAACTCTCTGACTACGGTATTTTCGGTAGTTTTCTAAGTTGGATTGCTAGCTACCTAAGCCAAAGAACACAGAGGGTTGTGGTTTGTGGTCACATATCCAATCCTTTTGATGCTCCTTCTGGCGTACCGCAGGGTTCCCACTTGGGACCAATTCTTTTTCTGATTTTTATTAATGACCTCGGCAAAGAAATCAAAAACAGTAGATTCTCGATGTTTGCAGATGATCTCAAACTTTATCGTGTGATCGAAACTCAAAACGACTCTGAGCTTCTTCAGGCTGATCTTGATCGTGTTACTGATTGGTCTGTCAGAAATAAGCTGCCTTTAAATATCAATAAATGCAAGCACATCAAATTTACAAAAAAAAAAGTTTCAATTAAAACATTTTACGAAATATCAAGTTCGGCATTGGAGGAGGTTAGCGAGATTAGAGATTTAGGTGTAATCTTGGACAGTTCTCTTTCTTTTATACCACATATCGATTTGATCACTAAAAAATCATTTAAGATGCTGGGTTTCTTGTGGAGGAACTGTAAGAATTTTAAAAATATGCAAGCTTTAAAATTGGTCTACTTTGCTTTGATACGTAGTACTTTGGAGTACTGCTGTAGTGTTTGGAATCCTTTCTATCAGTGCCACAAATATCGGATTGAACGCATACAAAAACGGTTCTTATTCTTCCTCAGCGTACACCAACGTAAACTGTCAGTCCTTAAATCATACGAATCCCGGCTCCAATTCTTCGAATTTATTTCACTTGAGGGCCGAAGGTGGATTGCCGACCAAATTTTACTATATAAAATTGTGCGTGGATTGATTGACTGTCCATACTTGGTCCAACGAATTAATTATTCAGTGCCAAGAAGCAGCGCCAGAATTGTTAATTTTCATCCTTTTAGCATAAGAACTTATAGAACGAACACTGGTTTTCATAATGTTATAGCTAGAATCTGCAGATCCCATAACAGCTTTTTCAAAACAAATAATAAGGTAGATATACTCGCCTGTTCCTTGTCTCAATATCGTTCCTATCTGTATGCTCACGCACTCACTTTTATGGCTGATTAATTAAGTATTATGTTAGAGTAAGTTTAATATTTAAGTATATTATTTAGGCCTAAGTAGTAACCAACTTTTTGCATGCAGTGGTTGCCTATTATTGGGTTTGCATACCTATTTTATTTAAATTGTTTTTATGTTTAGCATGAATTTTGTAAACCTGTTGGTGATCCAAATAAAAAATAAATAAATAAATAAATAAACTATGAAACCTTCCTTTACTCTTATTGGCTAGATTATTGCTTGCTGGTAAACTCTTATTCTGATTGGTTCGTTAAAATATCCTTTGACGCTACAGAGAACCAATCAGAATAAGAGTTTACCAGCAAGCAATAATCTAGCCAATAAGAGTAAAGGAAGGTTTCATAGTTTTCAATTATACTAGGTTTTTTTGCAAAAAACTGCTTTATGTTAGGATGATTAAAAAAAAAGTAATGCTTATATCAAATTATCCGGGTTTTCGCAAAATCCCTAGTTTTTTTTGCAAAAAAACTAATAATACCAATCTTACTACGACATATATATATATATTCTAATGCTTTATAAAATAAAACTAATACCTAACGATAAACATAATTAGAATGAATTCAGGAAATGATGTAGTGTTAAGTGAAGTGCTAGATTAGCAGACACTACACATCGAATGCACTCTAACACTTAGTTTATCGAGTCTGGTGATAGCAGAGATTATCATTGCACAATACACTTTATATCGTTAAAAGTTATTTATGAATATGACGTATTTACGCAACAAAATAAACTTTTTATTATATTATGACTAGTCGACCCGGCGAACTTCGTTCCGCCTAACCTATTAGTATTTTATACATGTATTATGTATACTTATAAACCTTCCTTTTGCATCATTATATCTATTTAAAAAAAACCGCATAGAAATCCGATCCGTTGGATAGTTTAAAAGATATAAGCATACATAGGGACAGACAAGGGAAGCGACTTTGTTTTATACTATGTATCTATTGATATAACGAATTCATTAGAAACTACCGTTTTCTTAGTAAATAGGTAGATATTATAAATAACGTGCCTAAAAACTGTATCTTTTAAACAAGAAACAAGCAACAAAAACCATGTTCTCTCAGCTTCCAAGGTCTGCATACCGTGCCAGCAGCCCGCTCGCTTTCCAGACCATGTCTCACACACGGCGCAGTAAAAAACGCGTTGGCGACTATTATTTAATCTGCTGAATTGATATGTCCAGAGTCTAACAAGCACTACTACTATACACTAAAAGAAGTATGTATTTATTTGCCTGTTATATTGAAAACTGAAAACGTCCACCGACCAGATGGACGGATGATCTGGTCCACGCTGGATGCAGGCCACCTGCGATCGGTACAGATGGAGAGCCTTGAGGGAGGCCTATGTCCAGCAGTGAACGTCCTACGGCTGAAATGATGATGATGATGATATTGAAAACTACTTGTTTTTGCGGCGAAAGCTACCACCACTACGTACACTATAACATTATCATGAAAACCTTAAAATTTGAAAGGATGCTACACCGAAATGCCACATCAAACTGCGCTTTCAATTGCGCTTTCATGTTCATCTTGCGTTTTCAATTTTCAATTATTCTAGTAATTCTTTGAGACGCATGCGGTTATCGTCCAATGCATTGCATGCGCATTGGTTGCTCAGATATATGTGTCAGCTGAAAATGCGAGATGAACCCAATAGAGCACTGACTGATGAAGACATATCTTTAACCCTTAACACTGATAAAGATAAATTGAAAAGCCATTCAGCAAGTACGCTTATGGCGAATTAAAAGAACCATAACCTTTAAAGTACTAAGAACAAGCCCTTACGTTATCTTAAAGTAGGAAATCATTTTCTATTTTTGGACCATCATGCTGCGCGTGACGTGAAACGATTCGTGATAAACAGGTGATTTGGGATAATAATTAAAAGCCTTCGAGCCCAGTTTCTACGATCCCTCGTTAGCCCACTTGTATGGTCTTGAACAAAAACAAGTGCTTATAAAACCTCTCGTGCTCGGAAAAAACTTTTCTACTTAAGAGCCAGTTTACCGTGATGCTAGCGCCATTCTCGAAAAAAAAAAAACTTCTAAACTCAGGCAAATATCAAAAATCTGGCACAGTATGACACTAGATAATCTTGCTTAGTATTTTTTGAGCACAGTAAAGTAGTCCTAACTTAAAAGAACAAAATTATATACAGATTGTTGCTAAAAGTGGCCACTTTTACCAACACTCTGTAGCTTTCTTTGGTCTTTAACCTAAAAGCTATTTCTACTACAGTGCCCTAAAAATACTAGTCTACATTATCTAGTGTCATACAGTGCCACATTTTTGATATTTGCCTCAGTTTAGAAGTTTTTTTTTTTTCACGAATGGTGCTAGCATCGCGGTAAACTGGCTCTTAAAGCCAGGCCTGTGCCGGTATACACCAGAGAAGTGGAGTTAGTCAATTAAACAAAAGTTATATCCGATCGTCTCAAAGCTTCTCTGGTTAGTGTTTTTGGTACGTAAATAAAAGTAGGTACTAAGCGGAAGTTTGTCTATTAAATTTAAAGAAAATAGAACATTTAGTCCACAAGTCGCCATGTGAAAATTTTAACTCTATAAAAAATCCCATCGCGAAAAAGCCCATCATGTTTATGTTTTTCACATCGGATAGTTCTAGTTTAACCCTGTTAATCATAAAAAGTTAAGAGCATTTTAGTTATTTGACGTATTTCAATTTAGACTGGATGCCATGCCACGTATTTACTATACAACTAACCAGAGAAGTGGGTCTCCAGTAAAGCTACTTAAAACCTACTGTATCTTTATGAATAATACGGGTAATGTTTGGATAAGAATATACATTTATATAGCAAAATTAGCTATTTTAATATTGGTCTTAACTAATGATTTCGCTCTGAATCTGAAGTAATAATGGTTTATAAATGAAATAAATACAAAAAGCTGAACCAAAGCTATCCATCAAACAACTAACTAAGTACTATTCCCTCACATATTGAATAATAAAAAAAACACTAAACACGAGCAAAGGAACAAAATAATTGAATCCAGCTCACATCATCAATTCAGCAGAGCGCAACCGTTTTCCAATCAAAACCGCACCTCTAGCTCTACTCTAAAAACACTTGCAAAAAGTCTAAAAAACTTTTAAAAAAAAAATAAAAAAAAACTGGAGTCAAAGATCTCGCCTAAGAGGAAGTAAAGAGTTTCAACCGACCTTGGACAAGATGGCGGACAGAGCCTGGCTGGTTGCGATTTATTTTTAAACGAGCGGTCCCGGCTTACTTCGTTACGCCATAGAATATAAGATACTACTAAAGACTTGACTCTATAGACTTCGTTCTTTTGACTGCCCAGAATGGGCGAATAAAAAACAAACAACAACAACAAACCACCTGTCAAAATATGTAAACAACGGAAAAAATATTGCACCTTGGGTTACATTATTTGAGTTTAAGTAAGAATCCCTAATTTTTTTGAAAATCTAATATAGCCTATGTCACTCGGGGATAGTGTAGCTTCCTACCAGTGAAAGAATTTTTTAAATCGGTTCAGTATTTCCGGAGCCTATTCGTTACAAACAAACAAACAAATCTTATCTCTTTATAATATTGGTATAGAAAACGATGACTATGTTTAAAAAAAAGTTAAGTACATAGTTTTCCGCCATCTGCTTGACCTCTTGATACGACACGACACCTATTCTTTCTTTGAGTTGGTCAAGTTTATCAAAAAATAATTCACTTTACTACTAGTAAGACATGAACTTAATTGAAATAAATGCATAATTTTCTTTGCACATATTATATCTATCCTTTCCCATTTAATTTAATGTTTCTAAAGTTTGACGTCAATCGAGCCTGTTTGCAAATATTCCAGCGCGTGCGTCGAGATCCGATTGGCAACAGTTACAGGAAGCTTTCCGCGCGTCAACGAAATACATCGTTTTGTCGAATACTAGAAAATTTTACTAGTTGAAATTTTGGTTACTAAATAAAAAAATGTAACATTTCTTTATGTAGATTTAGAAAAAAAAAATCTCTCTTTATTAGAAAAAAAAAAAGACTTTTTGCAGGCGGGAATCTGAACAGCTTTATTGTACCCATTTGATTTATACGTGCATATTTCATGGTTTTCCAATGAGATGGATATGTATGTTAGTTTACCGGGACTGGGGAAGTTTTAATATGTGTTGAGCTTCCTAGGGTACATGTTCTATAACTTAACCTACCATAGTTATTGGCGCTTGAGTGTTCAAGTTTATTAATAAGTTAAGGAAAATATATACACCAATAACTCACAAGATATCACAAAATAATAAATTTCTGTATTTATTATGGTACTCAATTGTCTGTAATTATCTTATCAATACGTAAATAAATTTGTTATGTTAGTGAACGCTGCGTATCAGACAAATGATATGAATTGTATATATTTTATTAAAGTCATTGTTTTGAAATTTTTATTGATAAACTTTTGTGTTTTGGTCCAAATTTCAATGGATGTTTAAAGCTTATCTTTAAATTCTTACAGATACAGTTACATTTTCCACTTAGTAATTGTACGCTCATTATCATATTTGGATTTACGGAAGTACCTATATTGCTGAATTTATTCCGCATAAGTGTCGACATTGGTTTTACAAAGTGCAGTGTATGTTGATTCCTATGGTATGATAAGGCTACGAACGCACAGGCGGTTTTTTGCCGCGCGGATTTTATGTAACATATTGAATCCTATGGAAGTGTGCGCACCAGCGGATAAAAAACCGTAACAACACGCTTGTGCGTTCGGGGCCTATGAATAAGGTTGAAAATTAAATAACAAACTTTGACACCGCGCGGAAATCAAACCGCCTGTGCGTTCGTAGCCTAATATGTACATTCAGAACGTACGTACGTTGTACGTTTAGCATGATAAACAAATTTCTCAATTTAATATAAAACTAGGTCTTATTATAATACCATTAGAGTCGCCAGTTTCAACCAAAAATCGAAAGCAATGAGATAATAATTGCATAGATCGTAGATATGGCTAATGTTTTGAACGCGGAAATCCACGGGTTCAATACTATATTTTTTTCTATCTTTAAAATAATGATTCTCAATGGCTATTCTTAATTATCAGATCTTATCTTATATATGAAACTTTTTATCATAAAAAAATATTGCCCTACACGTGGAGTCTTCCTACAAACCTAAATTCTTTGTTATTATTTTTAAATAGAAATAAATCATATATTCAGTAGGTCTCGCTAATTATTGTGCAAAAACAACTTCTTCAAGTGGCACATTTTCATAAAGATTTTGTTTGTACGCACTCCGGCCAGTGCCCCGAGTTTTGTTAGTGCTTTGACTTGACACACTTTCGTATGAGTAAGTGAAAAATATCTATTAACATACATTTCTTTTCCTACAATTTATCTTTAAACTAGTCGATCCGGCGAACTTCGTACCGCCTAACCTATAGGTATTTTGTGCATGTATTATACTTATAAACCCTCCTCTTGAATCACTTTATCTATTAAAAAAAAACCCGCATCAAAATCCGTTGCGTAGTTTTAAAGATTTAAGCATACATAGGGACAGACGCGAGAAGACTTTATTTTATACTATGTATTGATATATCTTTTATCGTTTTGTTATCAATAGCGGTTTTTTTCTCCTTTTGTTTAAATATCCGAGTGTGAATGTATCTTATACTTTGATGTTTTTAAAAGGCAGTTTTTTTTTACTTATCAATATACTAGAGGCTGTCCCGCGGTATTTCCCGCGCAGATTTCTCAGAAACACAAAATTCCCGTTTTTTCCCGTTCCCGTGGGAATTTCGGGAAATCCTTTCTTAGTGCTCACCTACACTCCCTAAAGAACCTAAATGCCAAATTTCAGCTTTGTACGCCCATTAGTTTCGGCTCTGCGTTGTCTGTCAGTCAGTCAGTCAGTCAGTCAGTCAGTCAGTCAGTAACGGAAGAGTTTTATATATATAGATATAAAACAATTTTTCCGTTACTGACTGACTGACTGACTGACAGACAACGCAGAGCCGAAACTACTGGGCGTAGCGGGATGAAATTTTGCATTATAGGTTCCTTAGGGAGTGTAGGTGAGCACTAAGAAAGGATTTCCCGAAATTCCCATGGGAACGGGAGAAAATTGGATTTTTGTGTTTAAGAAAAATCTGCGCGGGTGATATCGCGTGGCAGCCTCTAGTTAAACTACTAAATTGTGAATTGATCTGTTTTTGATTCTGACAAGGGCCGCAGTTAGCGACCATGGGGTTAAGTCTCGTAACTGAAATAGATCGACTCGTAATCGTATTGCAAGTGATTTTATTTTGCTGGCGTGTGACAGAAATCGGCTTTGTTATATTCGCAATGGTTAAAAAAATCGAGAAAGACAAATAAGAGTATATATTTTAATTACGAAACTTTACCCACATGTTCATTTTTATTGCTAAACCATTATTCAGGATACCAGGAACACATAA
The DNA here is from genome assembly GCA_951802225.1 of Euspilapteryx auroguttella. Classification (NCBI taxonomy): domain Eukaryota; kingdom Metazoa; phylum Arthropoda; class Insecta; order Lepidoptera; family Gracillariidae; genus Euspilapteryx; species Euspilapteryx auroguttella. The sequence continues at coordinate 12,085,464 of OX637648.1, read as the reverse complement.
ATTCGATGTGTGTGTGGCTGACCTAACTATATTGTAACGACTACGCAGTAAACTATATTATTCATGTTAATGACACTTGGATCATTCAACTTATACCAGTTGCCTTGAAACTGGGACCCTGATCGATGTTTGCTTTGAGATTGTGTGTTATTATTGTATTAAGTTACACATTTCTTGAAATATAGAAAGTTCCAGTTCTTTATCATTGTTTGATATGATAAAACTATTGCGTATGCACGCAGTTTAGCTTACAATTACAAAAATGAGCGTTACCGTGGGAATTTAAGAAATCCCTACCTTAAGGAGCGAAACGGTGAGATACAAGCGCCACTTCGATAAATAATTAATATCTTCTAATTCATGGCTGAAATCAAAAATATTCGTCTTGACATTGCTGAGAAGATATTAATTATTTATAAGGATTGATTGATTTAACATTTTTTTTCGGTTGAGGTACATACATAATAAATATTAAAATGCAAAAATAAAAAACAGGGTACATACTTAGAGGGTAACTAACTTTCGCACCGTGTAGGCCCGTTTTTCTCCACTCTACTCTCTAAGGCTAAAGAAACATCATTTCATATCTCAATCTCAAGCGAACAAGAGATAAAGAGGTTTTACCTACACCCATGCTAGCGTCAATCGCAAAAAAAAAATGTAAAGTATTCTTAGGGCACTGTCCCCCTTACCACAAAAAAATCGCCAATTTGTATGACGAAATCCTGATTTAAACCTAGTCTAGTGATTTAGACCCGGTTTAACTCTTTTTGTGGTAGAGCCGTGTAGGTTCCAGTTCAGGGACCCAGGAAAGCGTTGCAAAGTGTCCAATTTAGCCAAACAACCAGTAGTATGCCTTAATATTAATTTTTGTATGGTTTTGTCACCAGCTGGACTCAAAATAGTAGGCAAAATAGCAAAACCATAGACAAGAAAACGCTAAAAACGACTCGCGTGTATTCTTAGGCTTCTTTTAGCCTTTTAGTTTATGAGTTTGTCTCTATCTCTCTTATGATTAGTTTGTTATTATTGAAGGAGTGAGAGTAGCAGTTTTCAGTTTCTGCTTTAACATATTCTATCTAGTACAGTGGCGGTCTAGGAGGCCGTAACAGATTTTATATGGTTTCGTCGACCCTAGCCTGTATTGCCAAAGAACAAGAGCTATTTTTCTGTAAGGTATGTACCTTATCTCAGGATGTAATAGGCAGCTTAGTCTATCAATATATATAAAACTCTTCCGTTACTGACTTACTGACTGACTGACTGACTGACAGACAACGCAGAGCCCAAACTACTGGGCGTACGAAGCTGAAATTTGGCATGTAGATTCCTTAGGGAGTGTAGGTGAGCACTAAGAAAGGATTTCCCGAAATTCCCACGGGAACGGGAAAAAACGGGATTTTTGTGTTTATGAGAAATCTGCGCGGGAAATACCGCGGGGCAGCCTCTAGTATATATATAAAACTCTTCCGTTACTGACTGACTGACTGACTGACTGACTGACTGACTGACAGACAACGCCGAGCCTAAACTACTGGGCGTAGAAAGCTGAAAACACTTGGCACAAGGGTTCCTCGGGGAGTGTAGATGAGCACTAGGAAGGGATTTCCCGAAATTCCCACGGGAACGGGAATAAACGCGAATTTTGTGTTTATGAGAAATCTGCGCGGGAAAAACCGCGGGGCAGCCTCTAGTTTTAAAATAATAGCAAAACCTAGCTATCAGTGAAAGCATTAAATGTTGTTTACCAACACTGATGCGCTCGTTAATTCTTATCATTCAAAAAGGAAAACATTCCATATTCAAACAGGTCATAACATTAACTGACAAGCGGTTAGGTATTATCTCATAAATTATGACATAATTGACAGTTAATATCATCTATAGAGCTGACATACAACCCTTCCAACGCGTACCTAGTCAGAAATCTGAACTAGAATAAAATTATTAGATTTTCCAACTCATGGACCACAAACATCAACATAATCTCACGCCTTTTATTCCCCGAAGGGTTAGGCAGAGGCACCAGCTCAAGAGCCGGACCCACGTTTAGCCGAGTTTATGCTTTATTACCAACGTGACAAGGGGTTAGCTCGTCGCCGCGGTTATAATGACGGAACATGGACCATTTTCAAAATTTAGCTGGTCTAGCTAAATTCCTATCCTATTCACAAAATTTGAAAATAAAAATATTTTTAAATATTCCTAGGATACAAGGTAACACTGATAGTAAATCCATAGACTATAAGTAACTTTTTAATAAAGTAACCAGGTTTTAATTAAGTAACCAAAAGAGGTAGTCAGGGGCCGCGGTCGCGGAGTTGAACATAAGGATCGAAAGATCTCCCGTGACCCCCTTGCCAACAGCCGAGGTGGACACCGGCGGGGTTGTAGTGGGTGCGAACCCCACATAACCCTGCCACTCTCCCCGGGGCTGCAGGGTACTCGTTAAGAGTTTCCCCGCCTTAAAAAAAGAATAATTTCTTTTTTACAAAAAGATACCCGCCTTCAACAAACTGACACATACATAAACTGAGAATTTCCTCTTTTTCGAAGTCGGTTAAAATATGTGCTAAAACCTTCTCCTGAATGTAACGAATACATTTCTGAAAACCGCATCAAAATCGGTTCAGCCAAACGCGAGATAATCGCTGACAAACATACATACATACATACATACAGGTCAAACTGATAACCTCCTTTTTTGAAGCCGGTTAAAAAGGTAGTCAGGGGCGCCCACTACGGCTCAGGCAAACGTATGTGAAAGACAACAGAAGAACAGACAACAGAAGAACAGACCAGTCAGAATAGCAGAAAGATAGATAACCTAATAAATATTCTATGACTCTTTCATGTTTATAAAAAAAAATATACTAGCTGTCCCGTCGAACTTCGTATCGCGCCTCACATTTTGTATGGGAAAAAGAAATTGTTACTTTTACTAACTTCCTCTAAATTTTTTCAATTTTTTTTACCTTTATTACTTCCCTGTACTACTACGAACATTTCAAAATTAAAATTAGCTAAATCGGCCCGGTCGTTCTCGAGTTTTAGCGAGACTAACGAACCACGATTCATTTTTATATATATAGTAGATAGACATAGTAGAGAGTAGATTTTTTTGAGCTGCGGCGCTGGCAATTCATTGCGAGTAGGTTAAGAATTGTCTGTACCACTGTAACATTACAACAATGGTCATTATTTTGAATCTTTGCAATCAGTTCCGCCTTACTTTGTCACAATATAAATAATTATGATATCATTCTTGATTCAGGTACTTATCTTATTTCTGGAACGTTGTAGGTTTTGCCTTATCGAAAATATAAAAACAATTGTGCAAAATAAATATAAAAATATTTCAAAACAACTGGGCAAATTTTTCAGGCTTCTAGAATAATTTATTTATGGTAAAAAAAAAAAAACAAAAACTAGAAACGAAATTCCATCAGTTTTTTGGCGAAATTCGTCCTTATTGCTCAAATAGATGTGTTACCTGTTGAGAATAATGTTTGGAGAACCTTAAAATGTTTAAATTAATGAATAATTTTATTTGTAGTAGGAAGAGAAAACGCAAATAAACAGTAAAACAAAACAAAGCATAATTTTCTTAGAAATATGAATATGACTAACGTATAACGTAACGGCACAGTATTCAATCCAAACATCAATCAATTTACAAACGCAAAAAGATAAGCATTTTTTTGAAGAAGAACATTAGGTAGGATAGAGGACACAAACAAATAAGATAGAAAAGTACATAAAAAATATTATATTTACCAATATCTTTCCTGGCATATTGCCTGTGGTGACCATTATGCGAATTGGCTGTACCAAACGCTTGACCCATTTTCAATCACTGCACTACCTTACAATATAAAAAAAAAACAACTAAACACACTTCGCTTTAGCACAAACACTGGCAGCTAAAATCCATTTAGAGGAAACTCCACAAAAATATTCCAAATTCAATTAGCGAGGGAAATAAAGGTCGAATCAGCTGTTTCTCAGATCACGGCCTACTGGGCACTGCGCGTGCGTGAAACATAGCAACGACACGTCAATCCTCCGCACAGTCTCGGACTGAACTGACTGAGAGTTGAGCTGTAGTGATGAGTGAACGGGACTGGCGACCGATAAGCCCTAGCTGACCTAGATTTTGTGTGAGAGTTCAGCTAGGATATTGTCCTGTCGGCCTATTGCCTATTACAATGGCTATGAGAATGAAAAGCATTTCGGCATGTTACAGGTTACGCTAAATATAGTCCTAATCAAGAAATACAAGGTCGCCCAAAGGGCTGTGTGGTCGGAGTTTCTCTGCGTGATCGAATCAGAAATAAAGAGATCGACCGAAGAACTAAAGTCACCGACATAGCCCAAAGAATTGCGAAACTTAAGTGGCAATGGGCAGGGCACATAGCTCGAAGAACAGATAGTCTGGGGCCGAAAGTTCTCGAGTGGCGACCACGAACCGGAACACAAAGAGTAGGCAGACTCACCACAAGATGGTCAGAAGACTAGGTGAAGGCTGCGGGAATACACTGGATGAGGCTCGCTCAAGACCGGTCGCTGTGGCGTTCTGTGGGGGAGGCCTATGACCAGCAGTGGACGTCTTTCGGCTGAGATTTAACCATTTACCCGTAATAAGTACTTACTTATATGTCAAAATGTTTGTCAATTTCATAGTCATCAAGAACGGCAATTGACCCACTGTTCTGGCTTACATTTTCCATCCGGTGTTTGGTGATAATTGGAGGTTATCTTAATTTTGCCTCCAAAACAAGGATTTGTGGGTGCAACAAACTAACAGTTTTCAATAGACGAAACAATTTACTACTGGACAACGAATTAAGGTTGTTTTTCATGTTAAGATACCTACTCTAATTCTACAAATACTGAAGTTATTTCTATTATTATTACAGAAGAAATTAACCAAATGCGAATCAAATAAGCTGTAATTAAAGATTTAGATATTTTTTTGGAATCTTAAATTTAGAATTTCTTTGTTATGCTTGTAAAATTTAATTTATTCGTCTTTTTTTCTTTATTTATATTAATCTTTCTCTCATAAAACGTTGAATTATTTCAGGAGTTAGTCATCTCTCTTGTACCTACCTTTACACAATGAAATTATCTTGAGATAATAAATGAATCATCTGTGAAATTATCTTTAATTTATAATTTCTCGGTAATTACGACAAAAGGTTACTATTGCGTCATTATTTAACAAATGGCTACTTTGTTGAGTAAAACATAATATTTCAAGGACAATCCCGCTTCTACACTACAGCACTACGTCCCCTATATTACGGCCGTATTTGCATACATACATAACGTCACGCCTGTATCCCATCGGGGTAGGCAGAGACAATTCATTTCCACCTGCTACGATCCTGACACACTTCTTTCGCTTCTTCTACAGCTATTCTATTGCCGTATTTGCAATATTGCAAGAACCCTGTTCACCCCCAATTTGTCGGGATATTTCTCAGGCAGACATTCGTAGTTAGTGTTTTTGATTGTACTCGTTCAATTTAAAACTCAAAAAGCTGTTTTCGAGTACAGATTATCCAGGCTGGCGCCGCCGTCTCATATACTTCGTCGAGCGTTATGCTCAGTATTTAAGTCGGAACTCAGCTGTATATAATTTTGAGGTAAGAACGAGAAAAAGGTATATTTAAGAGTTGACACTCAAACTTCGCCTCAACTGTGATTGTCAGTCTCAGAAAACCTGCACATGGTGGCTAATCAGCATGTACAGTGCCATTGTCATCATTGTTTCAGTTGAAAGACGTCCACTGCTGGGCAGGGCACATAGCTGGAAGATCAGATGGTCGCTGGAACCGAAAAGTTCTCGAATGGGGACCTCGAACCGAAAGACGCGAGGCTGAGAGTTGAGCTGAAGAGTGAACGGGACTGGAGACCTATAAGCCCTAGCTGACCTAGATATTGTGTGAGAGTTCAGCTAGGATATTGTCATGTCGGCCTATTTGCCTTTTACAATGGCTATGAGAATGAAAAGCATTTCGGCATGTTACAGGTTACGCTAAATATTGTCCTAATCAAGAAGCTCAAGGTCGCCCAAAGGGGCAATGGAAAGGGCTATGCTCGGGAGTTTCTCTGCGTGATCGTATCAGAAACTAGAGGCTGCCCCGCGGTTTCACTGGCGCAGATTTATCATAAAGACAAAAATTCATTTTTTTCCCGTTCCCATAAAAAAATTCGGGAAATCCCTTCTTAGTGCTCACCTACACTCCCTAAGGAACGTACATGCAAAATTTCAGCCCGCTACGCCCAGTAGTTTCGGCTCTGCGTTGTCTGTCAGTCAGTCAGTCAGTCAGTCAGTCAGTCAGTCAGTCAGTCAGTCAGTCAGTCAGTCAGTCAGTCAGTCAGTCAGTCAGTCAGTCAGTCAGTCAGTCAGTCAGTCAGTCAGTCAGTCAGTCAGTCAGTCAGTCAGTCAGTCAGTCAGTCAGTCAGTCAGTCAGTCAGTCAGTAACGGAAGAGTTTTATATATATTGATGAAGAGATCCGCAGAAGAACTATAGTCACAGAACATAGCCCAAAGATTGGGCACGGGCAGGGCACATAGCACGAAGAACAGATGGTCGCTGTTCTCGAGTGGGGCCTTCGAACCGGAAGATGCAGAGAAGTCAGAAGCACAAGGTGGTGAAGGCTGCGGATGTACACTAAATAAGGGTCTCGCTCAAAACCGGTCGTTATGGCGATTTATAAGAGAAGCCAAGTCCAGCATTGTTTGCAAGGCAAGTCCAAATCCTAAGCTACACCAAGCACGTTTGCATCGATCAGATGGCGTTTTGTTTGTACGCTACTGAATCAATTATGAAGAAATGCAAACGGCCTCGTGACCGCACGTTATTTATACCGAAAGGTCAAGAGCTCTGCCGCTCTGATACTTTGAAATTGAAATTATTACAATTGTCGGGCGAATACAACACGCCACTTTACTTTGACGCGACTTTCCTTAAAGGAATAAATATTTAATTTTCTAATTTCATTTATATTACTCCCGTCTACTTAGTAACTATTGCAAACGTATAGTTTGTGACGATAATGAAAGTCAAATCGTTTCAGACAATGCGCTAATACATCAAAAGAGGGATTTAGCTCTCCATACTTAACAACTTTCCCTAAGCAACACGGGCCGACATTATTAAACAATAAAAACTTTTTATAAAAAAATTAAACCGCCGAAAAAACTGAAAAGCATTAAATAATAGGGAAACATTTTCTATTAGGCCTTAATTTACTTACTTCTTAAAGTAATTTTGGATTACCAAGAAATTTTAAGTCGCATATGTATGATCACATAAAAATATATATATACTAGAGGCTGCCCCGCGGTATTTCCCGCGCAGATTTCTCATAAACACAAAAATCCCGTTTTTTCCCGTTCCCGTGGGAATTTCGGGAAATCCTTTCTTAGTGCTCACCTACACTCCCTAAGGAACCTACATGCCAAATTTCAGCTTTGTACGCCCAGTAGTTTCGGCTCTGCGTTGTCTGTCAGTCAGTCAGTCAGTCAGTCAGTCAGTCAGTCAGTCAGTCTGTCAGTCAGTCAGTCAGTCAGTCAGTAACGGAAGAGTTTTATATATATTGATACGCGACGAATTGAGAACCTCCTCCTTTTTGTTTTTTCGTCGGTTAAAAATCCGGTGTCCCGTACACAGACCGTCAGCTGATCAATCAAATTGATGAACTGCTGAATTCGAACTTCTGTAAGTAAAGAATGACCGAAACATGAGTTTCAGCCGAAACAGAAACCGAAAAAGAATCTTCAACCCTAGCTTTGGTTTTAGGTTTCGGCCAAACTCACGTGGCCTTGCAAAATGTTAATGTTTTGCGGGCGCGCAGGGCAGCTCGGTGCGAGCGAGCTTCTTGAGCGTATCGCCAAATTCATCCGAGATTACCCGAGCGCAGCACGAACATCGAGTTTCGGTTTCGGCAAAAGCTGCCGGCCGTTTTTAGCCGAAACCGAAAATGTGGCCGAAACAATATATTTTGGCCGATATTTTGAACAGTTAGAGACCGACCTAAGTTAATTCACACTTGTCAGCAACACTTCAACTTCTAGTGGTTCAAAGAGCGCCTGCTATTGATATGCACGACCCAGTCGACCAACTTTGACTTGTTTTAAGAGCCAGTTTACAGCGATGCTAGCGCCATTCGCGAAAAAAAAAACTTCTAAACTAAGGCAAATATACAAAATTTGGCACAGTATGACACTAGATAATGTAGCCTAGTAGTTTTAGGGCACTTCTGTATAGCTTTTAGGTGGAAGACCAAAGAAAGCTACAAAGTGTTGCTAAAAGTGACCACTTTTGGCGACAATCTGTGTTTTTTTTGTTCTAGTTCAAGTTTATCTAGTGTCATACTGTGCCACATTTTTGATATTTGTCTTAGTTAAGAAGATATAATTTTATTTCGATAATGGTGCTAGAATCGCTGTAAACTTGCTCTTAACACAGTTATGCTTAATCTTCTAGTACAACAAAATATCAAACTATTCCATTGCATTAATTCACCACGGCTTATTGGCAACACCGTTCAGAATGTCAATTTCCGCATCGATCTTTCAACAGTTAACAATAACAATAAACTCGTTAACGAGTTATTTTAATAAAGGTATTTGTTATTGTTGTTCCCACGTGAACCGCCTACAAGACAAGAACCAAAGTTAAACATAGCAAGGTTAGTTTTTATAACCGCTCTGTTAAGAGCCAGTTTACAGCGATGCTAGCGCCATTCGCGAAAACAATTAATATCTTCTAAACTAAGGCAAATATCAAAAATGTGGCACTGTATGACACTAGATAATGTAGCCTAGTATTTTTAGGGCACTGTTGTATAGCTTTTAGGTTAAAGACCAAAGAAATCTACAAAGTGTTGCTAAAAGTGGCCACTTTTGGCAATAATCTATGTTTTTTTTTGTTCTTTTTACTTAGGACTACTTTGCTGTGCTCAAAAAATACTAAGCTACATTATCTAGTGTCATGCAGTGCCACATTTTTGATATTTGCCTTAGTTTAGAAGATAATAATTGTTTTCGCGAATGGCGCTAGCATCGATGTAAACAGGCTCTTAATATTATTACACTAGCTGATACGGCTCATTTCTTACCGAATTACAATTTTCTTTTATTTATCCTAATTAGTGTTCAACTGCTAGGCAAAGGCCTCCTTTATTACACACAGGCGGGATCGGATCTGTGCTACCTCAGCTCAGTTCTCGAAATCAAATCTCCTTCTTGGTCCATGGTAAAAAAGTTAACACGTTTACACATAAGAATGTCATAAATAACATTATATACGTGCTATTCTGATTTTTTGAGAATACTCTGTCTGTTATTTTCAAAGTAACACTCGCTAAGTAAAATTTTAACTGTACTTTTTGGGCCGTGTTCGTGATATATTTCGGACATTCTAGTAGACAATGCGACAACGCGCCTAATTGCGCAGTTTTCTTTTCGGTAATTTGTCTTCCCAATAGAGAAAGCAACGGCACCTGTACGTGTACATACCTACGACATACAATTTCGGTTTGACATACATATCAAACCATAATTTTATTTTAAGAGTTAGATCGCTGTAACGCACTCGTTTTTAACTATCTTCACAATAAAAAAACAGCTATATGTTTTTGAACGCTTTAACTACTGAACCGATATGGAAACCATATTTTTATCCTGAAAATCCCACAAAAACTAAAGAAACAAAAAAGAATTTGTTGTAAAGGAAAATGTGGGAAACGCGGGGCGGGAACTAGATATTCTAAGGCTGAAATTCACAGTAAACACAAATTCGGCTAAACGTGGCTCCGGCTCTTGAGCTGGTGCCTCTACCTAACTCTTCGGGGAATAAAAGGCGTGAAATTATGTTACATGAAATTCAAAGTCACTTTTTTAGAGGCTACTCGTTCTAATTTCAACTTGACAGGTCTTTCTCGAGTACTTGGGGGCCAAGTTTCTTAACTAAAAACGAGTGACTCGTAATTGTCTTGTTAGCGATTTCGTTAACCATTGCCGCTTTAACAAAGCTAATTTCTGTTGCACGCTCAAAGAAAACAGCAATGGTTAACTAAGTCGCTAACAAGACAATTACGAGTCACTCGTTTTTAGTTAAGAAACTTGGCCCTCTTATTCTGGTTTGAATTGTCCTATACTCAGTCGTAAACGGAACTCGATTATCTACTTCAATTTGATGCAGAGAACAATTTTGACACTTTTGACTGCTGCTTCATACTGGAATGTGAAATTATGTCACCCTAATCAATATATATAAAACTCTTCCGTTACTGACTGACTGACTGACTGACAGACAACGCAGAGCCAAAACTACTGGGCGTAGAAAGCTGAAAATTGGCACGTGGGTTCCTTGGGGAGTGTAGATGAGCACTAAGAAAGGATTTCCCGAAATTCTTATGGGAACGGGAAAAAACATGGATTTTTGTGTTTATGAGAATTCTGCGCGGGTGAAACCGTGGGGCAGCCTCTAGTTGTTGTTATTATATTGTTGTGGATACCTGTTATTGGCCATATATACTACATTCTTATTTAAAATACCTATGAATTAACGCTGTTGGTTGGTATCCTGAATAAAATAAATTTCTAAATAAATTTGGAGCAGCGAACGATTTCGACACTTTGAGGTGCTGCTTCGCACTGGAATGTGAATATATCACTCTAATATTGTTATATTCGAACTACAGGAGTCACTCTGTTACAGCTTCACACTAGTACAGTTTAGTAAACACGGTTGTACAGTTCGGATTCACTGGAAAATAACAGTTGTAGAGATCGTGATGCGTGACGCACTTCGGAGACAATGACTCTCGCGCGCCATTTCACTAATCCACGGAAACTGTGTCGTACCATCTCACTGAAAATATAGGTATTCAAGAGATACGACACAGATATCGTACTAATATTATAAATGCGAAAGTAACTCTGACTGTCTCTGTTTTCTGATAAAACTACTGAACCGATTTGAATGAAATTTGGTGTAGATAGTCTAGGGTCTGAGAAAGCCCCTTTGCCAACAGCCGAGATGGACACCGGCGGGGTTTTAGTGGGTGCGAACCCCACATAACCCTGCGACTCCCCTCGGGGTCGCAGGGTACTCGTTAGGAGTTTCCCCGCCTAAAAAAAAAAAAAAAGGGTCTGAGAAAGGACTTATACGCTACTTTTTATCCCGAAATTTCCACGGGATCATGGGGAATTTGATGTTTCAAGGACAATTGCCCCGGCGAAGCCGCTGGGCGCCTACTAGTATGATAAATGCGAAGGTTGGTCAAGATGTTTGTTTCACTTAAATTGTAAAACTACTAATCAGAATTATAGGTATAAAACTTAAAACTTTACATGTTTATACAAAATATCACAATGGCATAAAATATAGATAGCGCGGGAATACATATCAATATTATCAATCGTTTCGGCTTGTATTAAAATTAAGTAACGTTTTTGTATAAATTCTATATATTTTTTAGCGAAACTACTATAAAAAAGACTATAAATTTTTCACTTTTTCGTCAAAGGTGGACATATAAAAATAAAACGAAAGAGAAGGTAAAAACAGACAACATAATTTATTTTACATATGAAAAATATGTAAGCACTTGCAAAATGAAGCAATCCAAAGTAGCGCCTGCCAGTTTCCACTTAGCAAAAAGCAACGCGTGTGAAAATTAATGCTCTGCTGTTTTTCGCAGGCACTCCACTTGGTGTCGCTGCTAATGCTAATTGCGTTTACATGTCTTTATAAATGTTTCGACCAATGAGTGTGTATAATAATAATAATAACACATCACACTCAGAGCCCCTAACTAGGAAGAACCTGTATCTAGGGTGCCCGAAACACACACAGAGACGAACATCACACCCAGACCGGAAACAAACATCGATATTCATCATATCAATATTCGTCCCGCCCGGGAATCGAACTCGGGTGCACACGCTTACTCAGTCCACATCACTGCCAACTGAGCCACGGAGCAGTCATAAAGCAACGCGTGTGAAAATTAATGCTCTACTGTTTTCCGCAGGCACTCCACTTGTGTCGCTGCTAATTGCGTTGACATCATCAATACATAGTATAAAACAAAGTCGCTTCCCGCGTCTGTCCCTATGTATGCTTAAATCTTTAAAACTATTCAACGGATTTTGATGCGTTTTTTTTTTAATAGATAGAGTGATTCCAGAGGAAGGTTTATAAGAATAATACATAAGCAACATAGTAATAGGTTAGGCGGTACGAAGTTCGCCGGGTCGGCTAGTAAATAGTATAAAACAAAGTCGCTTTCCGCGTCATCGGATTTTGATGCGGTTTTCTTTTACAGATAAGAGTAAGATTATAAATTATAAATGTTTCGACCAATGAGTGTGTATTTATTCACGTACCGCCTAAATTATTACTATTTTGTGCACGTATTGTACTTATATACCTTCCTCTGAAACCACTCTTTTCTGTAAAAGAAAACCGCACCAAAATCCGATGACGCGGAAAGCGACTTTGTTTTATACTATGAACAGTCAGGAGGCCGTAACAGATTTGTCTATGGTTTCGTCAGCCCTACACTGTATTACCACAGAATAAGAGCTATTTTGCAATACAGAAAAACCGGAAGTGTTACGCCGATCGTGTCCGCCACTGTACTAGCCGACCCGGCGAACTTCGTACCGCCTAACCTATCACTATGTTGCTCATGTATTATTCTTATAAACCTTCCTCTGAAATCACTCTATAAATAAAAAAAAAACGCATCAAAATCCGTTGAATAGTTTTAAAGATTTAAGCATACATAGGGACAGAAGCGGGAAGCGACTTTGTTTTATACTATGTACTATGTACTAGAGGCTGCCCCGCGGTTTTTCCCGCGCAGATTTCTCATAAACACAAAATTCCCGTTTTTTCCCGTTCCCGTGTGAATTTCGGGAAATCCCTTTTTAGTGCTCACCTACACTCCCCGAGGAACCCACGTGCCAATTTTTAGCTTTCTACGCCCAGTAGTTAAGGCTCTGCGTTGTCTGTCAGTCAGTCAGTAACGGAAGAGTTTTATATATATTGACTAGAGGCTGCCCCGCGGTATTTCCCGCGCAGATTTCTCATAAACACAAAAATCCCGTTTTTTCCCGTTCCCGTGGGAATTTCGGGAAATCCTTTCTTAGTGCTCACCTACACTCCCTAAGGAACCTACATGCCAAATTCCAGCTTTGTACGCTCAGTAGTTTCGGCTCTGCGTTGTCTGTCAGTCAGTCAGTCAGTCAGCCAGTCAGTCAGTCAGTCAGTAACAGAAGAGTTTTATATATGAGTCTACTAGTATCAAAAACCGCAATGTCCATAAAATAGGTAAAATGACTTCTCTATGGTTTTTAAAAATAAAATAAAAATGAAACCGTTTCATATCATTCAAATGTACCTAAAACCGCAAAGTCTTATAGAAAACAAGAGTTAAAATCTATTCTATTCAACAAAGTCAGAATTGTCCATCGCTGTTTGTTTCAAGATGCGCAAAGTCCGCCACAGCCAATCATGTTGCGACGTTTACTATGGTGGATTGTACGTTGTTGTGATAAAATTGCTTGCAGTTTTTAACAATTTTAAAGTGGTAAAAGTTAAAATTCGTGCATAAAGTTCAAAAATTTTGATTAATGAAGTATTACCCCGAAGTCGTAGATAATAAGCATGCGCGAAAATGGATTAGAAATCCTGCTAATTGGAAGTAAAATCGCGTCAAAGAACAACGGTAAGTTCCAGTGGATTGAAAAGTTTTGATACTTTTTATTTCTGTAGTATGACAAAATTATTATGAAGACCAAGAGGCCCCTGACGAACCAATATGTGAAATGCAAGAAGAATCAAAACTATTAGTGATTTGATTTTCTTAATACAAATATCTAATTTTTACTAATAAATTAGAACTTTGTATGATTAAAATAATTAATATTGTAATAAAAATTAAAATATAGAAATCAGGGCTTGATATTATCCAGGTTTATTGTTTTACGCGCAGATTTAGGAAAGTAGGCAGGTAATCAGTAGGTAACTGTTATTGGTAACTAAAAGTATCGATATTGGTTAGTCCTTCTATGTATGTACTTCTACTACGCACAATAAGAAATTTAGGGATATCTCGAAAGTAGTAAACATGGACAATGCGGTTATTGAAACTAGTACACTCATATATTGATTGAATAGCGTTTGCTCGCGGCTTCATTTACGCTGTTACATCTGAGAATAACTATTTCTCTAAAATACAATAAATTCCACAAACACACTAAAGTTATCCATGCAAACAGTGCATAACTATAAAACGGCTTAAAAAGCAACAAAAAAACTGCGGTAAAAGCTCTCTCGTTAACGAATATTCGACTAGCAGGGAGTCAGGGAGGGAAGTGGAGGGGCAAAGGGGTTAGTTATTTGTATGAAAGCCGAGCTGTAGTTTACAATTAGTTTTTATGGTTCTGTAAATAGAGCTCACAAAACTGAAGAAACTTTAATAAATATGGATTAATTATGTGTGTTTTTTTGCTGTAAATAAATCTTTTCTTTCTTTCTTTCTTTTCTTTATTATTATGACCATACTTTTTGATGATTATACATATTTTTTGTAGGCAAGGAAACACCAAAAAATAAATTCATTTTGAAAACCTTATGAAGTGAGCTGTTGGAGCATCCTGGCCTCATCCTGCAGTTTGCTGATGAGCTCGGATGGCTTCTATAAATGTGGGGAAATGCACAATGGCTCCAAGTTCGCGAGCTAAGTGCAGGCACTTCTCTACCCCCACAACTGAAGAAGAAGAAGAAGAAGACCTTATGAACTCCTGCACGTTAAGAAACCCATGCATCTACATGTTCCTCTACTTTAAAACACCAATTTAAAAATATCAATGTTCATTTTACGAATTGCACTCAGCCCCCGTCAACATTGTTACGACACCTGACTATCCGACACCTCTCAGACAAATTGCTGCACACACAGACATACAAAAAAAAAAATATATATATAGAGAGAGAGGGAAGGTTACAGAGGGTTAGTCCCAACCGGCTCCAAAACTATTGTTAGACAAAGGCGGAACTAGACTTGCTGACATTAAGGTGGGAGAGTAGTGATGTGCAGTTTTGTTGTGGTTGTAAGGAATCATTTAAACTTTAATACCAGATTAAACTAGTCACCTGGGGGATCAGTCTCGCTGGAGTCAGTATGACGCCGGGATTGACTAATGTCAAATATGATTGAGCCTTAAGGACCCTTAACGTATTTTGTCACCTTCAACACATAGTATAAAACAAAGTCGCTTTCCGCGCCTGTCCCTATGACATATGTATCTTTAAAAATACGCAACGAAAGTTGATGCGATTTTTCCTAATCAATAGATCGATTCAACAGGAAGGTTACACAACATAGTAATAGGTAAGGCGGTACGGAGTTCGCCGGGTCGACTAGTAGTGTTATAAAACAATTCTAGTACAGTCACGGACTAGGAGGCCGTAACAGATTTGTCTATGGTTTCGTCAGCCCTAGACTGTTTTATTGAAGAACAAGAGCTATTTTGCAATACAGAAAAACCGGAAGTGTTACGCCGATCGTGTCCGCCACTGTACAATAAAGTGTTCATGCATTCATTCCTTTTAGTTGTATGAACTTCTATGCCACCATTAGATAAGCATTATGTTTTTCCATTGGTAAGGAATACAACCAATATCAATATCACATGATACAACTTTAAAATAAGTTACTTACTAATGAGAAAACTAGTAGTTTTCGTTGTATTTACTTGAAATTGTTTTATTATGATTAAGTCCTATCCTAAATATATACGAACATACGAACAGCCCTAGTTGAAGCCAGACGGTGAAAAAAAAGTACTAGACTGCTGCACCGGTAGTTTGCAGAATTGCTTTACTTTATAGTTATAGGTAAAATAATACTAAAACGGAGGGTTCCGTATTTTTTGTATTAAAATACATAAAAATAGGGGATACGTAAAAAAAAAAGCTCTGGCGCAAAATTCTAAAAAGTTTTAGGTCTTATTTATATACTAGAGGCTGCCCCGCGGTTTTTCCCGCGCAGATTTCTTTTAAACACAAAATGCCCGTTTTTTCCCGTTCCCGTAGGAATTTCGGGAAATCCCTTCTTAGTGCTCACCTACACTCCCTAAGGAACCTACATGCAAAATTTCAGCCCGCTACGCTCAGTAGTTTCGGCTCTGCGTTGTCTGTCAGTCAGTCAGTCAGTCAGTCAGTCAGTAACGGAAGAGTTTTATATATATTGATTCTGGCAAAAGTATTCGTTTTTAATAAATTTTAACCGACTTCGCGTATGTAAAAAACTATTTCCCACATTGTGATACAACGTTTTTGGAAGACAGAGTTACTAATTTTGTGTATATTTGTGAAACGTCCAAAAATCAACATATACACTTGACTCTGTCTTCCAAAATCGTTATATCACATTGAGGAAAATTATTTTTTACATACGCGAAGGCATTTTCCTTTTACGACACCCACAGAAAGTGATGAGAATCAAGTAATTTATATTGACTTTTTAAGAAAAAAGTCAAAATAAAGGGACCAGAAAAATCTAATCACGTTTTCCTCGATTGAAAAAAACTGTTAAAACCGGGCACGACAAGGAAAAAGACCGCGTCGCGAGGTCGTCGACACCTTTATTGCCTTATTATGTAGGAGCAGAGACGTTTCAATTTGCGATTTTAAATTCTAACCTACAATAAAATACCTGTGTTTAATAAAAAATGGCTCAAAGAATCTAATTTAACATTTGCTGCTACTTAGAACTCGTTTAAATCAAGACTAGGTTTAAGTCAATAATTAATAATACAAATTAGCATTTATAATACATAATCTCACGCCTTTTATTCCCCGAAGGGTTAAGCAGAGGCACCAGCTAAAGAGCCGAACCCACGTTCAGCCGAGTTTATGTTTTATAATACCGGTCTAAATTTTTTTGTGGTAAGGCGTTGTAATTTTCAAGACTAATTCAACGTTTTATTATTTTGTATTGAGCAAGGGCACAAGTATTTAACAAAATGTTGCAAATACCTTTTCGAGGACATCTACTTAGCTTTAAAGTGCCATTATTAATGCAAATTAATAAACGAAACCGAACATCAAAAGTCAAAGTGTTATTAAACTGTGAATCAAGAAGGTCAAAAATTATTTATTAAAACCAGTATCATCTCAAAAAAACGAGTTAAACGACATTTACAAATACCAAACTTAATATAACCACTGATCCTTATTTCTCAATGACCATTTGTCTTTTGTCACTCCCGATTTGGAACAAAGAAACCAGTGTTGCCAGTTCTAAGACTTCCCTCGAATGGTAGGAAAAAAAACAACAAGAGTTTATAATTTTTTTTTTTTTATGAAATCGATGTTTGTGCCTGGTCTGGGTGTATTGTTCATATGTCTAGGTTCTTTCTAGTTAGGGACTCTGAGTGTGGTAGTTGCGTTATTTATACTAATATAATAAAGAGGAAGATTTGATTGTTTGTTGTTTGCAAATTTCGATTTTTTTTTTTAATAAATGTTTTACTGTTGGAAAGTTACACTATATATCACAACTGAAGCTCGACAGATTGGCTGCTCATTGGAGGAAGCTCATTGGAGGAACTGCCGGGCCTGGCTGGAGACGTCTTCTGAAGGCCCCAGGGTCCACGGAGGAGCAAAGGGTTTAGAGAGAGAGAAACGACATGTCGACAATGTAAATGGGCACATTGCAAAAATAAACTTGGTAAAATTTACAATTACTCAATAAAAATATTTGAACTTGAAATTTCAACATCATTTCATAAACCAGAGTGTGCAAAACCGGCAAAAATCAAACAATCTTCAAATATCAGTCCGAAAATTTCGGGGAACCAGGGTTGGGAATAACTCCCGAGGAGCATTTTCACTCCGCGACAGATTACAAAGAGCGACGTTGACAAATGCTCCGGCAGCCGGAACGTTTATTAAAACATCCGTTACGGATTTTCCGTGATAACTTTACTTATCGGAGGGTCAAACTACGCTTTCCTCTGCTCGTGTAACTTTTGTGGGTGTTTTTTTTTAACGGTTATGTTTATTAAAAACTAGTCGACCCGGCCAACTTCGTACCGCCTAAACCATTAGTATTTTGTGCATATTTTATACTTATAAACCTTCATCTTGAAGTACTCTATCTATTAAAAAAACCCGCATCAAAATTCGTTGTGTAGTTTTAAAGATTTAAGCATACATAGGGACAGACGCGGGAAGCCGACTTTGTTTTATACTATGTACTAGAGGCTGCCCCGCGGTTTTTCCCGCGCAGATTTCTCATACACACCAAAATCCCGTTTTTTCCCGTTCCCGTGGCAATTTCGGGAAATCCCTTCTTAGTGCTCTGCTCACCTACACTCCCCAAGGAACCCACGTGCCAATTTTCAGCTTTCTACGCCCAGTAGTTTTGGCTCTGCGTTGTCTGTCAGTCAGTCAGTCAGTCAGTAACGGAAGAGTTTTATATATATTGATTGATGTAGTAAAGTAAAGTAAAGTAAAGTAAAAAACACTTTATTGCACACAAAGTAAGATACAAAATAAGTAAAATAACTGGTTAAAAAAATAGAACATTTGAATTTGCATACAACGGGCGACCTTATCGCTAAAAGCGATTTCTTCCAGGCAACCCATGTAGGTATATCTTTACATTACATGTGGTCGATCGTTATCGACTTATAGAATTCAGTAATAGTTGAAGGTTGCCCTATCGATAGGGGTCGCGGTCATGGTCACGGTCGCGTTATAGATTATTTAAACTATGCCTTATTAATAATTTTAACCCACGCGACTATTTAGGATGGTTCCGTTGGAAACATTATTGATTCACTTAATTGATTTGCTTTCCTTTTCAAATAAATAGATTAGATTAGATTAGATTCATTTATTTCACACTATCATATTCATATTACATACAAAGTTGTATTATAAAATGTCAAAGTATAATGTGATCGTCAAAATATTGAACAAAAATTATATAAAAAAATAATAAGTAGTTAGTTAATGATTTAAGTACTGTGTAAACAATGACAAATTTTTAAATGTATTATTGTATATAAAATGTCAAATACTAAAAATAATTTCAATATACTTGAATTACATATTGTAACCGTCGAATACTTAAATTACACAAATAATGACAAATGTCAAACAAATTTATAGTTTAAAAAGTCATCTATACAATATTATTCAAGTTCCAACAAAAGATTTTTCAGTCGGCGACAAAACGGGTAAAAAATAGGTTATATAAAGTTATCTATCTCTACATAACTGCCGCAAAATTTAAGACCGCCTTCCCAGCATAAAGATTTTCGCAAAACCGACTTAACGTTTGTCTCTATGGCTATCTGTGGGAGAGTTCTTTATCCAGCAGTATAACGACCGAACCCGGACCAACGATGTTACAATCAAAATCGTCTGCCCACTGTACCACGGTGATAGACAAATGTAAAAAATAACTTTGTTTCTTCATGTATGAAAACAATCAGGTTACCTGGAGGAACCGCTTAAAGCGATAAGGTCGCCTTTGTGTTCTTTTGTATATGCAAGAAATTACTAGGATGGGTTCGAATGATAGACGACAAAACGTGGACGACCCAGGCGGAGATGGCGGGACGACCTCGATAAGTTTCAAGAGAGTTGTTCGAAGGCGGCACTAGATAAAGTGGTGAGGAAGAGAAATGGGGAGGCCTTTGCCCAGCATTGGGAAAATATAAAGGCTAAATAAAAAAGTGATTATTCATTTTTTAACAATCATTTGATACTAAAGCACAGTTTCACTCCGCCGTCATCGGAGACCACCTCAAACATTTATTTCTGTTAAACTTGTAAATCTAAATATAAACTTAGCATGTCGTCGCATGCAGTATGCAGTGAAGGTCGCAATTTGCTTTTATTATCGTACACTGCTGATTTGGGGACAACAATTCACACAGTGTATGCGCTGTGTACTACACACGCTGTGCCAGAAACATTGCTCACGTATCAATAATTAGTTCAGTATTATTCAGGCGTGATCATGGTTGTGGACAGAGCCTATAGCCCTTCTGCAATCCAATGCTCTAACTAAATCGTTATGAGAAAGTAGACAAGTTTGTATACCTAGGTTCCTCAATACCAAATGCTGATGGTTGCACACAAGAGATTCGCCGACGTGCTAGAATGGCTAAAAGTGCTTTGACTAACCCAAAAAATTGTGGAAGAATCGAGGTATAGGCCTTGGTACCAGGGTACGTTTGGTGCGGGCACTGGTATTCTCCATCTTTATGTACCGTTCAGAAACCTGATGCATCAAGAGCTTGGACGTATCCAAAATTGTTGCTTTCGAGATGGAAGGAAGTTGGAGGAAGATGCTAAGAAACCCATGGACCGTAATGAGAACAAATGAGTCTATTCTGAGCGAACTGAAAATCTCCAAACGTCTCTCAACAATCTGCCAAGAGAGGAGGACTCTCAGATTCTTTGGGCACATAATGCGCTCACCACACCACAGCCTCGAACGTGACATCATAATAAGGAAAGTTGAAGGCAAGCGCGCAAGAGGAAGAGCCTCTACAAGATGCTCGGATTCCATTAAACAAGCATGTGGTTCCATGCAGAGGGCAGCCCACATAGCCCTTGATCGCGATATATGGAGGTAAATAATTATTGGTCACGATCCTTAGCCATGAGGGAACGACGAAGAAGAAGAAGAAGAAGATTCAGGCGAGAGTTCGGCATAGGGTTCATTCCCGGGATTTCTCGGGTCGAGAATTCCCGGGAAATCCTTGGGTTCTGTTCCCGGGAAATTATGCTCGAGAAAAGTCGAGAACTCGAGAAATCATATTTGAGTCTATGTATTGCAAATAAGTTCGTGAATTACGTAAAAGATGGAAATGTACTTTTTACTTTTATAAGCATAATTATGGTACGCGGTGGAGTCAAGTCTCGTAACCAAAATCGATCGACTCGTAATCGTATTACAAGCGACTGTCTTAACCATTGCTGGTTTTTTTTTAGGCGTATAACAGAAATCGACTTTTTAAAGTGGCAATGGTTAACGAAATCGATAACAAGACAACTACAATTCGATAGAGTTCAACGACGAAGCTTGACGGTGTACTGCTTGTGTATATTTTGTGTTTTATTTTATCAAATTAAATTTATAATCTTATGAATTTCACAGTTACACACCACTACATCTCTGAGTATCAAGTCGCTTACTTAATTAAAAATGAAAATTTGATGTCAGTAACAGCATTCGAAAATCATTGCAGCTTTTTAAAGACGAAACAGTACATGCCTCCCGAAAAGCAGCAATAGTTTTCGAATGCTGTCATTGTCATCGAATTTTTATTGTTTATTTAGATAAGCGACTCAGGCCCTTCATTTCTATAAAATTTTCTTTAAATTTAAACACTTATTTTGAAGTATAGTTTTAGTTTAACGTTGACTATTTCCTAATTAACAAGCCGAAATTTGTGTATTTTTTATTAGTTAACGGCACAGAACAAGAGAATACAATAGAAATAGCATCATGAGCTTTTAGTACCGAAACCAGTGTATCCAAACTCACACATATAAACCAAACGCTCACTATGAAATCCAAGCTACCATTGGTGATTAACGACAATGCCGAAAAGATCTACATCACAAAACTTTGAAGTAGACTATGAACCTTTTTTACAAATAAAACAAAGATCAAAATCAAATAACAATTATGAAATACTTAAGATAATGATGACATACATATGATAAAAGAATGAAATTAGGTTTTTCCAAAGACATGGTAGAAAGCTATACATCCTCTTTGCTTTAAAATCCTCACGCATTGTTCCTAGTTTTACTATTCGACGCTAGATGGAACTACACCTTTTGTACTACCGCTACTAAACACTAGGTGGCTACGTCGAAAAATGAAAAACTAAGCTAGGGATGTACATATTGCGGGAGAAAGTTTGTCGATGGAAAAACCTATCGATATACAACTTTCTTTCATATGGCTACAGTTAACAATTACTTTTTTTTACGAAAATCTATGTGTATTTTACGCAAACGGCCTTCTTGGTGATTGGCGATGTATTGGTATTATCATATGAAAAAACCAGTCGCTCATAGAACAAAGTTTATTTTAGTGTACAGTTTATTTTTTATTTATTTCCAATGTCGTTTTGTATTCAACAGTTATGCTTCGCATAAATAGAGATTCAGAAATAAAAATGTGTTTAGTTATAAAATTGTATATACCTACAGTACTGCAAAAATTATAATGCGCATAGAAATCTTCGTCACTGTTCGACAACGGTCGTATTCCCAAGCGACGGAAGACGATATGTATTTAAGGAGGTTAAGTGCATTTTCTGCATGCGTAATTTAGTAGAATTATGATTTTTGATTCAGGTGTTTCCGTGAAATCGACAATTAGCGAATCTGCATGCGCATTATTAATTTTGGAGTAAGTACTGTACTTTAAATGAAGCTTTATTTTAATCAAAGTAAACAATTTAGGTGGATGGGTAGATAGACCAATAAAACAAGATGGGTTTTATATTTATATTATTATATCTTTTTTAATATCGAAGTACTTGCTTATTTATTACTTGCCTTAAACTCTTAACTAATCTTGGTTTTTTTAATATATAATATTTAGCATTTTTTCTTCTCTAGGTATTGTTTATTGAAACTCCTCTTAGCTTAAGAAGCTTTCATGATGGCTCTATCTTCAAGTTTATGCTTAAGTGTATTAGGTTCTGAGCTTGGCCCAAGGTGATCCAGTAACATAAGCTGTAAATAAATGAAAAGAAAAATAAAATATAGCACACTATAAGAGTGACGACTTGTCTTTATACAATACCAGTCGACCCGGCAAACTTCGTACCGCCTAATCTATTATTAGAACGTGCATGTTTTATACTTATAAACCTTCCTCTTGAATCACTATCTATTAAAAAAATCCGCATTAAAATCCGCTTTTTTTTTAAAGATATAAACATACCTAAGGACTGATACGGAAAGCGACTTTATTTTTTACATATTACAACATTATCGATAGATTTTTATCGATAGATTTTCATCATGTTGAGCAATCTCTAACTGATTTCCATTATACTGTTGTCAAAATGTTCTAGAAAAAGTCATGAGTCTAATACCATAGATAAAGAAGAACGCTAAGAAGGTACAGTCACAGTCACAGGACTCACAAGCTTCAATGAAAATTCAATTTTACTGCTCCGTAATTAGGGTGTTTTCATTTTCTCACTTATGGTTTTGTTTTCTTGTTCATGTATAATTTCAAATTTATTTAAAAATACAGTGAAATATTACTTACCGATGTAATGATACGGCATAATTAGTACTTTTAAGTCCCCAACTTTAATTTTTGCATTCCAACACAGCACAATATGGCATTTTAGTGGTTTTTTTTTCATATTTTTCCTGGTGGTTTGTTTACAAGAAGCATAAAGCAACTGAGCTTATCAAATCTGTCAAAAACTACGCATATGCACTGCAGAGCTAATGATAGGCACGCGGGCTCCGCCTACTCGCGATTTCTATTTAGAGAGAGAGAGCATCTTCCTTGTTCTGTGGTTAACGGTATAATAGGTATATATTGAGAGAAGTTAATTTTTTTCAAGTTTTATAACTTATATTTGGCAGAAAAACCACTCATTATATTGGTTTAAAATAAGTTATTTTTATATGATTCACATTGTTAATTTTGTGTCAACTTTTTTCATTATTTGAATCGAAAATATATGCAAAAACATAGGTAAATGTAAATTTCTCGACAACCCGAGAAGACCCGAGAAATTGGCCTCAAGAATTCTCGAGACCCGAGAAACGGAAAAGCTCGAGAAATCATGAACCCTAGTTCGGCAATAAAATTTGTGAAAGTTTCATAAAAGTCTGTTCAGGAGTTACAGAGACCAGCGTGTACCTACAGCTAATCTCATTTTATCAGCTACAATAGGGTTTTTTTTCTAATATCCGTCGATTTACACATTTTTACGTATAGAGTTAGATACATTGTACTGTATTGCTCCTGTTTTTTAAAAAGCTTCTGTTTTTTGTTATTACAGTCTAGTGCGCACGAAACGACAGATAAGAGTGTTAAGCTGAATGTGACCGCCACTGTACCAAATTTATTAAAATGAAACTTACATTACTTGATGGCTTGCAGAAGGTAATTGAGAATCGTTTGATTTGATCCAACTTACCTGTAAAAAAAAAGAAATATTAAATAACTGGTCTGGGCGAGTTTGAATGACTGTGTGTTTCGGCCACCACAGATCCAGAGTCATTTATTCATTTATTTAAGGAAAACATACAGCTTTTTAACAAAAATATTTTGTTTTGTCTTGTATATTTTGTAGTCTTGCTTTAATTATTATTAACCGTATCATTCATAAAGATAAAATAGGTAAAAATTGCTTTAATGGAGGTCTACTTCTCTGGTTAATAGTATAGTAAATACTGACAACCAGTCTAAATTGACATACGTCAAGTAACTTAACTTTTTATGAATAAGAGGGTTAGAGATTTAGCTTGAATCAAATGTTGTATCCTTTGAGCAGCTATAACTGAAGTAACCACTCTCGTAGGTGTACTTCCAGACAGCGGGGGTCGAATGCGTCAAATAATAAAAGAAAAATACTTTAAGAGGTTAACGGGTGCGATACTAGCGCCACTTCGATAAATAATTAAGAGCCAGTTTAAAGCGATGCTAGCGCCATTTACGAAAAAAAATAATATCTTCTAAACTAAGGCAAATATCAAAAATGTGGCACTGTATGACACTAGATAATGTAGCCTAGTATTTTTAGGGCACTTCTGACAAGCTTTTAGGTTGAAGACTAAAGAAAGCTACAAAGTGTTACTAAAAGTGGCCACTTTTAGCAACAATCTATGTTTTTTTTGTTCTTTTTACTTAGGACTACTTTGCTGTGCTTAAAAATACTAGGCTACATTATCTAGTGTCATACAGTGCCACATTTTTGATATTTGCCTTTATTATTATTATTATTTCGAGCCTGTACTGTCCCACTGCTGGGCAAAGGCCTCCCTCCCCTTCTTCCACTCATCGCGTTCTTGCGCGGTCTGCCACCAGTTTTAGCCTGACTTATTTGCCTTAGTTTAGAAGATATTAATTTTTTTCGCGAATTGCGCTAGCATAGCTGTAAACTGGCTCTTAATTATTTATCGAAGTGGCGCTAGTATCGCACCCGTTAACCTCTCAAAGTATTTTTCTGATATTATTTGTCGCATTCGACTCCAGCTGTGACGCTGTATAATAAAATCTTCTTAAAGTCTTAAACGTAGTGGGAACTCCTGAAGCACGGACAGAGAAATGGTGATTGCAAGTGACAAAGTCAGAAAATATTCATAGCACTTATAAAGGTACTGAATATTGTAGCGGCTGACCGCTCGTACAATATTAATGTATGGCCATTTGTCACATAAAGCGGTATGTGCGCCATCCTACCTTACCCCCGTTCCTATAACGTAGACCGTAAGGACTAAATTGCTTTAAAAAAAGCTACAGTGCAGTGGAACTTGTACTGTTCTAGGTAGATAGCAGTTGGTTCAGTTTTATCGGCATTTGAATTACATACTTTTTGTAAAATGTCAGGATGATTATTGCATTTTCACGCTAAAACTGCTCATTGTAATTTAATGAAACTTCATATTATATATAGCACACAATAATTTCAGATCAGCCGACTGCTAACTGCTATAGATAGGCTTCCCCCACAGATCGCCTCAATGACCGGTTTTTTGCGACCTTCATCCAGTACACTCCAGCAACTTTTACTAGGCGAGGAATAAAAATTAAACTGTTTGGGATGGTACTTCGTACCGCCTAACCTATTACTATATTGTGCATGTATTATACTTATAAAGCTTCCTCTTGAATCACTGTATCTATAAAAAAAAAGCACCAAAATCCGTTGCATAATTTTCAAGATTTAAGCATACAAAGGGACAGACGCGGGAAGCGACTTTGTTTTATACTATGTAATGATAATGATTACCAATGAATAAAAACACAGTATCCTATACTGCATAAGTCGAGGTAGTTCAGGGTTCAGGGTCGTCTCCCATACAGCTCCAGGCAAGCGAATATGCAACCAACAGTCCACAGTTAGCACTAGCTATAGTATCCATCTACTAATGTACCTAGTACTAACGACCCACGTCCGTGTTAGCGCACCCATTCTCTTATCTAATGATAAATGGACCTGCACAGTGCTTAGGTGGCCTTAAATTTAATTTACCTTTGACCATTTTAATATTTAACGAGACTGGAGTATGTAATTGCCGTTAGTATATCTGACTATTCGGAAACTAAACTTTGTTACTTTGTAAAAATTGTACTTATCGAATTGTGGTTGATAAAAAAAAAGTTTTCACATTTATTGGATTCGTCTACAATAGCAATCGTATGGCAGGGTAATTTTAAAAACATTTCCTTATTTGTAAGCCTGTCAAAAGCGCCATGTTACATTACATAAAACAGCAGTGAATTTTATACCATGCCGTCATTTTCACATCACGAAAACAAAACGTAAACGCAGATCGCACCCTGGTTGATTGTTTTAATTTCTATTAAATTTTGATAAAATTAATAGTTCATTACCCACTAACAATGTTACTTTCGGTAAAAGCACTGAAATTAATCTGAAATGGAATAACAAAAATATAAAAAAGGGCAATAACCTTTCTTTTGTTTGGAACACTTTTGGAACAACAGTATTTTTGCGGCATTCAAAATTATATTTAATAAAAGACAGATTCAACCTAAAACACCTACGTAAGGACATTAACCTAATTATTAAGAACGAGCTCTCCCGGCTTACTTCGTTACGCCATAGAATATAAGATACTACAAAAGACTCGGCTCTATAGACTATGTTCTTTTGACTGCCCAGAAAGGCCGAATAAAAAACAAACAACAACAACAAACCACCTGTCAAAATATGTAAACAACGGAAAAAATATTGCACCTTGGGTTACATTATTTGAGTTTAGGTAAGGATCCCTAATTTTTTTGAAAATCTAATATAGCCTATGACTATGACACTCGGGATTAATGTAGCTTCCTACCAGTGAAATCATTTTTCAAATCGGTTCAGTATTTCCGGAGCCTATTCGTTACAAACAATCAAATCTTTTCTCTTTATAATATTGGTATATAGATAACAAAAATATTCCCGGAGACAAACAATTATTATTATTTTTATTCGTACTAAAAAAAATTTAAAGAAATTTAATTAAAAATCAATAATCTTTTAAAAACTTAAAACATAGGCTAAGAAATTTCCTGAAAACTTTTGTGTTCCTTAGCCCCAGCGCACAACGGGCGAAGAACAGGGTTTGCGGAGCAATCGCATGCTGTTACTTATGGTAGGAAAACCTGTTGAACCCTGTGCCAAAGATTTTAGAGATAAATTTTAATTGGCATACTCCCGGCATCTTCCTTACTTGGATCTTCTGAAATTCATGTCAAGTAGCAAATAGCAATGCTCGCCATTTATTTCTTTTCCATTTATTTCAACTTTACCCTTTGTATCGCAAAGAATAAATCGAACCCAGGATTGAATAGCGAAGATTTATTGTAACAATATTTCACCAATAATGTCACTTGGAAATGCTACATTCTTTATTTGGCGCCTCCTTGCGAGAAAGCAGGAAACATCTTAAAAAGCCGAGAAGATCATTCCAGTTTTTCAGGTTTTATTTCTAACTAGAATATTAGGAAGGTGTTGGTTCTGTTTTTAACCGACTTTGACCTGTATATATGTATGTTTGTCCACGATTATCTCGAGTTTGGCTTAACCGATTTTGATGCGGTTTTCACAAAAGTATTTGTTGTAACAAAACAAGTTGTTCAGGAGAAGGTTTTAGTAACTATTTTAACCGACTTGAGAAAAGAAGAAGTTCTCAGTTTATGTAAGTGTAAATTCATTGAAGGGTGCCTTTTATGTAAAAAAGAAATTATTCAGGTTTTATTTCTAACCAGACTATGATGAAGGAGTTAGTCTTTCATGAACATTAATTTCAGCGTTGCCAATGTGTGGGGAATTCCCCAAACTGCGGGGAATCCCAAAGCGATTGGGGAATTTGTGGGGAATGGCACTGTGTGGGGAATATGCGGGGAATTCAGCATTTTACAAATTCAAAAAAACTTACAACCAAAACATCCATTGATCGAATATAAATTACTGCCTTTAATTAATTTAATTTAAAAAAAGGCTCAAACTTATCTTTATGGAAGAGATTATTTACCTTATTCGTTTGAATTACTGAATAATAGCGAAATTAAATATTGAAAATGTATCACCCCATCCTAAAATCAGTCAGTTGGATATCCTTAGTCTTTGCTAATGTATAATATTTGTTTCTTTTAAGTATAAATTATAGAAAACATTGATTTTTTTTGGTTTGTGTTCGAGTAAGTTAAATTTACACTTCATCAGTTTTTACATGTATTTAAGCTAGTATTTACTTTTAAGCCTGAACATAAGAAAAACCCGGAGGAAGATTATAATATACCGGATAATTTTTTTTAAGTGATATTGCGATTTTTTTTTTATGTTTGTCATTAGTAAATGGTTGATTTTTAAAGTTATTTCGTAAATAGTTCACTATCTCATTGTGTGGGGATTTTGTGGGGATTCAGGATATTTTTCTCCCCAAATTTGGGGAATTTGACCAGTGATCTTGGGGAATCTGGTAAATAGCCATTGGCAACACTGATTAATTTATGGTTTTTGCTAAATATTAAATACTTAATTACGTATCGAAGGCTACTAACACTAACACAAAGACTACGATTATATACCTAAATGTATTTTAAAAGTAAAACTTATAGTAAAATTAAATGTTTTCTTAGTAAAGTTTTAAAGCACTAGACCGTGGTACAGACCGAATGTAGTGAAGTCTAAATATATCACTTCATGATTTCACGAAAGCTTTTGGCCTTCGACGCTTCAGCTTTTTATAAACTTCTGGGTGCAGTGAGCTTAAAAAAAACTTATTAGACATTTTGTACAGCTGCCGGACATGTTATTTTATACAGCACCACAATTAAGTGTGTAATTGCACGAAAATTTAAGATAAGAAAGGTGAGCAAAATAAAATAAGTAAATATATATTTGTGTTTTAGAAAAATGTTTTCAGTCCGACTGGATTCAGGTGGCACAGGAAATAGACACGTGGATACAGAGGGGGGAGGTCTTTACCCAGCAGTGGGACACAAATTAGGCTACTAAAAAAAAAAAATGTTGCTACCAAAAATGGTAGTGGTGGTTTAGGA
Source organism: Euspilapteryx auroguttella (assembly GCA_951802225.1). Taxonomy (NCBI): domain Eukaryota; kingdom Metazoa; phylum Arthropoda; class Insecta; order Lepidoptera; family Gracillariidae; genus Euspilapteryx; species Euspilapteryx auroguttella. The sequence goes on along the minus strand of OX637648.1, from coordinate 12,056,115 downwards.
CGGGGCGTAACACCGGTTTTTCTGCATTGCAAAATAGCTCTTGTACTTTGGTAATACAGTCTAGGGCGCACGAGACCATAGACAAATCTGTTATGCCGTCCTAGACCGCCACTTGACTGTACTAGCGTCAGCGTGACGCTTTCACGCCGTCTGTTCAAAAACGCTTAAGGTGGTAACTCTCGCTATGGCGCGAAATTCAAATTTTTTCGTGTTTTTTATTTATTCTGGCGAAATTATACATTTTTAATAAAGTTCAAATGAATTCGCGTATGTAAAAAAACATCTCCCACATTGCAATACAACGTTTTTAGAAGACAGACCTACAGATTTTGTGTCTAAGAGGTAAAAGTCCAAAAAACAAGTTCCTTGAATATACACAAAATCGGTAACTCTGTCTTTCAAAAACGATATATCACAATGTGGGAAATAGGTTTTTACGTACGCGAATTCATTTAAACTTTATTTAAAATGAATACTTTCGCCAAAATAATTAAAAAACGTGAAAAAAATTGAATTTCGCGCCATACCGTGAGTTACCGCCTTAAGTACGTTTTGGACTAGAGTTAAACACCCGTGTAATTCATATATCTCTTAAGAAGCTTTTCTGGAAGTCTACTTCTCTGGTTTGTTGTATGCTAAATACGTGACATCCAGTCTAAAGTGACATTAGTCAAATAACTAAAATACTCTTTAACTTTTTTATGAATAACAGGGAAAATGTTCTGCCCACCATTCTGGTTCTATACCATTACCCCCTTAACCCACATATTGTTCTGCAAATAGTACCCCCACCAGCTGACCTATCGGTAGACGCGGATGCGTGGGTATTGGCAGGTGTCGAATCGGGAGCGGCGAGTGACGTGTGCTCGCGGTTAACTCGGGTGATTTGTTGATGTTGTGTGGGTCATGGTTTTTTTTGGAGGCATCTTTAGTGCTATGGGAGACGAGAAATGAGGGATGAACAAATGTACAAATTAATAGTTTGGACAGCAGAACGGTGAGCGAAGACTTCCCCAAGTCTTTTTCTCTTCTCATAAATGCTTTTTACAAATTTAATAGTATTACTTAGGTTATATCAAAAAGTTTCTTAGGACTTTCACGTAAAAAACGGAATTTGATGAAACTCATAACATGCTGTGCTTATACATCAGAGTAGTACCATAATGTAATTTCTTTTGTTTATAAGGCGGTTCGAAGTTCGACAGGTTAGCTAATACAGTGTTTTTTATACGTGAGTCTCACATGTCAAAACTCTAAAACTATATCAATGTTATTCATAAAATCTCATAATTGCAAAAAGTCCCTAAATAACGAATTTGCTACACACTTAAAAAAAATACCAATGAATAAATCTCGGGAACATCGCAACAAGATAAACTCTATCAGATTTCGAATAGGAAATGGCTCTCACTTGTCATAATCTCTCTCTATTGTAGAGTTCGATTCCTGGCGGGGCGCCAGCGACGGTGGGTAATAACCCTTCTTATTTCTAGTGCAGACTGAACGAACGAAGGCTGGCGAACACTAACGAACGCTCGGGAGCAAGATTTTTGACTCTATTTTATTTTTAGAACTTTTGATTGTTTAGTGACGATATCACTGAATCCCGACTTAAACTAAAATGTAAGTAAGTAAATGACAGTTCAATATCAAAATATCTCAGAAAATGTTTGCTTTGTTTATTATACTAGAACATACATTTATGACGTTACGTTACGGACGTATACGTTATTTCTACGCAGTCAATGAAAAATAAAAATTAAAAAGAACCTAAAAACCTAAAGCAGCAAGCCTCCGCTCCGCACATATCCCGCTCACGAACCCTTACCATAATATTCGATGTTCTAAATCTGCTCGTTCGCTAGCATTCATAATGTTCGCTTGCTCGTAATATGAAATTTGTCAGATAAGACGGTACTGTGAACTCTTGGCGAAGTTTCTGAGCTAATAGTCTGGTAACTCACCACAAACCAACTATTAAAGATAGACTACGAGTAAGATTGAGATTATATAGAACTAACTAGAGGCTGCCCCGCGGTATTTCCCGCGCAGATTTCTCTTATACACAAAAATCCCGTTTTTTTCCCGTTCCCGTGGGAATTTCGGGAAATCCTTTCTTAGTGCTCACCTACACTCCCTAAGGAACCTACATGCCAAATTTCATCTTTGTACGCCCAGTAGTTTCGGCTCTGCGTTGTCTGTCAGTCAGTCAGTCAGTCAGTAAGTCACTCAGTCAGTCAGTCAGTAACGGAAGAGTTTTATATATACGGATAATTCATGGAAGGTTAAATTTGGTTTGCTTGATGTTTTTGTAAGATTATATATTTTTTGCGAGTACATAAAGTGTGTTAATGGTGTTTTTAAAGTCGGTACAAAGCACTTGAACCTGCCGGCAAGGGTATAGCAACTTGGACAACAATATTTTAACATGAAAATAAAGTTATTCTTAAAAGTAGGCAACAATATATATAATATTTTTTATATGTATTTTGGCATTGCTTTTACGCTTTACTATCATTTACTTGTATCTTCATCATCATTATTTCCTTTAAGTCACTTATCAGGGGCATAGGGCTTTAAGAAGCGTTTTCCATTTTCTCGGTCTTGGGGCAGTTTCGAGATCATTCCAACTGTCACAGACCATATGAGCTGCCTCTTGCTCGACAGAGCGCCGCCACGTCGTCCGCGGTCGGCCATGCTTGCGGCTTCCTCTACTTTACTTGTATCGTCTATTAAAATATCTAAATCTAAGTTTATTAAAATATATGGTCTATGGAGCGGACGGACTAGTCTTCTCTACTCTAGAGTCTAGACTATTTTGCGAGACATTTTCAAATAGCAAGTTGTTTCTTTTTTCAGGAAGTAACTATGCCTGTCATTGAATAACTAACTACATTATGTAACGCCGTGAAAATTTATGTAGCAACTACGCCTCGCTATTCTGTTTGCGAACCATTGCATACATGTAGACGCAGAGTAGGCAGGCCCATCACAAGTCTGTCAGATGACCTGGTGAAGGTTGCGGAGGTGCAGTGGATGAGGATCGCTCAAAACAATCCGGTCTGACGTGCTATGTCAAATACTTCTAGTTCACTTTTTTTTAATTAAAATTACCGTAGCAACTCTATCTCAAGAAAAGTGTAAGTTACTCTGTATACTTATAAGTAGATAATGTAAGTAGGTAAATCAATTTCAGAAACGACACAAAATTATTATGAAACGTCGCGATTTCGGGAATCGCCCATTTTACGACACATTAGTTAGGGAGTGACGGCACAGCGACGCTAACACACAAACAGCTTTGAGTGGGCGCGTTATGTAATGTGGCTTCATTCATAAACAAATGCGGTTGTTAATTTATTTACTGTACTCTGGTGCAAGTCGGACTTTTCCACTATAAAATAATTATTATTTTAACACTCAGATTTTCTGTAACAATTTTTTTAACAACCACTAGCTGGCAATAGCTGTATATTCTTCTGGGTCAGTAATTTTGGTTACTCATATTTATATATCGTACGAAATCATAAAATATACTTAATACGATTCATATTTAACGAGATTATATATATTAAACGACTGGAAGCCGTAAATTTATGTTGTCATAATATTTTATGATTATCCTGTCTCTTCTAGATTCTTGGAACTGTTTATTTTAACTATATCTAAAACCATATTCATTAAAAACTCCAAGGATTTATTTCTGAGCGTTTAGGACTGCAACGCAGTTTTTTTACTACAACAGTCCTTTCCGATATTATGTTATTTATTATGTAAAAAGATATTGAAAAAATAAGTCTTACGCGACGCAGGGCGGAAATTGAAAAATTTCATGAATGGATTTTATTTTGTTCCGATTTCAATAAAGTTAAAAGGATAATTATCCTTCGAGAGGAAGACTAATAATAATAATAACGCATTACACTCAGAGCCCCTAACTAGGAAGAACCTGTATCTAGGGTGCCAAAAACATATGAAAGAAACGAACATTACACCCAGACCGAAAACAAAACATCGATATTAATTAAATAATAACAATATTCGCTCCGCCAGGAATCGAACCCAGGTGCACCCGCTTCTTAGCCCACATTGCTGCCAACTGAGCTACGGAGCATTCTGTTCTCACAATCAAGAATATAAAAGGAACAATAACGCATGTAAAAGCAAACGAAACAATCTTTGTTCTGTATTCACCTGCAACCTTGCAGATGTCAGAACTGTGATGGATGGCGTGCGCGTGCGACGCGATGACAGTCACAAAGGAGAGCGAAAGTTGAAAGGCCACTGCTCCGGTTTACTGGAACACTGTATTGTTTAGGACTGTTTGTCTTTGATTTTCTTTGTCAAACAAGGAACACTGTCTTGGTTCTGACAACCTCGACCGTTAAGCCCGAATTACACGAGTACTAGTTTTTCGAGCTAGGATAGCAAACTAGGAAGCTAGTACTTCGGGTTTAGTGTAGACAAAACCAATGGAAGAACAGTTGGCTTCAGTTCCCTTGCAGCTGAGGTCGTAAGCTGAATTGGTGTAACCGTGTAACCATACAACCGTTAGTGAAGAAATGTTTATTCTATTCTATCTCAATTTCTAAGCTAGTAAGCTAATTTACAAGCCAAAAAAGTTTAGTAAAGAAACTAGCTTGCTATCCTAGCTCGATAAAGTCTCGTCTTTCCGGGCATGGGGTACTATTACGGCCACATTTGCAACTGCTTTTCGTCCTCCAAAGTGTCAAAGTCAATACTAAAAAAAAACTCAGAGGATGTAAAGCAATATTGCAAATGCGGCCGCAATACAGGGGCAGCGCTGATAGTGAATATGTATAAAATAGTCCGCGCTAATAGCTACGCGTTATGCAAAAACGCTTTCTAGAATTGCATTATATTTGGCTATCATATCATCATCATATGGGAGTGGTAATTTGAATTTGAATTTGAATTTGAATTTGTGGTCAGCGTGACACTGAAACCAGCCTCTGAGCGGGAGTCGTCGCAGCTAAAGATGGACCTGCCTTCCGAAGCACGTAGGTACCTACCATCACTTCTTTTAACATTACCTTATGTGCCGAGACTAAAAGTTAAAATAAGTGTTAAATACAGATATGTACATAGGTATTACAGAAAACTAAATCATAATTCAAATAAATCTAAGGCTCACGGAAAGCAAGCGCCCTACTATAGACCGATTCGGCCATGTGTCGCGTGAATCGATTACAATAGGAATCCCTTTATAACTGAGGACCTACCAATTATCAAGGTATCGATAATGAACCGTAGGCTCATCACGGGCACTTGGCGTGATTCTCAAAGATATCGATTTCATTTTCAACAGTAGGTAATAATTAATACTAGATTTTAATTTATTTTCAGATGACAAATTTCCTCTCCCACAGTTCAACACAACGACTAAAATTCGTGGACAAGTTTATAATAATCGCCAAAGGTTGGCGATCGCAGTATGGATGTTTATTGTTTAAAAATTTTCAGCAAAGAACGCTGTGCTGGCTGTCCCTGAGCCAGCTTTTACGACAATCACGGCTGAAGATAAATTACTACCTGTGTAATTATTGTATAAATATATGTTTGTTTTGGCAAATAATATAAAATACTCGCAAGCATATTCTTTCTTCTTTCATCCAAAATTCTTCCTATAACTTCGACCCCTAAAACTCGACGAATAAATTGGACCATTCATCATCATCACAGTACGGACAAGCTCCGACAGCGGAGCGTAGATTTTCATAAATAAACATTTACTTTTTTTTTCTTAGCGTGTATAGGCAAGGCAGCACGCCTCGTGCGTCCTAGATTCAGTCTGGAAGAAACGTTCGATCAAATGTGACCCAAAAACAGTTAAATAGTAAAGAAAAAAGAAAATCATTGAATTCAAATATCGAACAGGTAGCGAACCCACACACAACAGCAATTATTGTGACGTCTCTATGAACTTAAATAAAAAAATCTTGGCATGTTTTATAAAACTAAACGCAAAACACGGGATTTCCCAAACTGTTGCCAGGAACGTAGTTTTAGTATATTTTTATTAGTTTAATATACTTTGTACAAAGATTGGCCGCACGCTTTGAATCTAGGACATTGCTCTGCTGTCTGAACTAAAATAGGACTTCCCAACTAATCGCAATTATGTTTCAATATTATAAAAAACTTTTTTTTAAGTTCAATGTTGTTCTTGTTTTATTTTACGAAGTCAAAACACGAACGCGTGTGTCTTATAGTATGATGGTTGTATGGTATATTCAAACACGCCTTGACATGAATAGATTTCTTTTAAAAAAATCTTTCTACTCAACAACAATAACACTTCGCCGAATATTCTCCTTCAAATTTAAGAGCTTTGCTTTTGTCAGAGCCTCCCCTTTCCCGCCAGCTGTTTGACGACATGATTTTTTCCTGAATCTTGTCTACAAATAATAAAAAAAAAACACAACATACCCTGAGCTGTTCCACAACTTTCGTACTTGGACTTCAACTTGGCTGCCGTAGCACGGGCGTCGGACCTCACCGAATCGGTCTCCAGCGTCGAGTACGACCCTGAACGCGGCACCGAGCTCGTCGTCCGAAACGAGAGCGTAGTCGAAAACGTAGACGAGACAGAGGAGCCCAAACCCAGCCCGAGGGTGGTTCTATATCTACGTCTGTACATGTTTACTAAGCGACGGTCGCTGAAAGACTGGCGCGGGCGCACGCAACCCGGAAAAACTGCCGATTTATTAGCGTACGCCGAAAAGCTCGGAATAGGCTGTAACTCAGACTAAGCTGCGCTTTCTGTGCTAGTTTATGCGCGATTATTTTCGTACTGCCTCTCTGATCGACAGTTGGGTCATTGCTGCGGGCGACGTGCAGACTGCTGCGGAAGATTGGGCACCCTTATGCAATGTACATTTTACGTTAAAAATTAATTTTGAGACGATTTGACAAAATATATTCAATTAAACATCAACTACTTGGCTGTGCCCGCGACTTTCTCCGCATGGAATAGTGACTTTTCCATATTTTATCACTGTTAAAGCTTCCCTGGACTACGACAAATCTTTTAACAAACAAAATCAACTAAATCAGCCTAGCTTTCTTTGAGTTTAAGCAAAGGAAATTGCTTCCCAACTAGAACATTAGAATAGAGCAGAAACACTTTTTTGATATACAAGGCCGCCCATTGCTTGTACGATACAAAAGTACAAGTATGTATGATACAAAAGTACAAGCAATGGGCGGCCTTGTCGCTAAAAGCGATTTCTCCAGGCAACCCACTTGAACGCCCTACAGTACCGGGCTGAAGAATAGGACTGAGGTATCCCCTGCCTGTCGTAAGAGGCGACTAAAAGGGGACCTCGGGGTCGTTGGGTGCACGAGGCGGGGGCCTCGTGTAGTCATATAACGGCCCCGAGAAGGACGGCGGAACGCGGTGTCCCGATTCCGTCGTCGAGCGTAGGAAGAGCCATCCGCGCTCAGGGGGGACTACCAACACTTGTCCCCCCGTGAAGAGGCTAAACAGCCAGTGCTGGAGGGGGTCGCGGAGTTGAACATGAAGATCGAAAGATCACCCGTGACCCCCTTGCCAACAGCCGAGATGGACACCGGCGGGGTTTTAGTGGGTGCGAACCCCACATAACCCTGCGACTCCCCCCGGGGTGCAGGGTACTCGTTAGGAGTTTCCCCGCCTAAAAAAAAAAAAAAAAAGGCAACCCACTTGAAACCTTATGCGCAGGACACATTAAAATGGTTCTAAAGTAGGCGATACTGCTTATTACGATAATAATATATACATTCTATTTACATAACTAATACTGTAAATGCGAGAGTGAAAGTGAAACCTTTCCTCAAAACAGCAAAACCTTGGCTATTACCTTTGTTTTACCAGCTTTTTAAGGGTACCGTTAAAAATACGGCAGGATATTATTTGATATCATTTCTCAGTTGAACTTGAGCCAAGCAACGGAGAGGTAAGTTCCTGCCGGGGATAAATTAAGGTGCTGCGTTGCATCGCATAGTCTACCCCACTTCTTACTACGTTACGAAGGAGGGTCTTTATGGACCAAGCAGTTGCATTGCAATTTTCACGATTTGGAAAACATTATTTGGCGGACTGTAATATATTGTACTGAATTATGTGATGCTCTAAGAACCTACCGACTTACTTATTGTACAAAAAAAAAAACAGTATTCAAAAGACAACAGTTATAGAGATATAAGCTTGGACAGACCTAAAACTCGGTTCCTGATAATCACCCTTTAAGGCTTCGTCAAACAGAAGGTGCAAAAAGCGTCGCGTTAGAGAGTAAGCCTGACGCGGCGCTTACTGTCGCGCTCCTTGAATAATCACGCAATGTAAAATAGCTTGTGTGACATCAAAGAGCGTGACGCTATAGCGTCGAATTGAACATTAAGGATCGAAAGATCACCCGATCACCCTTGCCTACAGCCGAGATGGACACCGGCGGGGTTTTAGTGGGTGCGAACCCCACATAACCCTGCAACTCCCGCTCCCGACTAGCGCTCTAACACGACGCCAATTTATTGTTAAACGGAACTTCCGTTTGACAATAAATAGGCAATAATTAACTGCCAACGTCACACTATTAAATTAAGAAAGTAACGCCCTGCTTTCGCATCAGTGATAACATTGTTTTATCAGTACTGATAACATTGTTATTGTGTCTTCGAGATAAACATACATTCCAAAAGTCTTCAAATACTAAGAATAATTGCTTTGTTATAAAATAATGCATTTAGGGCTATAACAGACGAGCGACCCTGTGCCTCGCGGCAGCCGCGCGACCCATACAATTCGGGCCGGCTGCCGCGCGACTGCCGCGAGGCTCTTGGTATATGCACAAGGGTCGCTTGTCTGTTATTGCCCTAAGACTCAAGAACTTTTGACTAGATTAGAACTCTCCTAGAGTGCCTGAAAATTTTTGAATTAATGGTTATAAGTATCCATTTTGCCTTTAAATTATAAGATTGATTGCTAATGGGTACACAAAGTAAAAATAATTTTATTTTCTTAGCCATTGAGAAAAATATACACAATCCTAGGCCTCCCCCACACATTGCCAAAACATATTGGTTGTGAGTGCCACTCATCAAATGTAATCACGCAGTCTTTACCAGGTTGTCTTTACCACTTTGTGGAAGTTCTACTTACTCTTAGTCTTCCAGTTCTCAAGTGACGACTACAAAGTCAGTTGAGAACTTTTCGTCCCCCGCAACAATCTGTCCTCCAAACCCCATGAGATTTAACTTCAATTCAATTCTACTTTTGAAAATATGCTTTGCAGATGCAACAATTTCAATCAATAAACAATATTAAATTGAACGTCAGCACTGAACTGTCTAAAAATAGAATACATCTTGCGACCAACTTCATGCGAGTTGTGGGGCTTCTAAACATTGTATTACTCATGATTCATGCCAAGGCACCTTAAGAGGTGATTCTGTCTTGTTTTTAAGATGCAAAACACACACAAGTAATACTGGGTAAGTAAGAATAAAATGAATGAAATAGATTAAGGCTTTTCAGATCAAGACAGCACAGAAGATGGTACCAAAAGCAAAATAAATAAAAAAAAAACAGTATAATAAAATTTAAAAAAATGTAAAATCCAATGACAAAGGCAAACAGGATTTCAAATTATTTGAAACCACAAAAATTGTGAAATAAAAGACTCAAAGGCATGGCAAAGTTCAAGGAACTGAGAGGTTATTTGAAAACTGTTACCAAAACAGTTTTTTAAAATTAACATAACATAAACATAAACATAAAAACGCTTTATTGCCATAATAAACACAGAATTAATAACATAAAATAATACATATTGTAAAATTTTGATATTACAAAGGGCAATGGGCGGCCTTATCGCTAAAAGCGATTTCTTCCAGGCAACCCAAAGAGAAATTACAAGAGTAAATTGGGTGGGCGTTTCAGTATTTTGACGACAATAATACTTGATCAAAACAAAAAATTAAAAAAATATTTTTCTGAATAAATAATAAATATTAGTATGCTTAATAAATATATAACACAAATATTAAATAATTGATATAATAACATAAATAATATAATACGTAAAAAAAAATATAAAATATATAACACACATAAATACAATATGATACAAAAGAAGAAACAATACAAATAAAAAATAAAAATAATGATGAAATGAAGAATTGAGTAGCAACATTGTTTGTAATGATGGATACCTAAGAATGTTTATTAATGAATGTATGAAGATTTAGCACATTGAAAGGTAATGTAATTTTACAGCTCTTTTAAATGTTTCTAGTGACCTAATTTTTCTAATCGATGGAGGTAGGGAATTCCATAGCATGAAAATTACTTCTTTTATTTTATCATTTGCAAACACTTTTACCCACACAACGCAAACAACCCTCCCTTACACATCAATGTGGGAGTCGAAAAGTATTTATAAAGTGTTATAAGCTTAACAACTTACTACAATTGATTTAATGTAAAATGATTCTTCTGGTCTAGATAATAGGAACTATAAAAGAACATGCAAATAAGTTGTTTACTGTACCATGATTTTATTGCTTGTTAAATTAGTGCTTATTGTGTATGTATATTATTTTATGAAAGCATTAATTGTATTGTATGTATTCTTTATAGCACATCACATTATGGCAGAAATTGTGTAGCAGCAAAAGTCATGCACACATTTGAAAGTAGGAAAATATTAGAGAAGCCGGCGAACCATAGATTACCTTAAAAAACAATGTAAGATCAAATACACAAAAACAGGAATAAGGCAATAATCTTACCATTTAACGACCATATATGTGAAGGCAAGGAATGAGCAGCATACACTCTGCCTAGCGCCAACGATGGCCCCGCACCAGAAATCACTTCTTCATTTGAACTGGTGTCAGAGTCTGGACTGGCAGCGGCAGAGGCTTCATAGCTCTGCGTCGCCGGAATGGCAATACCCTCGTGCGACGCGTGCAGGTCTGGCACGGAAGAAAGAGACCGGGCGCGCTGCCGATCACTCGACACCGTCATCCCAGGTATAGCCCGAAGCAAGCTGAAACCTGCCCCTGCCAGCCCTCCAACGTCAGACCCACTGCCCGTAGAAAATGTCCGAGCCCGTGGACTCTGACCCCCGCTCGCCGTGCTAGGCTTAGCACCCATCGTTACGCAAAAACACTATAGAAAATCCGGGGTGTCTTTACCCTAAATCACGAACACTCGGAGCGCCGGGCGCATCCCTCCACGTAGCACATCGCGGCCGGCAAAAGCGGGGGCACCTTGGGAGGTTCCTATAATACTTTAAGCAACAAAAAAGACCAAAACACGAATAGTAAACAGCACTGCATGTATGCCTTTTTTCTGCAAAATTTTGACAGTTTTACGTTTCGAGTTTGAGACATATTTGTATGAAGTTAGTAACAACTTTCAGTGCAGAAACGAAACGCAGTCGCTTAAAGAAAGGCTCAATGAAAGAATCTTTTGACTTAGTTGTAGAATTAAAAATAAAACTGTCAATCTACCAGGTGTTCGTCAGCACATCAGATCAGTCTCATCTCAATCAATCAGTCAAATCGTGTCATCACTGTTTTCTTTCTTTCGCTCATGAATTTTTTAGTTTTCTGGCCTTATTAATCGATATATTGCATAAAATACATCTTTCTATTGAATATTTACAATGAATGCAGCCACTGTACGTATTGATTATTTATAATTTAACTAGAAACTAGATTAAAAGCCGTTTTAAAACAACTCTTTTCACACCATAAGTTTTGGTTTTCCCTATTTTCTCCCAAATAAACTATTTCGCTGTGTTGTTTTGCATTTAAACATGCATTTTGAGACCTATTCAACTAGTTCATTAACAACTTCAGCCTATAAAACAGTAATTTTAGTCAAATTAATTTGTTCTATAAAATAGTGCTTAGTTTTATTGTTTACCCCATAACCCATCTGCTTTGCACGGCTTGCCTGATGTAGTTGTCTTCACGCTACTTACAGCCAGGTGTGCCGCAGGTCCCGCTGCTGGATGACGATACCATCGCGTTTGGTGAAGAAGACAATGCCAATAAACAGTTTGTGTAAGTCTACATTCACATTTTATTAATTTATGTAGGTAGATTGTTTATGTTTGAATCTGAAACCTATTCTTTAATAGTCCTGAGTTCAGCTATTTTGTGCTAAGTATATATTTATATTTAGTTTCCATAAATGCTATTTTATGAGTATCTTCTAATGGCAATAGACACAGCATACTCACTCCTCAAAAATATAGTCCTCAGCTCATCATATCTTAGAAGAATAGTTTCCTATTTTAAAGCAGTGATAAAATTTAAACCCATCTTTCAGTGTTACCAAAAAAGAGGTTTGGCTTTAACTGTCTAAGTACAGGAATGTCATTATCATCTTTTTTTGCATTTAATTTAGAATATTTTTTCCACCATTTCAGGCACCCCTACATAGTGTTCTTTCACCTAGTGTTCCGGGTTTCAGCCATAGTGGTCTACATACTGTGCGGCTGGTTCTCCGACTCATTCATCGCTAGCTTTGTTCTGGTCGTGCTGCTGCTTTCAGCTGACTTTTGGACTGTTAAGAATATTTCTGGTAAGTTAGTATTTCTAAATTTCTCTTTGTGGTGAACTGTGAGGTAGGCTTATGTCTAGCAGTGGAAATATTTTTATTTTTTGGATTTGGAGAGTAAGTGGGAAATTTAAAATAATAAAATTGTAAGATAAGATTCTATTGGTAATTCATGTAATTTTAATATAATTTAATCTTATTGAAATATATGTAGTAGAAAAACTAGAAATTCACCATAAGCAGACCTTGGACACTTAGGAAAAGCGTGTTGCTTTGCGCACAGCCAAAACCGAGAGTGGCCAAGCCGCACTTGCTGAGGGAGGCAGAGAGTGCCCATACTGTACATTGGTACAGTATTATTTATTATACCATGCCATGCCATAGGTATCTTAGGCCCGCAACGTAAACTCTAAATGTAAATAATGTCATCCAATAATTCCAGGGGTCCTTCCAAAATCGCGGACAGTAGGGGGTTTTCCTAGCGATCCCATATGGGGCCCCCATATCTCAAATCTTGCGGCAAGGCTCAGTTCGGCTGCGTACGCAATCTGGAAAATCAGAAAATTAACTGATGTGTCTACCGCGAGACTTGTGTATTTTAGTTACTTTCATAGCTTAATGACCTATGGCTTGCTTCTATGGGGAAGAGCTGCAGATCTTAACGTCATTTTTATACTACAAAAACGCGCAATCAGAAACATTTATCAGCTTAAAGCTCGCGAGTCCCTCAGAGAAAAATTCAAAGAAATAGATATTTTGACGCTTCCTTCCCAGTACATTTTCGAAATTATTATGTATACTCGTAGAAACATACATATGTTTGATAAAAAATGTGATAAAATTAAGGACCTTAGAACGCGTAGCAAAAACAAACTCAGTATTCCACAAAACAGACTAAAACGGACAAACAAATGCTTTATAGGAAACGAAGTAAGATTTTATAACAAGATCCCCGAAGAAATTTTGATCCTGAATGATAATGAGTTTAAAACTTGTATCAAAAAAGTTCTGATTAAGAAAGCTTATTACAATATTGATGATTATGTAAACGACAAAGACGCATGGAAGTAGTCTAGCTCTGCACTTAAGATATTTTTCATTATTTAATGTAATTTCATTTTTATTTATCTGTATAATGTTCATAGTATTGTCACTTAATTGTATTGTAAATATTGTAATATCACAAAACAAAAAGAAAAAAAAAAGAGAGATAAATTGTAAAGTAGAGTTTGTTACCCCTTTCTTCTCTACGCTGTAAAATCATTGCGAAAGGGAGTAGAATCATTTGACAGAGGAGGGCTCGTTTGGGGGCCTCTCCAGGCGACTATTGTCGTAAAGCAAGGCAAACATTTGTTTACCTGAGGCACCCTGAACTACCTCGCCTCTCACAGTATAGGATACTTTACCAAATAAGGTATCAATAGCGATTAGATGTATAGTCTAATTGACTTTCAATAAGCGATATCTTGTATCCTATATTGAATAAAGAATTTGACTTTGACTTTGACTTTGATCTACTATATCTATGGGTTTTCCAAATGCGCAAGGCATTTCCACCAGTTATAAAAAAAGAAAAGTTATAAATTGAATTACAACCTGGTTGTCCTGGTCTTCCAGGTCGCCTCCTTGTTGGCCTCCGCTGGTGGAACTACGTGGACGACGACGGGAAGTCGCACTGGGTGTTCGAGGCGAAGCAGGTAAATGTGTGTAGCTTTTTATTATTTTTTTATCTTTCTATCTAGTTTAGTTTACTGGGGAGTTTCCGCAATTTGCCAGCTATCGTGCCTATTTTGCGTGAAAGGGGGTAGCGCTACTCTAGCCACCCCAGCGCCTCCACGAGCGCGTACACACGTTGCCTTGCCTACTGCCTCGCGCAGTATCTAACTTATCTTTCTATCTATCTAAATTTTAAAATCGTTTGTCTCGGTAAAACTCGAGAATGACTCCGAGTAATCTTATTTTGGTTTAGTCCAGAGAAAGTTGAGGTGAGAAAATATCATAAAGACACAAAGATGTCGGCAAAGCTAGTAGTATAGTATTATGAATTCGTATTTCCCTTGGTCACGTCACGGCATCAAGCATGTACATACTACATACTACTGGATCCATTTTGCTAATACCTACTTTTGTTTGTTATTGTCAGATGTTATATTTAATGTAAAAAAAAACTAGTCAAGTTAAAATACCAAAAAATTTGGCTGACCTTGATAAACGATAGATATTGTGTAGTGTTATGCCTAGAAATTTCCGGGTTTTTTTTTTATTATGTTAATGTGCAATTGTCTGTTTATGTCGTCGTATCATTTAACTGTTGAGATAACAAACAAACTCACAAGTTTCAGCTTTTTAATATTCGTGTTGTTTCTATTCGAAACTTTAATTTAAACATGCTACGGTACAGAATCGCGTGAACAGCAACGAGAGTCGACTATTTTGGATGGGCCTGATCCTGTGCCCGCTAGCCTGGGCTATCTTCTTTCTGATCTGCCTCTTCGGACTCAAGTTCAAATGGATGGTATGCTCTTATTTACATTTAATTATAGTATACTAGTCGACCCGGCGAACTTCGTAACGCATAACCTATTAGTATGCATGTATTATTCATTATAATTATAGTATACTAGTCGACCCGGCGAACTTCGTACCGCCTAAACTATTATTATCTTGTGCATGTATTATACTTATAAACCCTCCTCTTGAATAACTCTATCTATTAAAAAAAAGTGCATCAAAATCCGTTGGATAATTGTAAAGATTTAAGCATACATAGGGACAGACGCGGGAAGAGACTTTATTTTATTTAGTACTAGTCGATTCGGCAAAATTACTATTTTGTGCATGTATTATACATTAGTATTTGTATAAACCCTCCTCTTGAATCACTCTATGTAATAAAAAACCCGCATCAAAATCCATTGCGTAGTTCTAAAGATTTAAGCATACTGTAGGGCGTGGACTGTATAATGAAACTTCTATCTTCTGGTTCTCAGCTTTTATTCTTCCTTCGCAACCTTTGATCTTTTCCTTGAGAGCTTTACTTGTTGTCTGACAATTTTGCGGCGTCTGAGCCGGCTTATATTCTCGGATTTCGCTACCCCTTCCACCGGAATTAGGCGCACAACTTGCGATAACCTTTGGACTTGTTCGTCCCTTTCTAACTTATGCCTCTGTCCCTGTCGCAGGTTTGTCATGCGCGGCATGCGTGATCCATGCGCATGCGACACGCCACCTGCCGGGGACCGCGAGCCTCGTATGCGTCTACTTCATTGGCTGGTTTGCCTTCTTATCGCGTCTACGAGGCTCGCGTAAACTGTGCGCCCCATACGGCATTACTTTTTCCCTATTTTAATCTTTATTTACAGCTTAACCTACTATTTACATGCTTCAGAGGTAGCGAAATCCCTAACCTAAGATTAAACTAAGCTAACTAAATGTTCTTAACCTAGGGGCACTAATCTATTCTACCTAGGCTATAGCTAACTTAATCTAATCTTAACCTATTCCTTATTTACAAGACACCGATAAATCTTATCTATATATACAAGTCATTTATCGTCTATCGGTCGTCTTCAACAGCCTCCGCCCCGTGCGCAGCACCATCCTTCGGTCGTTGCTTCCCCGGAACCAGCACCACGATGCGAGATACCGGCCGCTTGAACGTCCCGTTCGTTGTCCGCACCTCTACGTTCCTGGTTCTTCCGTCTGGTCCGGGCAGCTTCCTGGCGACCTCGCCGCGCGGCCATACATTGCGGGGCAGGGTGCCGTCGGCAACGATGACAACGTCGCCCACTTCGACGTTCCTTCGCTGTTTGGCGCAGCTGCAGCTCTGGGAGATATTCTCTCACCCAGCGACGCCAAAAGTGATCTGCAAGTCGTTGCGCAGTTCTCCAGTCAGCCCGGCCGATGAGCGTGTGGTCTTCGAAGGACCCGACGATTGACATACCGCTCGAACTCCCCAGTAAAAAATGGTTCGGCGTCAGGCTTTCTTCGTCGGCCGGGTCGGTGCTCACTGTAGTCAGAGGCCGGGAGTTTTCAATGTGCTCCGCCTCAGTGAGAAGAGTGTGCAGCGTTTCTTTGGATGGGCTCCTTTCGTTCAGGGTAACTTCTATCTCCACCAGACCGTGCGCCACGAAAGTTTTAAATTTCCGTGGCGTGGCGTTGATCCACTGCAGCACTGTAGAAGAGTCTGTCCAAAAGACTCTGCGCGTTATTTTAAGGTCCGTTTCGTCGCCGATGTGTTTGGCGAGTCTGCTGCCCAGCAGCGCTGCTTGCAGCTCGAGTCGCGGGATAGTCGTTGGCTTGGTGGGCGCGACGCGCGCCTTTCCCGCTGTCAACATTACTCGAACGCTGCCATCTGGTTCCGCGGCGCGCCAGTACACGGCAGCCGCGTACGCCCCTTCACTGGCGTCGACGAAGGTGTGGAGTTCGCCTGTGGTGCTAGTGGCGGTGAGGCTTCTAGGTATCGCCACTGTTTTTAGTGCTTGCACCTCAGCGATGTATCGTCTCCACAGCTCCAGCATCTCGTTGTTAATCTGCCGGTCCCAGTCGAGTCCTTGGCGCCACAGCTCTTGTATTATCTTCTTGCCAGTTACCAGCACGGGCGACAGAAGTCCGTGCGGGTCAAAGGTGGACATGACCGCACTTAGCACCTCGCGCTTCGTTGGGTTTCTCGTTGAGTCGAGGATCTCTTGCGGCGTGTTTCTCAAGGACACATTAAAGGTCAATGTGTCCTCCGCCGTCCGCCAAATGAGTCCCAACGTCTTCTCCTCGTCTGGTTGCGCGAGGTGCACCTCTGCCCGTGTGTCTTGGTGACCGCCGACTTGACGCAGTACTTCGGCGCTGTTGCTTGCCCATCCGCGCAACTCGAACCTGGCTTTGGCGTGCACATCTCGGACCTCAGCTGCAATTTTCGCCGCATCCGCTTCCGTTCTGAAGCTCTGTAGATAGTCGTCCATATAGTGATTACGGATGACTGCTCTACAGGCTTCTGGATGCGCCTCTTTGTGTTCCTCCGCGTTCCTGTTCTTGATGTAGAGGGCTATTGCGGGCGATGACGATGCCCCGAAGATGACGGATGTCATTCTGTATTCCTTATCTGCCCACAGGAACCGCAAGCTGTCTCGATCTTCTTCTCTTATTTTTATCTGCAGGAACATCTCCTTAATGTCCGCCATCACGGCAACGGGTCTCTCTCGGAAACGTAGTAGCACGCCGAACAGCGACTGGAGTTGATCTGGGCCCTGCAGTAGTGCGTCGTTGAGACATTTTCCCTCATGTCTCGCTGCAGCATCGAACACTAGTCGCAGCTTTCGTTTGGTCGGGTGCACCACTGCGAAGTGCGGCAGGTAAAAGGTTCGAAGGTTGCCTGCCGTTATTGGTGGTGCTTCCTCGGCGTATCCGCTGGCCAGAAGATTTTTTATCTGCGCACCGTATTGTCTGGCGCACTCTGGATCGCGGCTCAGCTTCCGTTCAGTCGTCTTCAACCGTCGCAGGGCTTGCGTGCGGTTGTTCGGCAAAGTTTCGCCGTCGCTCGCCCACAGGAGCCCCGTCTCGAACCGTCCGTCGGGCAGGCGTCTCGTAGTGGCCTCGAGCACCGTCAATGCTCGCCTTTCAGGGTCGGTGCTGGGGAGCTTGGGTAATACTCCCAGCGCTTCAATGCTGAAATGTTGCTTCAGCATCCGCTCGACCGCAGATTCTTGGTGCTCGAGGCTGCAGTGGCTTACGAAGTTCACTGTGGCCGCCGTGATGCCTGCCTTGGTTCCGTGTAGCACCCACCCGAGGTTGGTAAGTGAGGCTACGGGCTGAGATGGCTTGCCGGAACGAACTTTGCTTCCGACAATCAGCTCCCAGTTGTCTTGCCCGATGAGTAGCTTCGGCGCACTCTGCCTGAAGAGCAACTGTTGTGCGATGCTCTTGAGATACTCGCATTCTCGCAAGTCTGCCTCTTCAACGCCTTGGACGGGCAGGCTTAGGTCGGCCATCGTCCGGACGTTCCTCAGCTGCAGCTTCCTTCCTTGGTGCAACCCGCGAATTTTCAAATCGTTGGTTTTGATTGAGTTCGGCGCGTTGACTGTACTGCCGCCGACGGTGTTGAACTGCAGTTTCACGTTCTCTCCCTGCACGCCGATTTCAGTCGCGACGTCCTCGTCTAAGAGCGTGAGTGTGGACCCGTCATCTAGGAGAGCAAGGATCTGTTTGCTGCCCTTTGGTCCGTATATCTCCACGGGGATGATTTTCAGGAAGGCTCTCAGCGTGCTTGAGGTCAGCACCGCTGAGTTCACCTCCTGTTTCGGCTCCTGTCCCTGTGACTGTTCCTCACGTCTTGGTCGCGGCTCGGAATGTAGAGTGGTGTGGTGTCCGCGTTTGCATACTTTGCACGCTGGGCTGCGGCATGTGAAGCGTTGGTGTCGTTTCTTCATGCAGCGAAAACAAAGCTTGTGGTCGGTGGCGAGCTTCCATCTTTGTTCGGTGTCTGCCTGCAGGTAACGTCTGCACTCCACAGGCCAATGCTCGCCTCCGCAGATCTGGCACTCTTGTTTCTTCTCTGTCGCGGCGTCTTGAGTCACCGCGACTTGTGCCTTGCTCGTTGCCGCCACTATGTCGTCCTCCGCCCCGTCTTGTTCATGCGCCGTGTAGATTTGTCGCGGACGCGACGGGGCTGCCGAAGTGCGGATTGGAGGTTTGGCTCGCTCCAACTCTGGCGGTGCGTAGGTGCCGCAGAGGTCCGCTTCGTGGTTCAGGAACCGGTCGATCTTCAGGAGCTCGGGTTCCTCCTCGTCGTTGTGTCTGCTCCTGAAGTCGTACCACCGATATTTAATGATCGGTGCAAGCCGCTCAATGATTAGGCGGCACGTCTCGGGTGAGTGAAGGTAGTGCACTTTTCTCAGCGCCTTGATGGTGGCGACGACGTTGTGCACCTTGCTTGCGTAGGCGCACATGTCTTTCGGTGCGTCGCTCACCGGCGGGTGCCTCTTGATCTTCTCCATTTCGGCCAGTATCAGGGCGTCTGGTCGCCCGTAACGTCGCTCGAGTGAAGTCATAACATCGTTGGGGTCTGACGTTACCAGTAGTAGGCTCTTCACTGCTTCTTTGGCCTGCCCGTTGATCGCCTTTCTCAGCCGCGCCATGTTTTGGACATCCGAGAACAAGTTGTATGTGTCCTCGTACTGTCGCTTGAACGCCAACCAGTCTTCAATGCAGCCGGTAAAACTCGGGAGCGCGTGTAGTGATGCGCTCGCGGCTGCGGGTTGGCGTGATGTAGCCTTCATAATGGCGTTAGCGAGTAGCTCGATGTCGCTACTGGCTTGTCTGGGTGGTTCGGCAACTTGCTCTAGGCCTCGTAATTGCTCTTCCTGACGTTGCATTGTAGTGTTGAGCCATTTCTCGATGTGATCTTCAGGATTTATGTCTGGCACTTCTTGGTACTCTGTTTCTTCGTCGGACATGACTTCCTCGAGCTCAAGCTGCGCCTTGGTGATCTCTGTCGCGGCGCGGGCTTCGTCCAGCTTTTGTTTGGCTAGCTGGACGCGAAGTTCGGCTTCTCTGCGCTTCTGCGACGTTCGCGACGACGGCACTGGTGGTGAACGCCGCGCAGTCGTGAGCTCCACTGTTGGCGTTTGGGCTCGTGGTTCGGGGATAGCGCGCGATTGCGGTATAGCACGCCGTCGCTCGACGTCGACGCACGACGTGGCCGACGGCGGTGGTGTGTGGATCACCGGGGCTGCGCGCGGTTCGAGACACCCCGCGTCGATTGGTTCTGCCGCGGCTCGTGACGACTTCTCGCGCACTGTGCTGACTGACGAGCGCGGTTTTGCGGTGCCCGTCGATTCGTCATCGGACGACGAGCGCGCAGCATTCGTCGTGCGCGCGGTGGATGTGCTCGGTGTCGCGGCGGACCAATCACGGCTCGACTTGGTCGTCTCGCTCGTGACGGAACCGGGCTCAGGTTTTGCCCGCGCACCAGCCTTAACCGATCGTGTCGTGCGCATCTTGCTGCGCTTTTCGTGGTCTGAGCCGATGAAAACTTGAAGGCTCTTGCGTCTTCGAGCCTTCGATTCTTCTGTCTGAACCAGCCGGTGTAGATGCTTGAGTCTTCGGTTCTTCCAGTTTTCAGGCTTCGGCTCTTGAAAGCTGCTCCTTGATCCGGCTCGAAGGACCAAAACTGTAGGGCGTGGACTGTATAATGAAACTTCTATCTTCTGGTTCTCAGCTTTTATTCTTCCTTCGCAACCTTTGATCTTTTCCTTGAGAGCTTTACTTGTTGTCTGACAATTTTGCGGCGTCTGAGCCGGCTTATATTCTCGGATTTCGCTACCCCTTCCACCGGAATTAGGCGCACAACTTGCGATAACCTTTGGACTTGTTCGTCCCTTTCTAACTTATGCCTCTGTCCCTGTCGCAGGTTTGTCATGCGCGGCATGCGTGATCCATGCGCATGCGACACGCCACCTGCCGGGGACCGCGAGCCTCGTATGCGTCTACTTCATTGGCTGGTTTGCCTTCTTATCGCGTCTACGAGGCTCGCGTAAACTGTGCGCCCCATACGGCATTACTTTTTCCCTATTTTAATCTTTATTTACAGCTTAACCTACTATTTACATGCTTCAGAGGTAGCGAAATCCCTAACCTAAGATTAAACTAAGCTAACTAAATGTTCTTAACCTAGGGGCACTAATCTATTCTACCTAGGCTATAGCTAACTTAATCTAATCTTAACCTATTCCTTATTTACAAGACACCGATAAATCTTATCTATATATACAAGTCATTTATCGTCTATCGGTCGTCTTCAACACATACATAGGGATAGACGCGAAAAGCGACTTTATTTTATACTATGTATTGATGAGTTTGATGACTAGTCGCCCCGGCAAATTTCGTACCGCCTAGTATATTAGTATTTTGATTCAAATTCAATAGGTACACTTTCAAAAAGTGTCTCTGAAAAGAAGATTAATGTTTGCACATGTTGCATTTATTAAGTTTTGGGGAAATGATATAAGAAGTCCAAACTATGAAGGTTTATTTGGTGTCCGTCGTGTCTTATATCACTTTCGTAATTTCGGTTCCCACTTCGTGATAAGATAAACCTACAAAATATACTTTGCCGGTCGTAACCATAAATAAAAATTTTCAGCTCCTAGTCCTAATAGCGCTGACCCTCTCAGGCGCTAATCTGTACGGCTATATAAAATGCAAGCTTGGCGCTAAAGCGAACCTACGTAGCGCCACGACGGACTTCATGAAGCGCCAGTTACTGCAAAACGCCACTTCGTTCTTCGCCCAGCCTACGCCACCGGCCACTGGAAATGCTGGCGTTGTTTAATGATATTTTTTAAGTTAATTGTTAGGAAAATAACTATTATTAAAATTGAGGCTTAAAACGACTTGATCCCTGAGCCTTTCATAATAAATTTAAAAACATTTAAGTATGGCGTTTTGCTTTGTGTGTTGGCATGTGCCAACTTTACACTTTACATTGAAGTAGGTATGGCGACAAAAAAATAAAAATGTAGGAATAAAAAAGCAGCAACACTGTATGGAAATAAAATATTCCAAAATTCGACAAATTTCCATACAGTGTTGCCAGCTTTTAATTTCTAGATTTTTGTGTCGCACGCACCACGCACCGCACCATATTATAATTTATCTTGTGTTTTGTTTGCAATAAAAAATAAACAGCAGAAACAAAATAAGGCGACACTCAATGAAATTTTATGTATTTAAATTCATTATGCAATATGAATAAAAACTTTTTATAAAAAAATTAAACCGCCGAAAAAACTGAAAAGCATTAAATAATAGGGATACATTTTCTATTAGGCCTTAATTTACTCACTTCTTAAAGTAATTTTGGATTACCAAGAAATTTAAAGTCGGCGCCACACCACACAAGCAAATTCATTATCTATGTAAAGCGCGATGGCAGCGGCATACGTTTTTCGGTTATTTCTTTGAATTTCAGGTAATTTAGTGATCTTCATTCGTTGATTCTGTGGCACCGACTCAAAATTTCTTGGTAATCCAAAATAACTTTAAGAAGTGAGTAAATTAAGGCCTAATAGAAAATGTTTCCCTATTATTTAATGCTTTTCAGTTTTTTCGGCGGTTTAATTTTTTTATAAAAAGTTTTTATTTTTTGCTTTTCAGTTTTTTTTGGGCAATTTTTTTGACCCCAGCTAATCATACTTCACCGGGTGGTCGCACCCCACAAGGTGGCCACACAACCTGGTGAAGGTTGAGGGACTAACAGGATGAGGTTCGATCACGACCGGTCGGTGAGGCGATTTGTGAGGGAGGCCTATGTCCAGCAGTGGACGTCTTTTGGCTGATTTTATTTCATTTCCAAAGATATTGTAAGTAGGTATCAAATGTTATAATGTAACACGGAAATGCAACCTGTGAGTGGATAAATCGACCCGCCGACCAAAGTCACCCCTATTTTCCCACCCTTAGGGTGGGAATTTTATTTCCAAATTTTTATGGGACCAACTTCAAGGTATACCCTGTCGATTAAAAAAAGAATTATCAAAATCGGTCCACACAGTAAAAAGTTATGCGTGATCATACATAAAAAAAAAAAAAAAAAAAATACGCGACGAATTGAGAACCTCCTCCTTTTTGTTTTTTCGTCGGTTAAAAACAAAGTGGCTTTACTTCTTTATCTTTACATAATGTAAAAACTACTGACTATGCATGAATGTATAGTATAGTCATAGGTACTTGTTTTATGTTTATTCTAAATAGATTTAAGGCTTATTTTTGAATGAAAAGCGTCTAGGGGGTATTTTATGGGTGTGAGAATGGAATGGTTTTTTATTTTTATTATTGGAATACAAAAATAATATATTTAGAATGTTAATATAAAAATCTTATAGGTAATTTATAAAGTTATTTCTTTAATTTTTAACAAAGGCATTACATACCTATAACAAAAATAAAGTCAATATTATTTTCTGTTTTTCGTTATATGATATTTATTTATATACCTATGATATATGATTTTCTTAGTTATCATACTCAGATCAATGTTATCAATCAAACAATAAATTTTTTTAAACTCATAATTTTATTCAGCATTTGCTATGTTAGTTGCAGTCACTGGACTATTATAACTCAATGTATGTACCAGTGAGGTGGGGAAACGCTACATACAAATTATGTTTTTATTACAAATAAATAAATAAGAATGCCTCTTTTATTATTTATTTCCAATTTTCAATGCTAATATCTAAGACAGTGTTGACAGACTGTGACAGAAAAAAACTGATTGTTGCCAAAAGTGGCCGTTTTTAGCAACAATCAGTTTTTTTTTCTGTGGTCTTTAAAAGCTATACAACGATGCCCTAAAAATACTGGGCTGAATTATCTAGGGGAATGCTGTTTCACATTTTTGATATTTGCCTTAGTTTAGAAGATATTTATTTTTTTCTCGGGTGGCGCTACTTTAGCTGTGCTATGCCTCTTAATGGGGAATGCGATGGGATGGGACATAATAAATTCTTGTCTTATTAAACCACGAGCTTTCCCGGCTTACTTCGTTACGCCATAGAATATCAGATACTACAAAAGACTTGGCTCTATAGATTATATTCTTTTGACCGCCCAGAATGGCCGAATAAAACAACAAACCACCTGTCAGAATATGTAATCAACGGAAAAAATATTGCACCTTGGGTTACATTATTTGAGTTTAGGTAAGGATCCCTAATATTTTTTTAAATTTAATATAGCCTATGACACTCCGGGTTAATGTAGCTTCCTACCAGTGAAAGAATTTTTCAAATCGGTTCAGAATTTCCGGAGCCTATTCGTTACAAACAAACAAACAAATCTTTCCTCTTTATAATATTAGTATAGATAACCACCAAACCATAGACATACTATTTCGCTATATTAAACCCTGAGATTAAACCAAACCGTAGAACGGCGTAGACATACTATTTCGCTACGCTCAAACACTTACCTTTCATACGTTACATACCTTTATGAACCAAACGCAAGCAGTCACCGTGCGCCGTTCGCGCCGCCGTCGTCGTCGCCGCTCCAGCTCACAGTCGGTCCGTTCAGGGCCAGAGTCAAGTCAATAAATATAATTGTAATTGACGTCTTAATATAATTATATTAACGATCGCAAAAAGCGAGAGCGGTCGGCGGGTGGACAGCTGGCCGGCTGCTGGGTGCCTGCTAGCTACCTCGCGTGGACTGCGAGCTGTCGGCTAAGATTAGGGAGGTGTTGGTTGGTAGTGAGGTGGGAGCGGTGTTGGATAGGTTTCTTTCTATAAAGGTGGGAGCAGAGTCATTTAAGTGTGATAGTGTGATACCTCCTTTTGATTGCCGAACCACAGACCAACTAGAGATGCCGAACGAAACGCAACGCATCTGAAAGTCGCGTTTTCATCTGTGGTACCTACCTGCTCTGTGCGGAAAAAGTAGGGATGTGACAGTGTTCTTAGCAATCGATTTTATTTTTGACATGAATAACATTTTTGAATAAAAACTAGATGAGTTCATAATCGATTTTTCCTAAAAATTTACTCAATTTAAAAAGAAGCAAATCAATAGATTTGTAAATCTCAACTAAATACCAAAATAATGTGGAAAGATTAGTTTGTTTGCATCGATTAGGTTCCGTAAAAGAGACCGATTTTCTTTCAAAAATTATTTCTACATTAGAATCCTACATTAACTCTTGTTTCATTCAGAATAGCACATGGTTATAATTTAAGCATTGCGCTATATTCTAAGGGGCGGTACGAAGTTTCCTGTGTTTGTGTTAGCTAGTTCAAAATAAGCAAACAGCAATTTTATTGTAATTTTTATGTTAATATTATTATATAATTTCACGCCTTTTATTTCCCGAAGGATTAAGTCAAGCACCAACTCATTAGAGCAGGGCCTATGTTTAGCCGAGTTTATGTTTTTATACAATCGTGACCAGGGGCCAGTCTGTCGTCATGGTTATAACGACCGCTATGTACTGTGTAGCCGGGAACTACGGCTTTACGTTAGACTTGGGTACTCCCAGCTCCGGAGAGGGATTGGACTTATCTTGTCCGGATCCGCTCTGGGATTCTACTCATCTTATCGAGCCGGGTCCCCTTTCTTATTCCGATTCCCATACGCTCCAAGCACTTCGCGCGAGTCATCAAATCTGGATCCGTCCGCGTCTAATCTCAGCTCGCCGCGCGAACATTGACAGTGGGTGCAAAAGGAGACAGCCGCCGTCCAAGCTTCTCTGCTGCCGACCATGGCTCGCACCACAGCCGGCAGGGAGAGGTCCGTCCCGCCCGATGGCGGTCTGGAGGACAAAGTTTTTCGGGTCTTATACCCACTATAGCATCATCATCATTATTTCCTTTAAGTCCCTCATCAGGGGCATAGGGCTTTAAGAAGCGTTTTCCATTTTTCTCGGTCTTGTGCCACAGTTTCGAGATCATTCCAACTGTCACAGCCCATAGACGCAGCCTCCTGCTCGACTGAGCGCCGCCACGTCGTCCGTGGTCGGCCACGCTTGCGGCTTCCTCCAGGCTGCCAGGTAAGGGATTGGTATACCCACTATATACCTATATAAAAAAAAAACCGACTGGACGGTATGATACTATGACTATACTTACTAGGACTAGGCATGATTAAAATTGGGTTTACAAAAATATCCTGAGGCATATGGAATCTAAAATAAAACTATTATTATTGATATCATAAAACCCGTAAAATCCAATATGTAAAAAAAATGTTGACTAGAGTAACCACTGATTACATCATTTTGGAAAAAAACAATAATATTAATATTATATAATATTCTTCGAAATAAAACATCGATTCTTTATCGATAAATGTTTCACATCCAAAAAAAAAGTGTACATGTCTCATGTCTGTGTGCGCTTAGTTGGTCGGCTGTGTGTGCGCTTACAAAACCAAAATAAATTTAAAAATTCCGAAAAATTACCGAGATTATCCTTCCTTTCCAGTTAAAATTTAGACTGCAAGATAAAGTAAGCTACCGAAACTGTTATTTAGCTACCAATGTTTTGGTACCTATCAATCGGAGTGCATAGGATGAATAAATAAAAATCAGGGCAATGTAGACGTCACTGTTTGTTGTTTCGAAAGAATTAGGTACCTAGGTAAAGTCTAAATAAGTTGGTATACCTATTTGGCTGCGTATTTTTCTGGATTCCAAGTAACAACCAACAAAAAGGGCAAGGCTCAATCCAGTCGGTGAAGTTTAGAAGTACCTTTCTAATGCGAAATCAAGATGAATTGGTTCGACACATCGGGTCTGACCAATCTTGCCAAAAACGCTCTAAAGGAGGCTCAAAAGACCATCGATAAAGCTCTGGACATCGAAGACGAAAGCAGTGAAGAACAGGAGGAGGATTCTCCCGACCAGGATAGTAATAAATCTTCTCCAGGTAAAAGTGGTGCTCAAAACGCAGACTTCTTTGCCTCTTGGGGCCTAACAGTTAGTGCGGAAAGTGAGCAAAATGCTCCAAAAGACGAGCCACCAGTGGTCACAGAGAGTCCCTCAAAAGCCCCTGCACCTAGTCTATGGGGCTCATTTGCCGGATCCTTCTTTGAACATCAAAAAACACCAGATTCAGACTCAGCTATTGTCCGCCCACCTAAAGCTAAGTCTTTGAACATTATTGCAGACAGCAGCTTTGATGAAAGCTTCTCTAAAAGCCAGTTAGTCATAGAAAATGTTGAATCAACAAAAGACTCTAAATGTGATCAAAGGAGGAGCTCATCTCGCTCCGCGGGCATTTCTTTGATGTCTAGTAGAAACAGCTCAGACTCAGTCGAGGTTCTGTCACAAAGTTTGAAGACCACACCAGACTCTGAGGTGTCGGTCCACACAATGTCGCACAGCAGTAGTGCCGACAAGAAGCTCAATTCAGAATCTGTGGAGATTCTTCCAGACAGCCTAGTCAGCCCTAGTTCTATTGAATGTCTTGGTTTTGATAGCTCCAGTGATAAAAACAGTAGTCCATCCTCAATTCCATCTCCGGAAGAAGACAGCGGCATGAAGTCTACTCCCATTGGAGACAGGACTCCGAAAGCTCAAGAAACAGCTGACTCGGTTAGCTTAGTTGCTGATGATGATGAAGACACAATGTCTTACAATTCAATTTCAGAGTGTACGGCACCAACTATTTTGGATACTGATGAGAAACCGAGTCCTTATACCAAAAAATTTGAGCTGCAAAGAAAAATTCCAGAGCTAATACAGCTGGAGCAGTCGGCAGTACCCCAGCGTATGCACCTTAGTGAGAACTCCTCAACTGACGGGTCCTGGTCTGACCGCACATTAAATCCAGATAGTGACAGTGTAATGATAGACTCCAATACGGAAGAACAGAAGAAGGATGCTTCAGAAGACGAGACCACACTTATAGACAAACTGAGTGATTCATCATCATTCTACAATGTCCACTCTAGTGAACTGCCTGAAGGTTCAGCCTTTGTCAAAGTGGAGACCCAACACTGCAGTCAAAGCACAGAATTCTCTGCGAAAAGCAGCGTCAAAGAGCGTACATCACCAATCAGCTCTGACAGTAAAAGTGACCTGGTCAAAGTCAGCTCCGGTTCCGGCCATACCTCAGGAGATGAGTTAGAGACTGCAACGTCATCGGACATAGAAATAATCCCAAGTCCTAATGGAGATAATGGTCACCACGGCTACTGTAGGAGCAGTCCTGGTAAATACGCTTTCAAGCAAGCAAAGTTTGATGGTAGCATGTCTCCGAACCTAGTTGATTTAGTCTTAGGAAAATCGCTAGCCACAAAAATCCGTGGTCACAACCGAGAACTCTCAGAAGCTTCCATACAGAGCAATACGAGCGATGAAAGCCAAGGCTCAGAGAATGATAGACTGATGCGTAGACTGTGTGAAATGGCAGAGTTACTTGAAGCTAGAGAGAGTAAGCTCATAGAAGTAAGTCGAAGTAATGCAGACTTGGTAGAGAATAATGCAGATTTGAAGAGCCAAGTTGAATCGCTGCTGACGAAGCACGAAAGTGGTGATATTAACACTCTTACTGAGGAGTACACGCAACGAATGTCAGCCCTAGAGAAGAAGTTCCAACAGGCTATCAGGGATAAGGTAATTTATTATTAGATTTACTAAAATGAATGTATAGTGAAGGTGCAAATTTGCGCGTAAGACCGAGGTCGGAGACCACTAAACCTATCGCGGATATACAGGGTTACTGGGTAAGTAGTTCAAGATCCGTCCATTAAAGTCATGTAGTATCCATCATTTCTGACTGATTTGACTATTAGACACCCTATCTCAAAGCCAAAATTTGTTGAGATTTTACGACTTTTATTTAATTTTTTATAAAAATTGCCTTTTTTTTACTATTGGAAATTTTGGAATTCTCATTCTAACCATATAAATGCTAACCATATTATTCAAAAAGATACATTAGGTTTAAAGTTAACAACATTAAGTTTACATACGAATGGTAAATACGTGACATCATAGTCTAATCTAAATTGACGTAAGTCAAATAACTAAAATGATCTTTAACTTTTTATGAATAACTGTTTAAATTTAAAACAACCAAAAACTTATATTTCCAGGACCAACTCCGAAAGCAACTCGACAGCGCCAAAATGGAATGTTCTAGAAAACTATCGTCAGAGCTGGAAAACAGTTTGAAAGAGAAGGACGACATGATAGCCCAGCTGCAGGAGGAAGGAGAGAAGCTGTCGAGGCAGCAGTTGCAGCTCTCTAATATTATAAAAAAGTTACGAGCGAAAGAAAAGGATAATGAGCAAGTTATTAAGGGATTGAGGTTAGTAACTCCTCTAGTTTAAAACTTGTCTTTTTAGGGTACTGTTGTATAGCTTTTAGTTTAAAGACCAAAGAAAGCTGCATAATAATGCTTTAAATGGCATAATTGAGGCAAAAATTAGTTGCTTTTAAAGATTTATGCATTTTAACTCTGGATTAAACAGTTAAAAAGGAATGAAAAAGCAGAAATACAACTTTGGTGTAAAGTTACTCTGCTTCGGGTGCTGTTACAACATGAGCTCCATGCTATACAATCTACTATTATTAGTTTAGATAGCTACACAAGTTTAAAATTATTTCCAATTAAGAGGCATAGCACAGCTAAAGTAGCGCCCGTGAAAAAAAAACAATATCTTCTACTGTTGCTACTTTAGCTGTGCTATGCCAATTAAACTATAAACTAAAAATTTAAAATATGAATTGTCAAACTACCCTCATTTTGAAACTAATTTAAAATGTATAGAGACAAAATAGCGGGCCAAACGGCTGAAATAGAGCGCATGAAGCGATCAATGGCCGCCAAGGAGGAACTGGAAGTGAGCCAGATAGAGGCGGTGCACCGACTTACTACACACAACAAGAGACTCGAGGCTGAGTTAGCTGAGGTAAGACTACTTTCAACATTATAATGTTCATTGTATTGTCACCTAATTGTATTGTAATATCACAAAAGAACAAAAAAAAAAGAGAGATAAATTGTAAAGTAGAGTTTGTTACCCTTTTCTTCTCTACGCTGTAAAATCATTGCGAAAGGGAGTAGAATCATTTGACAGAGGAGGGCTCGTTTGGAGGCCTCTCCAGGCAACTTGTACTTGAGCTCACCGAGAAGTACAATCATAGCGTGAACCAGATGAGAGAGTACATGCTGGCTATGGACGAACTGATTCGTGACAGACAACAGCACACGAACACACAGCCGGGCCTCTCCACGCCTGGAGCTCCTCCTGGGCGGGCTGCGGGGGCGGCGGGGGCTGCGGGGGCGCGCCGCGCCGTGCCCGCGCTCACGCCGCTCTCCCGCGCCGCGGCCAAGCGGCTCGCGGCCTCCGCGCTGGCGGCGCGCGCCCGTCCTGCCGCGCCGTCTCCCACACCGCCTGCGTGCCCTCCCACGTCACCCGCGCCGTCTGCCACACCGCCCGCGCCCTCGGCGGCCGCGCAAGCAGCTACCGCACGTCCGGACCAGAGCCATGCGCCGGCGGCGGCGAGTGTGCGCGCCGCTTCAGATCAACCATCAGACGCGGCAGAGGGAACACGACGATCAAGAAGGGCGCGCAGGAGGGCGGCGGCAGCGGCCAGGCGGCGGGAACCCCCTGCTCCCGCGAGGGTGCAGCGAGGCTCGCCGGAGCGCTCTCGGGCGCCCCGCGCGGCGACGGCAACTACGGGCGTAGCGCCGGAAGCGACGTTGACTGGCAGAGCACCGCCGGGCTCCCCCGCGGCGGCAGCGACAGTGGCGGGCGGAGCGCCGGGCTCCGCCGCGGCGGAATCGACGACGGCGCCGGATGAAGCGCCCAGCACCCCCGCGGCGGCAGCGACGGTGGCGAGCGGAACGCCGGCCGCCCGCGCGGGTCCCGCACCGCCCCCCCGTTCCGTAGTTTACTCAGATAGATTAGGACTAGGTGTAGGTAAATTACTTAACTACAATTTAAAGCAAGCAGTATGTAATAATTGCTTTCCTGGTCGTAATTTTAATTATATTACAAATAAACTTTTAGTCAATGATTGGGAAAAAATGTTACTAAGATTCTTTTACTAGGCGAAAGTTCCAACACGTGTAAGAAGGACATTATAAATTTTTTTAGTTCATTATTATTAAAAATAGAAAATTGCGACATGGGAACATGGAAAATTATTATTTGTTATTTTCCGTTCTCAAATTATAACTCCGTAGAACTTAATAATAAAATCCATAGCCTAAATATTTTAATGTATAATTTGACTTTTCGTCATAGAGACAAAATATTATTATTTGACATAAATAAATTCATTAGGAACTTTTATATATACGTAGATAAAATATATCTAAAATCTAGTTGTAGGAGACATCTTGCTAGCCTTTTAGCGTACAATATAAGTGACCCAACCACTATTGTGGGTAAGTCGATAGATTTAGTTAAGGACCCGACGGTTAGTAGTAATTCTAACAAACATTTACAAACAAGGAGTTCTTTAAACTCCATAGCCAGACAACAGAGAAGCAGCCTTGTACACTTAGTCTAATTCACCAGAACATAAATCGCTTCTCTGGCAAAATTTTAGAAATAGAAATGTTCCTAGAAGATTTTAAATGTGATATTCTTTGTCTGACAGAAACATGGTTACAACCACACAAAATGAACTTTAGTCTCCTAGATTTTAAAATAACAAGTGTATTTAACAGGAAACTTTCTCAAGGAGGTGGTTGCCTTATATTAACTAGGAATATTAATAAAGTTAAAGAGCGAAAGGATTTTGTCAAACTTTCAGTTGAAAGCACCTGTGAGGTTGCGTGTGCAGAGCTAGACCGCTATATAATTCTATGTGTGTATCGTCCTCCTATTTCTGCCAATTTCGATAATTTTGTAACTGCAATGGAAGACGTACTGGGTAAAGTAAGCGGTTCAAATAAAACAGTTGTAATTTGTGGAGATTTCAATGTTGACTTACTTACAGACACGACCCAAAAGACCACTCTATTAGGCCTATTCCAGTCTTTTAATTTTAAGTTTTTGTTCAACGAACCCACTAGAATAGCGGGTACGTCTGCAACTTGTTTAGATAACATAGCAATGAACGGTAATTACTTCAAAAAATCATTGTTAACTTCTTTAAGGTCAGATCATAAGGGTCTAAATGTTTTATTGTACACAGTTGAACAAGAAAAAGAAAACTCGTTAGTTTATAGGCCAATGAACCAAAGTCGTATGGAAAGATTTTATCATAGTCTTCAGATGCGCCTTGCCTTGCTGAGCTTTGAGGCAGATGATCCCAATACACTATATCAAGAGTTATTTTCCGCGATACGGATTGAATTCGATCTTATATTTAAATTCAAAAAAGTTTGCAGTAATAAAAATACAAATTTTAGTACTTGGGCGACGCCGGGAATTAGGAAAAGCAGAGATGCCCTATATGAGTTATATGATAGGAAAACTTTTGATCAAGACCCTTCATTTCTTGAACATGTTAAGAATTATTCTAAACTAGAGGCTGCCCCGCGGTATTTCCCGCGCAGATTTCTCATAAACACAAAAATCCCGTTTTTTCCCGTTCCCGTGGGAATTTCGGGAAATCCTTTCTTAGTGCTCACCTACACTCCCTAAGGAACCTACATGCCAAATTTCAGCTTTGTACGCCCAGTAGTTTCGGCTCTGCGTTGTCTGTCAGTCAGTCAGTCAGTCAGTAACGGAAGAGTTTTTATATATATTGATTGTTTAAGATAGTTTGCACCAAAGCTAAATCTATTAATTTAAATAATAAAATTAGAAATTCGAAAAATAAAAGTAAAACTGTCTGGCGTATTATTAATAAAGAAACTGGTAAAGCTAACGGTAAGGAAAGCATTCAAGCTTTAAACTTAAATGGTAAAGTCGTTACAGATAAGTCGGAAATTGCGAATGAATTCGAATCATTCTTTGCTAACATCCCATTTCAAACCACCAAAGACCTTAACGCATCTGCCAGCGCCGCGGAATCTATACTTAAGGAACATGTTGACATCGCCCCGCCTCCACTCACGTTTCGCCATGTTGGACCGCAATGCATTATTAAGATATTTAAGGAACTCAATTTAAAAAAGACAGAAGACTTATGGGGGATATCAATTAAAGTACTTCAACCTGTTATAACACTAATAGCGCCTCATCTAGCATTAATCTTTAACTCTTGTATCGAAAAAGGCATTTTTCCAAATTTATTGAAGTACAGCAAAATCATTCCTATTTTTAAATCTGGAAATACCGAAAACCCCACTAATTATAGACCAATCGCGGTTCTTCCAGCCTTAAGTAAAATATTAGAAAAACTTATTCTTGCACAATTAGCGTCTCACTTCTCAGTCAATAACTTCCTACACAAAAATCAATTTGGTTTTAGGAAAGGGCGGTCTACCTTAGACGCAGGTCACAAACTCATCAGCGATGTCTATGGAGCCTGGGAGGATTCTCACGATGCTATTGGGGTTTTCTGTGACCTCTCGAAGGCTTTTGACTGCGTTGATCATGAGACTTTGCTACTTAAATTACAGCACTATGGCTTAGTTGATAAATCACTTGATCTACTTGCCTCTTATCTTACTGATCGCGACCAACGAGTGGACGTGGGTGGTGCGGTGTCTGCAGGTTGTCCTATCAAGATTGGTGTACCTCAGGGATCGATATTGGGGCCTTTCCTGTTCCTAGTCTACATAAATGATCTCCCTTACATGTTAGATAAACTTACAGATGTTGTCCTCTTTGCGGACGACACCTCTTTAACATTTTAAGTTAAACGTGGTGACTCCCTCAACTTAGATATAAACAAAACATTAGTGGAGATTTCTCAATGGTTTACTTCTAATAATTTACTTTTGAACGCAAAGAAAACTAATTGCATTAAGTTTTCCTTGCCAAATGTGACTGCTTATGATACAGACATACATTTGGACAATAACAAGCTTAATCTAGTAAATCAAACTGTATTCCTTGGTATCACTCTAGATTCGAAACTTCAGTGGGGCCCCCATATCTCAAATCTTGCGGCAAGGCTCAGTTCGGCTGCGTATGCAATCTGGAAAATCAGAAAATTAACTGATGTATCTACCGCGAGACTTGTGTATTTCAGTTACTTTCATAGCTTAATGACCTATGGCTTGCTTCTATGGGGAAGAGCTGCAGATATTAACGTCATTTTTATACTACAAAAACGCGCAATTAGAAACATTTATCAGCTTAAAGCTCGCGAGTCCCTCAGACAAAAATTCAAAGAAATTGATATTTTGACGCTTCCGTCCCAGTACGTGTTTGAAATTATTATGTATACTCGTAAAAACTTACATATGTTTGATAAAAAATGTGATAAAATTAAAGACCTTAGAACGCGTAGCAAAAACAAACTAAGTATTCCACAGAAAAGACTAAAACGGACAAACAAATGCTTTATAGGAAACGAAGTAAGATATTATAACAAGATCCCAGAAGAGATTTTGATCCTGAATGATAATGAGTTTAAAACTCGTATCAAAAAAGGTTTGATTAAGAAAGCTTATTACAATGTTGATGATTATAAAAACGACAAAGACGCATGGAAGTAGTCTAGCTCTGCACGATATTTTCATTATTTCATGTATGTACTTTAAATCTTATTAATTTATGTTCTTTGTATTCTAAATTAAATTGTAATGTCACATAAGAACAAAAAAAGAGAGAGATAAATTGTAAAGTAGAGTTTGTTACCCCTTTCTTCTCTACGCTGTAAAATCATGAAAGCGAAAGGGAGTAGAATCATTTAACAGAGGAGGGCTCGTTTGGGGGCGTCTCCAGGCGACCATTGTCGTAAGGCAAGGCAAACATTTGTTTGCCTGAGCCAATTAGTGGGCACCCTGAACTACCTCGCCTCTATCAGTATAGGATACTTTACGAAATAAGGTATCAATATTAATTAGATTAGTCTAATTGACTTTCAATAAGCGATATCTTGTATCCTGTATTGAATAAATCATTTTTTACTTTTACTTTTTACTTTACTTTAACCATTGTCGTAAGGCAAGCCAAACATTTGTTTGTCTGAGCCAATTAGTGGGCACCCTGAACTACCTCGCCTCTATCAGTATTGGATACTTTACCAAATAAGGTATCAATAGCGATTAGATTAGATGTAGTCTAATTGACTTTCAATAAGTGAGAGGCCTATGTCGAGCAGTGGATTTCTTTTGGCATGTTGATACCAGCACGAACTTTTTTTAACAGACGAAAAGCGCCCTAGACGACACGACGCAGCGCTTCGAAAGCACCCGCAAGTCGCTTGAAGCTGTAAAAAAGGAGCTTTCGGAGCTTCAAAGAAGCTCGAATGACGCTGAGCGTTTGAAAAGCGAACTTGAGCGTTGCGAGAGAGAGAGGGAAGTGGCAGAGAGGGACAACGAGAGGTTGAGGGCTGCCGTACAACGGTGCTCGGGCGATTTGGAGAGGGGTAAGTTATGCTATGTGTGAGTGAATGAATGAATGGTTTACAAAAGATAAATTTAATTTTTAACCGACTTCGAAAAAGGAGGTTATCAGTTTGACCTGTATGTTTGTGCATACATGTTTGTTCGAGATTATCTCGAGTTTGGCTGAACCGATTTTGATGCAGTTTTCACAAAAGTATTTGTTACATTACGGAGAAGGTTTTATTTAGTACAGTGGCGGACACGGTCGGCGTAACACATCCGGTTTTTCTGTATTGCAAAATAGCTCTTGTTCTTTGGTAATACAGTCTAGGGCTGATGAAACCATAGGCATCCTAGTCCGCTACTGTACCTATTTTAACCGACTTCGTACAAGAGGAAGTGCTCATTTGATGAATGTGTAAATTTATTGAAGGCGGGACTCTTTTTTTACAAAAGAAATTATTTTGTTGTTATTTTTATTTATTGGAACTTTTCAGGTAGTAACATGATTTTAAGGTATATTTATTAAACGTAAAAGTTTAATCCTTTTTATAATCTGTTAGTTCAAACACTTTATAGCTTAGACATGGAATAGCGCCATCTATCTTGCGTTATCTTAGACATGGAATAGCGCCATCTATCTTGCGTTATCTTAGACATGGAATAGCGCCATCTATCTTGCGTTATCTTAGACATGGAATAGCGCCATCTATCTTGCGTCATCTTTTGACTGCTCCGTGGCTCAGTTGGCAGTGATGTGGACTGAGTAAGCGTGTGCACCCGGGTTTCCCGGGCGGGGCGAATATTGATATGATGAATATCGATGTTTGTTTTCGGTCTGGGTGTGACGGGCACCCTAGATACAGGTTCTTCCTAGTTAGGGGCTCTGAGTGTGATGTGTTATTGTTATTATTATGATGTTTTTCTCTGAATCATGCTCTGAACTCGGATATAATTTATACAGAACAACAACGTTGGTCAGCGCGCGAAGCGATCCTCCGCCAAGAACTCGCATCCTTACGGGAGCAGGCAGCCGAGGGGACCGAGGCGGGGGGGCGGGGCGCGGGGGTCGAGGGGGGCGCGGCCGCGCTGCTCGCACAGCTGGCGGCGCTGCAGGGCGCGGCGCTGGAGCGGGACAGAGCGCACCAGCGGGCGCTGGCTAGTGTTGCTAGCCAGATTTGTAAGTTCTAGCTATTTAAATTGTTTAATAACAGAGTAGCCAAGTTGGTTACGTAATTATAGCTTGAAATTTGAAGGTTGTAACAGCACCCAAAGCAAAATAGCTTTACACCTACTTTGTTTATTGTACTTTTAATAAAAACGGTTGAGTTTGGGATAGGGTGCCTAATAGTCAAATAAGTCAGAAAAGATGGCTACTATGCTACACGCCCTTAGTAGATCTAAATCATCTATGGAATGTCGAACTACTCTGAAACGTAAACAAACTTTGCACAGGGTATGTGCGCACGACATTTTGAGCATTAAGTAGTTTCCAGTCGCGATACTAGCGCCACTTTCGGGAAAAATTAGACCAGTCAAAATTAACCTAATGACCCTAAAAGATATAGAATAGTCTAACAGAACATGGATTTGATCCCCGGCGGGGCGAACATTGGCATGATGAATATCGATGTTTGTTTCCGGTCTGGGTGTGATGTTCGTCTCTGTGTGTGTTTCGGGCACCCTAGATACAGGTTCTTCCTAGTTAGGGGCTCTGAGTGTGATGTGTTATTGTTATTATTTCTTGTTGCAGCGGATTTAGAAGCATCTTTAGCCCGCGCGCTAGAGCGAGAGAGCGCGGCGCAGAGCGAGTGCGCTGCAGTGCGGACCGAGCTGGACTCGGCGCGGGCGGGGCTGGAGGAGGCGCGGGGGGGGCGGCGCGCGGCGCGGGGGGAGGCGGACGGGCTGCGGGGGGAGTTGCAGAGGTGAGACACTATACTAGTACGGTGGAGCAAGAGGTCCCTACACTTGGAGCACCGTGGAACGAAATGGAGGAAGTCGCCCAGGATAGGAGCAAGTGGCGAGCTTTACTGAGAGCCCTATGTCCCTGATGAGGGATAAGAGGAGATCATCATCGTCATCACCATCAATCGAGCCGGTGAACTTCTCACCACCTAACCTATTACTTGTTGCTTTTGTATTATAGTTATAAAACTTATTCTTGAATTACTCTATCTTCTAAAAGGAAACCGTATCAAAATATGTTGCATAGTTTTAATGATTTTTGTTTACATAGGGACTGACGCGCGAAACGACTTTGTTTTATAATATGTGTTGATACTAAAAATTCTATTTTCAATAATAGCTTACCCAACAGCCGCTGTTCTGTCTTAAACTGATTGAATTAAAAGGACTGACAGTTATGTCAAACGCCACTAAGGATTTAATGGGAAAATAAAATATGTTTTTTTAAACATAATTTATTTTCCCATTTATATATAAAACTCTTCCGTTACTGACTGATTGACTGACTGACAAACAATGCAAATCCTAAACTGCTGGGCGTAGCGGGCTGAAAATTTGCACATGGGTTTCTTGGGAAGTGTTAGGAAGCACTAAGTAATAATTTCCCGAAATTCCCACGGGAATGGGAAAAATCGAGATTTTTGTGTTTATGAGAAATCTGCGCGGAAAAAACCGCGGGGCAGACTCTAGTATATATATAAAACTCTTCCGTTACTGACTGACTGACTGACTGACAGACAACGCAGAGCCTAAACTACTGGGCGTAGCGGGCTGAAATTTTGCACGTGGGTTTCTTGAGGAGTGTTAGGGAGCACTAAGTAATATTCTCCCGAAATTCCCACGGGAACGGGAAAAAACGGAAGTTTTGTGTTTATGAGAATACCGCGCGGGTTAAACCGCGGGGCAGCCTCTAGTTTCTTATAAACAATTTTTTCCTTTATTCAGAAAATCACAAGAACTAGACGATCTACGTGAAGAGCTGACATCGAAACTGACTGAAGCGAACAGCAGTCTGATTGAAGCCCGCGGGCAGCTGGCGGCCGCGCGCGCGTCGCTGGACGCTGAGAGGCAGAGGAACGTTATACTGCAGGTTGGTGGCCGCGCTTAGAAAGTTTCAAAGATTTAGCTATAAGTATATCACAAAGTTTCCAGGAATCAAGTAGTATATCACATAAATATGTAAATTTTTTGTTTTGTCTTTTTTGCGGATTGAAGATACCGTGGTTTTGCCTGCGGAATTTCCTTTGAAACAGCTAAATTACAATTTTCTGTTTTAAATTTTAATTTATGAACATAATTATTAATAACTATTTCTTGTTGGAATCGAAGAAGAAGGAAAAGACGTGCTTCTGTGGATCTGGTTTATTGCAGAGTTCAAAAGGCGGGAAAATATTACATTGGTTTGCACAAATTTAATCGGTTCGTAAATTCCGTTACTAGATGGCGTTGTCTGTGACATACTGTTATATTTTTTTGAGATTTTGACCTTGTTATTTTTGAAGACAGACCTACTGATTTTGTGTCTTAGGACATAAAGGCCAAAAATCAAGTTATGTTCTAAGACACAAAATCAGTAGGTCAGTCTTCCAAAAACGTTGTATTACAATGTGGGAGATGGTTCTTTACATACGCGAATTCATTAAAACTTTATTAAAAATGAATACTTTCGCCAGAATAAATAAAAAACGCGAAATAATTTGAATTTTGCGCCATACCGAGCGTTACCACCCTAATATAAATAATGTTTTATGACTGCTCCGTGGCTCAGTTGGCAGTGATGTGGACTGACTAAGCGTGTGCACCGGGTTTGATTCCTGGGCGGGGCGAATATTGATATGATGAATATCCATGTTTGTTTCCGGTCTGGGTGTGATGTTCGTCTTTGTGTGTGTTTCGGGCACCCTAGATACAGGTTCTTCCTAGTTAGGGGCTCTGAGTGTGATGTGTTATTATTATTATATTTCAGGAGCAACTGTCCAGTCGCGGCGACGTGTCTCCGCCGCACTCCATCGCGTCGGAATCTCTGTCGGCCTCTCTGTGGGCGCCGGTAACTTATTACATACATACATACATACATAATATCACGCCTTTTATTCCCCGGAAGGTTAGGCAGAGGCACCGGCTTGAGAGCCAGACCCACTTACTTATAACTTATTATTACTTCTTTATACAAATACTTGGTACTTTTTTTAAATAAAATTTATAAGTCGACCCGGCGAACTTCGTACCGCCTAATCTATTGTTCTCTTGTGCATGTATTATACTTATAAACCTTCCTCTTGAATCACTCTATCTATTAATGAAAACGGCATTAAAATCCGTTGCGTATTTTTAAAGATTTAAGCATACATAGGGACAGACGCGGGAAGTGACTTTATTTTATACTATGTACTATGTATTGATTCATGGTTCG
Source organism: Euspilapteryx auroguttella (assembly GCA_951802225.1). Lineage (NCBI taxonomy): Eukaryota > Metazoa > Arthropoda > Insecta > Lepidoptera > Gracillariidae > Euspilapteryx > Euspilapteryx auroguttella. The sequence continues at coordinate 12,016,265 of OX637648.1, read as the reverse complement.
AGCTTTTACTATGTAGGTTTTGTTTTGGGTGTCCGAAATACATAAAAAAAAAACAAGCAAAAAGAAAACAAACTGCGAAACACGGGTTGCAAAAAAATCAATAGAAGTCCACAGAACTAACACTTTTGTAACCGGTTCCAAAGATTTATCTCAGGATCGAGCAAGTATAAACATAAGCACGCTCTCAAGAATTGTATAACTACGTATAGACTGATCTTGCTAGGCCTCGGCGTGTGATGTACTCTTCTAGATCAAATCAAATCAAATAATTCTTTATTCAATATAGGATACAAGATATCACTTATTGAAAGTCAATTAGACTACATCTAATCTAATTGCTATTGATACCTTATTTGGTAAAGTACCCTATACTGTGAGAGGCCTGGAGAGGCCCCAAACGAGCCCTCCTCTGTCAAATGATTCTACTCCCTTTCGCAATGATTTTACAGCGTAGAGAAGAAAGGGGTAACAAACTCTACTCTACAATTTATCTCTCTTTTTTATTTCTTTTTGTATTGTGATATTACAATACAATTAGGTGACAATACTATGAACATTATACAGATAAATAAAAATGAAATTACATGAAGTAATGAAAAATATCTTAAGTGCAGAGCTAGCCTACTTCCATGCGTCTTTGTCGTTTACATAATCATCAATCAATATATATAAAACTCTTCCGTTACTGACTGACTGACTGACAGACAACGCAGAGCCGAAACTACTGGGCGTAGCGAGCTGAAATTTTGCATGTAGGTTCCTTAGTAAGTGTAGGTGAGCACTAAGAATGGATTTCCCGAAATTCCCACGGGAACGGGAAAAAACAGGAATTTTGTATTTATGAGAAATCTGCGCGGGAAAAACCGCGGGGCAGCCTCTATTCAATATATATAAAACTCTTCCGTTACTGACTGACTGACTGACTGACTGACTAACTAACTGACAGACAGACAACGCAGAGCCGAAACTACTGGGCGTAGCGGGCTGAAATTTTGCATGTAGGTTCCATAAGGAGTCTAGGTAAGCACTAAGAAAGGATTTCCCGAAATTCCCATGGGAACGGGAAAAAACGGGATTTTTGTGTTTATGAGAAATTTGCGCGGGAAAAACCGCGGGGCAGCCTCTAGTATTGTAATAAGCTTTCTTAATCAGAACTTTTTTGATACGAGTTTTAAACTCATTATCATTCAGGATCAAAATCTCTTCTGGGATCTTGTTATAGAATCTTACTGTTTCCTATAAAGCATTTGTTTGTCCGTTTTAGTCTGTTCTGTGGAATACTGAGTTTGTTTTTGCTACGCGTTCTAAGGTACCTAATTTTATCACATTTTTTATCAAACATTTGTATATTTCTACGAGTATACATAATAATTTCGAAGATGCACTGGAAAGGAAGCGTCAAAATATCAATTTCTTTGAATTTTTGTGTGAGGGACTCGCGAGCTTTAAGCTGAGAGAGCTTAGATTAACTGCAACGTTGGTTCCTCGGTTGGGAAAGTGTTAAAGAATTACTTTTTCCGAGCAAGTGAGGGCTCGGAAAGCATCACTCTACAGTGCGAAATCTGCTAGGAAAAGCCTATTTTATCCGCTAGCGTGAAAAAGTCATTCGAATTTCGAATACAATCTGTGTTAACCAATCAGAAACAAGTTTTTTTTTTCTTGCCTCTCGTATTTTCCTAGCTGTAGTGAGGTAAAAATGTTGTGTTTTGCAATGCTGCAAAATTATTTGGCGTCTCGTGTCTTGAAAGTTTCGCTACTCTCAGGAATCTATCTAATCTTTGAACCATTCGCGATTCCTTCACTTCTAAGCTTTCAATTTCAACTTCAGCGCCAAATAACCTTTTTGCAGCATTGCTTAACAAATAACTATTTTTGTTTTGTTTAGGACGAGTGCGGAGTCCCCGAGGCGGGCGGGTGCTCCGTGCCGCTAGTGGAGTCTCTCTCGGCCGGCCTGCAGCGCGCGAGCGGCGCCCTGAGAGCGCAGGCGGCGCAGGCGGCCAGGGAGCGCGCGAGGGCGCTCGCGCTCACTCGCCGCGTGGCGGAGCTGGAGGGCTGTCTGCAGGACCAGCAGGTGAGCTGCCGCGCTAGGGCTCCGTGCTAGGGCTCCGGGCCGCTAGTGGAGTCTCTTTCGGCAGCCTTCTCATACACAAAAGTAGTTCTAACTTGTCCCTTGTCCCAAAAAATGTATAAAAAATAAAAAAGTAAACAAAAATTCTGTCTTGCCTTCCTACACAACACATCGGTTCCGTAAGCGTACAGTAACAAAGTATGGCGAATATTGTCGAACGTCTCCAAGACCACGATCGGCCAGGCCGATTAGTCGGCCCAAAGTCATAGTCGGCACATCTCTAATACTCACGCACGAACACACCTGTAGTCTTCACAAAAACACACGCACGAACACTCACGAACGTACATACATTTAGTCACGCACAAACACACATGCACGAAAAAATTTGCACGTACGCACATGGAGTCACGCAAGAACGCAAACGGAGTGACGCACGAACGCATATGGAGTCACGCACGAACGCACATGGAGTCATACACACATACGCACTTACACGCTCATCCAATCTACTTGCAGCCTTCACCGGGTCGTCTGAGCATCTTGTGAGGAGTCTGCCTAATCTGGGTCTTCCGGTAAAAGTAATAGTAAATTATAATTGTGGGCAGAGCCTGCAGGAGCAGTACGACGCGCTGCTGCAGATGTACGGCGAGAAGGAGGAGCAGCTGGACGAGCTGCGCCTGGACCTGCAGGACGTCACCGCGCTCTACAAGGACCAGCTGCGGGAGCTCGCCGGCCGCCACCAGCACCAGCAGCGCCAGCAGCGCCAGTGACGAGAGACTGATTAGGGGCCGGACTCCATGTTTTGAAAATATTGTTGCCTTATTGTTGTGAATTTCATAAAAGCTATTTACGATCGCTGTTGAATGGCATAAAATTGGCTGTTGGCTGACAAATGGTGTGTTAGGTTACTTCCTGCGGTCGTATTCGCTTATTTTGATGGTTTCAGAACCTCTTTAGCCACTACCGGCTTTTCAGTAAGGAAGGACATCAGCTGCAGCACTAATATTGAAAAGCTAATGACAAAATTTACGATTCAAATAAATTTTAGTGAAAATCATAATTTTATGAATACTTTAATGTTTAAACCATGATAAACTTCTGGTGGGAATTTGATGAAATATTACCAATTCTTTTTTCTATACAGTATTGTAGATTATACATCAGAGTAGCACTTAATAAAAGCTTTGTCAAACAGACGGCGCTATAGCACCGCATCAAAGCTAACGTTAAGAGCCAGTTTATTATTATTATTATTATAGTTTACAGCGATGCTAGCGCCATTCGCAAAAAAAATTAATATCTTCTAAACTAAGGCAAAGGCCAAAAATGTGGCACTGTATGACACTAGATAATGTAGCCTAGTATTTTTAGGGCACTTCTGTACAGCTTTTAGGTTGAAGACCAAAGAAAGCTACAAAGTGTTGCTAAAAGTGGCCACTTTTGTCAACAATCTATGTTTTTTTTTGTTCTTTTTACTTAGGAATACTTTGCTGTGCTCAAAAAATACTAGGCTACATTATCTAGTGTCATACAGTGCCACATTTTTGATATTTGCCTTAGTTTAAAATTTTTTTTTTTTCACGAATGGCGCTAGCATCGCTGTAAACTGGCTCTTAAGCTTAGCCTAACGAGGCGATGTAGCGCGCGCTGGAGCCTCTTACTTTATTATGATGTTGGGTTATTTTCTATTGTAAAAATAGAATTTCGCTAGGTCGGCTAGTCTATCAATATCAATACATAGTATAAAACACAGTCGCTTCCCGCGTCTGTCCCTATGTATGCTTATATCTTTAAAACTATACAACGGATTTTGAGGCGTTTTTTTTAAAAGATAGAGTGATTCAAGACGAAGGTTTAAAAGTATAATACAAGCACAAAATAGTTATAGGTAAGGCGGTACGAAGTTCGCCGGGTCGACTAGTACTATTATAAACCTGTAACATTGAAATTTAAATTGTTGTTTGTTTGTGGCGGTAAACGGGAAAACAACTGAACAGATTTTAATTTGTTTTGGGATTTGGAGAGTTCATATCCTAAATTACAATTATGTAGCTGGTTTAATCAAAATCAGTCCAGTAGTTATATAGTTTACCTTACCCAGATAGTAAAAGCGTGGGCGGAGCCTCAGGCAAACTTAATGTGTACAATAAAGTTTAATTTGTATAAAATTAAGTACATATTTTACTCTGTACCACTTGGTGAAGACTATAATTAGAAATTTATTTGTTATTATTTTACCAAAAATTGTAAATATGATCTGGGTGGCCATGTATTTTATGCATAGTATTATTTCTTTAAATATTTTAGTATTGTTTTTATTTTTATTTTTATTAAAGAATTTATTCGTTGAAATTATTAATTATGTAATAAATTTGCCATCCTGTATTGGCCAGGTTCCTAAATATAATTTAGTTAAATATTAAGGGAGGGAGTTAGACTCTATAAAAGCTGTGCTATTGTAATATTATATTGCCTTATTGTAAATATATATAAATAAATATAAAAACCGTGTTTGATTAAATAAAACTCCAATTTGCACATACACCATTTATTAAAATTAATGAAATACAATCGCACACAATAGTGAAACAACGTAATATTACAGAAGTTTTGAGCTAGGCTACGAGCTATGGTTATAAACTGATTTTGAAATTTTAAATTCTACATGGATAGGTATTATTGGATACTATGTCATACAAGGTTAATAGTTTTTTTTAAACGTGTTAACTTCGCGAGCAAGAGAATAGAGGCGAGTCTTACGGTGCGTATATAGACTATGTAACATGGTATATGTATAACTTGTGTTAAAAACACAGCCAAACTATGTTATTCCCAGTTGTCGCCAATGGCAAATGGGAAAAAAAATTCGCCAGTGGTGACAAATGGGAACGTTGCCAGTGGCGACAACTGGGAATAACCGAAACTAAGGAATCTTGTTATGCAACTTTGAAACATAAACAATTTTTTACTTTAAAGTTAACTGTTATTTAACACCTTACAGTGGTTATTCATAAAGATACAGTATATTTTAAGTAGCTTTACTGGAGGTCTACTTCTCTGGTTTGTTGTATGGTAAATACGTGACATCCAGTCTAAATTGACATACGTCAAGTAACTAAAATGCTCTTTAACTTTTTATGAATAACAGGGTTCTAGTCTGTACGCAACTTTAGAGAAGATCTCCGCGATTCTCTCGCTCGTGGAAAAGGTCCCTAAGTATGTCAGAAAAGAAGTCAAAATTATGAAGAAAAAAGCTGTGTTAGTTTAGGGCGCTGCGTTCACTATTTTAAAATCACACCAAAACCTAGTTACTAAAAAAAAAAATAAAAGAAAACTAATTTAGATCAAGTCACTCGCGCAAACATACAATGATTCTACATACTATATGTGATTAACATGGGTGATAATGAATTTTATTTAGCTAACATATTAATATGTAATTGTAAGCTTTGTTAAGTTTAAAGTTTGAAATTTAATCGGCTCTTTCTTTTCTGGTAACAATCGTCTGTTTTGGTGGTAGGAAAGAAAACCACCACCACAATAATGTCCACCCATGTTCGTCAAAAATCCGACTAAGGATATACGAATGGGGGCAGCAGCATCATTCCCTTAGCAACTTGAATAGCCATAATTCGATCGCCAACCACTTTGCAAACGTGGCGATTACAGTAACCTCACCTAAACTTTTGCCCTTGTGAATTGAGAGGAATGCCTATCTAGCCTAGCCTAGCTGGTAGACATCCAATAGTGGATCTCTCTCGGCTGAGAAGAGCATTCGGCATTGTTTTACCTGGCTAGAGATTTTTCAAACAGGATGGAAATTACAATACCACAAACTTATATGGCCCGGTTACCACGGTGCTGTTGTTCCGTCGATTCCAAGCGAGACAAATAGTTTTGATTTTGGCCACCGGGTCAGTTTGGGTTACTGTTGTTTTACTTTTACGGAAATTTAACTATAGGCACTATAGGCAAGTTCAATGCAAAGTGAATTTATATATTATCATTATTATTAAACTACTTCAAAAGTGAAAGAGCGGGAGAATGCTTTAAGGGACACTTTCGTTGAAATAAAGGATTTCATTTGCTTTGTTTTGCAAGTTATAACCGAATTTTAAACTTTTTTTTCTCTATTCAATCTTTAACATTTTAGTGGGTTAAGGATTAAAGTATTCAATATAGAAAAAAAAACCCATCAGCACTGTATGTCTAACAACGTACATTACTAGGTATATAGCCCAAACATTGGAGTTAGGATACTTCAAATTAAAAATTAAGGGTAGCTAATGGAAATGAGGGAATTTTTAAAATTGTCTCGAAAAAAAAAAACGGTACAAAAATGAATTACACGGTTCCATTCTCGTTAGAGGCGAAAATTTTTATGATGGAATATTATGTTTTCCCACACGCGGAACAAGTGTGTGTTTCGGACAATCTAGATACAAGTACTCGTCTAGGGACTCGTAGTACCTTTTGAGGTATTAATAAGTTATTAATAATCAATATATATAAAACGCTTCCGTTACTGACTGACTGACTGACTGACTGACAGACAACGCAGAGCCGAAACTACTGGGCGTAGCGGGCTGAAATTTTGCATGTAGGTTCCTTGGGGAGTGTAGGTGAGCACTAAGAAGGGATTTCCCGAAATTCCCACGGGAACGAAAAAAAACGGGAATTTTGTGTTTATGAGAAATCTGCGCGGGAAAAACCGCGGGGCAGCCTCTAGTAACCTATACTTTTCCTCAAAAATTTTAAAACCTTTATTTCTTTATTCTACGAAAGTGTCCATTTGGTTAACTGTGTCTAAGGTATTAATATGAAGTGAAGCCGATACAAGCCAATGTCTCATTATTAGTATTGAATATTATTATTATTATGTTATTTCTAAAACTAACATTTTCTAAAACTAATTTCGCTCAGTACAAATATTTGATGATACATTTTTATTACTTTTGTGAACTTTCCAGTAACTTAGTTTAATCCTTTCGCACAAATTAGGTAAAGATCTGTATTTAATGATATTTTTTTAAAATATATTTTTGAAAGTTTTTATATAAGGTTGGTAGAGTAAAATCTTGTGTTTTAACTATTTTAAAGAGAAATTTCCGAGCGAATCTAATCTACAACTATACCGATCGATAAAACTACAGTTAAACAACGAAAAAACAAAAAAATAATAATAAGAAACCGAATTACAAGTCCAAAAGACGTCCCAGAAATATTGAAGTGTGAAACAAAAACAACAAAAAAAATAAACATACAAAAACAAAAAGCTGAACCAACTTTTTCCTTTCTACCTATCGCCCCATAGTGTGTTTTTCGGAGCGAAGCGATGACCAATAGCGTGGAAACGCCATCTCTTTATCCTTTGAAAATTCTTCGTAACACGACATTTTGCCCTAACGCAAAAATTCAGTGGTATTTTTCCCTTCATTTACGACTTTTAAGTCTTAGTTAATCGAGGTCATAGTTAACGACTTGGCATTTCAATTAGTCTTATGACTTTGTATAAGATAGTGGTACTTTCCCTTCAATTCGATAGCGACTTTTAAAGTCTTAGTTAATCGAAGTCATAGTTAACGACTTGGCATTTGAACCATTAGTCTTATAACTTGGATTATATAGTGGTACTTTTCCCTTCAGACTTACTAAGTCTTAGTTAATCGTAGTCATAGTTAAAGATTTAGCATTTCAACTAGTCTTATGACTTGATCAGATCGCGATAGTGCCACTAGTTTGCCGGGGTCTCGGCGTGGTTTAGGGTCCTCAGCGCCCCGGGGGTCCCGGGGGCGCGGGGGCTCACACCCAGGCCATCCAGCCTTCATACATCAGGCACAGGTTGTCCAAGCTCGTGGCTTCGTTTATCATGTATTCCACCTGGAATAAAAAAAAAAAAAACTTTTACAAAGTAATCTTCTCAAAATCATAGATAAATATTGCTTTCCGTCATGAGTGTCAGAGTAAAAAAAAAAAAAAACGCAGAGGACGAAAAGCAATATTGCAAATGCGGCTGTAATACATGGGCATCCTCTTTGTCCCCCACGACCCCGCTTTCTCCCCTTCACAACTTTGCTTCACGGCCTTACTCCCTGCCCCGACTTTATGCCTCCTGCACAGTTTCCTGGCACTTACCAGATTCACTCTGCTTTCCTTCTCTACCTTAGCAACATGCCCCTGCCGCTTTTACCAGCTCCACCCCATGCCTTTTTTTGCTCCATACCTGTTTTCCAAGACTCAGTTTTAAGCCCCATTAGCTATAATAGCTACCAACCCTCCACACTCCCGTTTTGTCCTCGCTCCTTGTCCCTATGCCCCTCACAGCCCCCACAAGCCCCCACACACGCACCTGTTCCCTGGGCGGCGCGCGGCGCTCGTGCAGGCGCCCCTCCAGCTTGAGCAGCACGCGGCGCCACACGCCCGCGCCCTGCGAGTTGCGCCTCACAGCCCCCACAAGCCCCCACACACGCACCTGTTCCCTGGGCGGCGCGCGGCGCTCGTGCAGGCGCCCCTCCAGCTTGAGCAGCACGCGGCGCCACACGCCCGCGCCCTGCGAGTTGCCCCTCACAGCCCCCACAAGCCCCCACACACGCACCTGTTCCCTGGGCGGCGCGCGGCGCTCGTGCAGGCGCCCCTCCAGCTTGAGCAGCACGCGGCGCCACACGCCCGCGCCCTGCGAGTTGCGCCTCACAGCCCCCACAAGCCCCCACACACGCACCTGTTCCCTGGGCGGCGCGCGGCGCTCGTGCAGGCGCCCCTCCAGCTTGAGCAGCACGCGGCGCCACACGCCCGCGCCCTGCGAGTTGCGCCTCACAGCCCCCACAAGCCCCCACACACGCACCTGTTCCCTGGGCGGCGCGCGGCGCTCGTGCAGGCGCCCCTCCAGCTTGAGCAGCACGCGGCGCCACACGCCCGCGCCCTGCGAGTTGCGCCTCACAGCCCCCACAAGCCCCCACACACGCACCTGTTCCCTGGGCGGCGCGCGGCGCTCGTGCAGGCGCCCCTCCAGCTTGAGCAGCACGCGGCGCCACACGCCCGCGCCCTGCGAGTTGCGCCTCACAGCCCCCACAAGCCCCCACACACGCACCTGTTCCCTGGGCGGCGCGCGGCGCTCGTGCAGGCGCCCCTCCAGCTTGAGCAGCACGCGGCGCCACACGCCCGCGCCCTGCGAGTTGCGCCTCACAGCCCCCACAAGCCCCCACACACGCACCTGTTCCCTGGGCGGCGCGCGGCGCTCGTGCAGGCGCCCCTCCAGCTTGAGCAGCACGCGGCGCCACACGCCCGCGCCCTGCGAGTTGCGCCTCACAGCCCCCACAAGCCCCCACACACGCACCTGTTCCCTGGGCGGCGCGCGGCGCTCGTGCAGGCGCCCCTCCAGCTTGAGCAGCACGCGGCGCCACACGCCCGCGCCCTGCGAGTTGCGCCTCACAGCCCCCACAAGCCCCCACACACGCACCTGTTCCCTGGGCGGCGCGCGGCGCTCGTGCAGGCGCCCCTCCAGCTTGAGCAGCACGCGGCGCCACACGCCCGCGCCCTGCGAGTTGCGCCTCACAGCCCCCACAAGCCCCCACACACGCACCTGTTCCCTGGGCGGCGCGCGGCGCTCGTGCAGGCGCCCCTCCAGCTTGAGCAGCACGCGGCGCCACACGCCCGCGCCCTGCGAGTTGCGCCTCACAGCCCCCACAAGCCCCCACACACGCACCTGTTCCCTGGGCGGCGCGCGGCGCTCGTGCAGGCGCCCCTCCAGCTTGAGCAGCACGCGGCGCCACACGCCCGCGCCCTGCGAGTTGCGCCTCACAGCCCCCACAAGCCCCCACACACGCACCTGTTCCCTGGGCGGCGCGCGGCGCTCGTGCAGGCGCCCCTCCAGCTTGAGCAGCACGCGGCGCCACACGCCCGCGCCCTGCGAGTTGCGCCTCACAGCCCCCACAAGCCCCCACACACGCACCTGTTCCCTGGGCGGCGCGCGGCGCTCGTGCAGGCGCCCCTCCAGCTTGAGCAGCACGCGGCGCCACACGCCCGCGCCCTGCGAGTTGCGCCTCACAGCCCCCACAAGCCCCCACACACGCACCTGTTCCCTGGGCGGCGCGCGGCGCTCGTGCAGGCGCCCCTCCAGCTTGAGCAGCACGCGGCGCCACACGCCCGCGCCCTGCGAGTTGCGCCTCACAGCCCCCACAAGCCCCCACACACGCACCTGTTCCCTGGGCGGCGCGCGGCGCTCGTGCAGGCGCCCCTCCAGCTTGAGCAGCACGCGGCGCCACACGCCCGCGCCCTGCGAGTTGCGCCTCACAGCCCCCACAAGCCCCCACACACGCACCTGTTCCCTGGGCGGCGCGCGGCGCTCGTGCAGGCGCCCCTCCAGCTTGAGCAGCACGCGGCGCCACACGCCCGCGCCCTGCGAGTTGCGCGCGCCCGCTTCTGTATACCGGAAAGTATATTGTTGATAATAACATGATAAGATTGAAACATACATAGTTTTTGTTACTTTATTTTAACAACTGAGTATGTTTCTTTTTATCAGACATAAAAATATTATTATTAATTTGAAAACATTCACGTTTGTAAAATTTAAACCAAGTCAAATTAACAAACATGGTCCTTCGAGCCGGATATGAACTAGCAAACCCAGGATATAAGCTTAAAAAAACTGCATAATAAAAATATGACTAAAATTTAAAAAATTAAAACCCAAGACCCAGTCAGACCCCTCATCAACTTAACTAGAACTAGAGCTTATCATCTTAAAAAAGAACATGGTTGCCTTTCCATATACATTCAATATCATAGATGTAACATGGTACCAAATCTCGAATCGATCGGACATAAGGAAGCTAGTTAGATCCCCTCATCACCTAGAAAAGAGCTGATGATCTTCAAACCGCTGATCAGATCTTCATGAGACATGGCCTAGAACACTCGGCCTGAAATTATCTATGATACAAAAAAAAACTAAACGAAAATCTATTCAGCCGTTTGGGATCTACGATGCCACAGACGGATACACACGTTAAAATTATAACACCCCTCTCTGAATTTTCGTTCGGGGGTTAAAAGTAACAATCACATTACCTGTGGCGGGCGCGGGGGGGCGCGGGCGGCGCGGGCCGCTCGGCACCGGCCAGTTGTTCGGTAATCTGCGGAAATCATTTCGTTATAATTTCAATATATAATAATAATAACACATCACACTTAGAGCCCCTAACTAGGAAGAACCTGTAACTAGGGTGCCCGAAACACACACAGAGACGAACATCACACCCAGACCGGAAACAAACATCGATCAACAAGTATTTATGGAGTTACCACGATATTCATCAATATCTCTATAAACTATGTATTGATATTGATTATCCTACTAACCTTTGAGTTATAGGTAGGACAGCACATCACTACTATACATACTCAGGGGTATCGTTTTATTTTAAAAGTCCCACGATACCCCCAGGGGTATCGTGGGTCCTAACATGAACCTAAACTAAGAATCTTTCAATGACGCATAATTTTGGAGAAGATAGTTTCTACAACAATTATACAGTACCGTACGCGTGTATGTGCGATCAGGAAGATTTACTCCTTAGCCCTCTCACCAGAGGCAAAGGGTCGAAGTATTTTTTTCTATTTTTTTAGTTGTAATTATGAAAGGGGACATTTTTGATGAGACACGATGAATAAACTCACTGTATAATCATCTCAGCCAGCAGCGGTATCTCCTCCTGCAAAGCCACGAGAGCGTTCCTGGCGTCGGTAGGCCACGCCCCCTCCCCGCGCCCCTCGCCCCCGCGCCCCTCCCCCCCGCGGCCCTCCCCCCCGCAGGCCGCCGCGACGAGCGCGAGCAGCTCGGCGACCCCGCGGTCCCGCGCGAGGAACTCGGCCGCCGGGTTGAGGCCCTGAGATACAATATCGATTTAAATTATACCAAATGTACAGTCACGGACACGGTCGGCGTAACACTTCCGGTTTTTCTGTATTGTAAAATAGCTCTTGTTCTTTGGTAATACAGTCTAGGCCTGACGAAACCATAGACAAATCTGTTACGGCCTCCTAGTCCTTGACTGTACTTATAGTTGTTTGGATGCAGACGCTTTTGCCAGCTTTTGTTGTAATATTAAAAGAAAATACATTGAGAAAAAAATATTTTCGGATACAAACCAAACAATTTTTGATTTTCAATATATCGGCTGCCCAAATTCAAAACCTAGTAACTGGTGTTTTTGCAAAAAACCCGTTTTTGTCATTTTTCGACATACTAGGCAGTATCGATTTGATATGGACCTTAAAACACCCAGTTTCCTACGTAATTTTAAAAATAAAATTAAGCAAGTCTACCCAATTTGGAAAATTTACTAAAATTTCCATGAAGTACAAATTCTAAACATAGCATGTCGGATTACAAATAAAAAAACCTAGCAACTCAACCGACTTACTAGGTTATGAATTTGAAAGCCGACTTACTATGTTTTGAATTTGGCACCGATTCTAAAATCAATCAAATTTTGATGGAATTCAGTAAGTTAAAAAAACAGTAAGTCAAAGAAGGGAAATTTGGCTGAATTAACCCCGAGTCGAAACCAAATCGTAACCAAAAACTAAATTCTGCCGTAATAAACCATTTGTATAACTTTTAAATGAATCCACTTCAAAAAATAACATTTGTCACTCGAAACGTACAACTAAAAATATAAAATGCTATAAACAGTAGAGAATTTACTTAGAGATTGTATTAACTAAGTGTGAAATACTATGTTTTGAAATTGTTTTCATTGTCATATTTGGCTAAATTTCCAAAAAAAAATATAGTGGGATCAATTTAAGTGTAACTATAACTTTTAACACGATTACAAATACTACAAACTATAGTCAACAATATAGTCGAACTTTTGGTCAAACACCCAAATCGCTATTGCGTCTGGTTTCTTCAGGGCAACGATATAAAGTGGCCGACCCGTTTTTTGGCTCTCCTGAACATTTTTGTTAAAACGAGTTACTAGGTTTTGATTTTAAGCAGCCGATATGTCAATACATAGTATAAAATGAAGTCGCTTCCCGCGTCGGTCCCTATGTTGTATGCTTAAATCTTTAAAACTACGCAACGGATTTTGATGCGGTTTTTTAATAGATAGAGTGATTCAAGAGGAAGGTTTATGAGTTTAAAACGTGCAGAAGATAGTCATAGGTTAGGCGGTACGAAGTTCGCCGGGTCCACGGGCATGACCTTTCATTTGATACCAATATTTTTAAAGCGCACCAAATACAACTCTTCCACCATCTTGATTTTTTCGGCCATATTTAATTAAAATGGACGTAACATTAGCTTACTATATTTTGTTAGGCTCCTTAAACGTGTAACCAAAAGTTTCAGATCAATCAGTTAAAGATATCTGCTTCAAATTGAGTTGCAAGATTTCATCCAAGAATCATACATGCATACTTACATAGAAAGTTAAATAAAAGCTTTAAAAAAAACTACTAAAAGTAAGTACATTGGTCTATTCAGGGTGCAAATAAATTGAATTTGAATGCCTTATCGCTAAAATCTATTTCTTCCAGGCAACTCACACAAAGAGGAAACTTTAAAGAATTCATCTTAGTCATCAAACCGTAGTTTATTGTAACGTCAAGAATATGCTGCCCTGTGGTGACACCGACGTAATCTGAAAAGGCATTATTTAGTTGTCTCCTGCCTGCCACCACCAGGCTCAAACCATGGAGACAATGCGGAGACATTCCTTGTCCAGTAGAATAGCTAGCTCGGAGAATGAAACCTTCAATCA